>CALNHX010001852.1:0-192135 GCA_940337035.1 Agriotes lineatus | reverse complement strand
AAGTTTTTTAAATTAAATGTAACTTATTGAGCAATTTCCAGTGCTCATATTATACTAAAAATAAAAATAAACTCAGAAATTTATAAGGTAAGGGTGATTTTGAATCTCGAATCTACCGTTTTAGATGTGCAGTTGCTATATTAGAACAAAGTCGAATTTGTGTAATTTCTTCTCATTTGATTTGTAATATTTGTATTCTGTAATAAATGTTCCAACGGAAACTTAAAGAAAAGTTTAAAGTAAACTAGATAGACTTTGTATATTTCTGTTAGCTTTTCCTGATCACAGTATTATTCAAAGCATGTAAGTTGGATGGAATGGGTCGAATTTCCAGTTCTCCTGCTAGCAAATTGCAGAAAACATTCCAAAGCTTTAATTTAGCTATAGTTAGTAATAACATGTAAGAAATGTAGAAAGTTAGTAATTACGATAATACTTAAAAACCCGAAGCAGCCATATTTTAGTAGTAACCAAACCAGAAAAAGATACCTAATTAATTAAAAAGAGTCACCTTGCTGTTTTCATTAACCACTTTGGAAATAACTATTTCGGACACATATCCGGAATAAGACAACCC
Organism: Agriotes lineatus; assembly: GCA_940337035.1. Lineage (NCBI taxonomy): Eukaryota > Metazoa > Arthropoda > Insecta > Coleoptera > Elateridae > Agriotes > Agriotes lineatus. The sequence goes on along the minus strand of CALNHX010001852.1, from coordinate 191,558 downwards.
AAAATCCGCCATTGCAGCGAAAGCTTTTCTCGATTTTAAATGTTACCTTAGAATTCTGATGGCAATTAAAGTATGAAATATCACTCCCAAAAGTTTTTTAATGAGGATACCGCGAAATGCGAAAGTTGATACTGTAAAAAAATGGGACTATAAGACAAATTTAACAACTAAAATTGACTTTGGACAAAATACCATCACGATTAAAGTAGATTATTCTCGAGGAAATGTTAAGTTTGATGTAATAAAATATCTATCAATATTTGCTCAAAATGAAACATTTCATGACAGAGGACAATAAAATTAATGCTAATGTCTGGTTTCAGCTATGGAATTTTAGCTAAAAATATTAAATTACGAGGAGGAAGCATTTATAAGGAAAATATTGAACTGCAGCTAGCTCAGTTATCTAATATTTGCAGTATGAAACCCGTAAAGAATATTTATATACAGTAATATGGATTAATTGTCTTATAATATTATAGATATGAATACACCGAAGGAATTTAAAATGAATGAATTAAAAGTTCGTTTTCTAAGAAACTATCATATTTGATATTTGTATCAAAATAGGCGAGAAAATACGTGACAGCAAAGCCAATGGAGTGAAACATAAATGACAAAAAGGAAAATATTAAATACTAACTTATAGGCGATTACTAGCAATGAGAGCCATTTCATAAGAAGTGAGCTAGAACTCTGTGGTATTAGTGCTCAAATAAAGATAACGCAAGAGGAGTGAAAATTACATGTGAAAAGAATGGAAGAAGTAATAATATTGAAGAAAATATTAGAATGCAAAGAGAAGAAGTAAACTATCGCCTGTTTTAGAAGAACTTTTGACTAACATGGAACAAATATAAAAATTACTTTAAATATTGTACATCAAATATACAGATTACTTCAAGTAGTTGCGGTAAAAAAGAAGTTCAAGAAGTGATAAATTAAACGGGAATGTCGTCAAGCTTTGAGTTGAATGTGTAACAGATTTACGTTGCATGTATTTTCCCAGTGTATAAGGTGAATACTCCAGTTTGGGCCATACTCAAAGACACATTGGCGACTTCCACTGTCGAGAAGCGACGTCTTCAGATTGGGATTTAATATTGACTTTTGGCGCTGAGATTGAAATGTTGGCATGATGAGGAAACTGCTTGTGAACGGTGTGGAGTAGAAATGGGCGCGTGAGTGAGTATTCACTCACGCTCACGCTCACGTTTACTCACGTTTAAGGCGTGACCCGCCACTCACGACGTGACCGGCAGCTTTTATTTCAAAATTCAAATTTAGCTAGAACAGAATGTTCAATTCTAAAACCAATAGAAATCTGTAAAGGGCTTTACCCAGAACTTCCCTCGTAAGCGGACATTGCAACGCTAAATAATTTTAAAAATAAAATTAAGCTAGGGGTAAAAATATCTTCACGTTTCTACTAAATTATATAAATTTTCAACTAAAAAAATATTACCGATGATCGAATTCGAAGGGCAGGCGTATACGATTCCAGCATTTTGTGGGATATTGCAAGCGAATGCGCTATTCCTACATGCGCTACAAAGCGCTTCTTGTGTCCGTGCGTTTCAGCTGCCTTAAATAGAAATAATTATTAATTCCTAGGCAGGACGCCATTGAGTCTACACAGTACACACAACACTCACACCACAACACAGATGCGCATGTGCAGCTCCATCTCGAGATCTTCCACATGGGAGGGCAGCGGGTGGTCGGGGCACCCTGCAATCTTTTATTCATTACTAAATCTTTAACGTGAAATTAACGTGAAACGTGAATCACGCAATGGAAATTTTCACTTACGCTCACTTACGTTCAAGTTTAAATAGTCACGTTCACGACGTGGCCCGCCGTGACCCGACTGTTTTCCCGCACGCGCCCATCCCTAGTGTTGTGGAGATTCTACATCAAGTATTTCTTGTTTTATCTACATTTCGTAAACATGTGCTAGAGAATTAAATTAAAGCACAGGCTGTGGGCCACGTAGTCCTTGCATTGGAAGTGGTTTCAGGCTGTAAGTTTCTGTCAGCATGTGAACAACTACAACAGCACGGTATGCTGAGTTTTTTTACCGTTGGCGGGCTTTTCGCTTTCCAATTTGATGTAGTTGTGAAGGGACACTAGCCAGAGCGTTTAAGAAAGAGTGGGGTCAGGAGGTTTCGATTCTCAGGTAATCTCTTTGAGGGTCAGTTTGATTCGCATCGGCTAACTATTACGCGCGATGCCAACCCTTCCACGCTTCCTTTATTGCCTCTCTCTTGGTCTTCTACTTTCGCTCAATATGGTCTTCACTCCTTTTAATCTCAACAGTCTTTGCAAAATAGTGGCAAGAGGAAAGCAAAATCTTCCAACGCTAATTTAAAAAAAAAACAGTTGGTTGCAGAAGGTTGCAGTACAGAAATTCGCTGTACTAATTGATTTAAACAACTTTTAGCCCATAGAATAAATACACGACGTAGCACATCATGACAGAGCAACTTATACAAAATTCAATTAATACAATACACCGATATGATGAGAAGGTATTTGACATTGAAGGTTTGTGGTTTTAATCAAAGCACTTCAATAAAGTATAGTCGACAAACGGTATGTCAAAACAACTAAAAAAGCAAGTACGACTGTGACATCTATTGATACGTCATTAAAACTGGCCTAACTGATACATATGATAAAGCTAGATAGAAAATGGGAGAGGATATCTTAAAAGTCAGTGATTTTTTTGAAAAATGGGCAACGAAATCCAAGTCTGTTTTCAGGGAATTTTATGCTGAAGGCAGAAAAAGCTGAAAGAGAGTGTGAATAGAAAGGTTCTTAGCCTCGTCAACTATAACTTAAACCTGACACGCAAAACTTTCTACTTCTAACAAAAGAAAGAATAGTACCTTATGTATCTGTCTAATCAATAAATCAATCTCTTAATAAGCAAGAAGGTGGACAAAGCACATTTACTGGATGAACATGTAAGGTTTGCCTTAAAACTTAAATGGCGCATTCCAGAGGAAGCCGCATGATTTGGATCGTCGAACTTCTTCTCGCAATAGAACGCGAGAGACAGGTCATCATAATTTGCTTAGATGTAATTGAGAGCAGATGCACAAACGGAATAAAAAGCATTGTGTGAGAAAGCCCTACCTTGCCAATTTTAAGCAAACCATGACAATTGCTGGATATTCAGCACTCCAACATCCTGCATCGTTCCGCTACTTCCTGTATACTGACAGCCTCATCGTCGTCTTGTGCATCAATCTATTGTTTCGCAAACCTCCGGCATAACAAACAGCTCTGGAGAAAATACTCCTTATATCGCGTGTACCATTGACGCCAGTCCGGCTTGAATATCTTGGAAGTTATTAATCTCGCTCCCGTTTCCGAGCCCGCTTCCATAGCTTAACTTTGGCGGAGAGCGATTCAGTACATTTGGGCAGATTTTTTTTCACGCAAGGTTTTGCAACTTTCCTTGGTTTTCGCATTTCACCGGTGTTCGAACTGCACCCAGTTTCATTTTTGTTTTATTATATTATGCATGTGAGTTTTACCGTCAATGGAAAATGTGTTTCTGTGTCTAGAATAAGAATTCCGCATGTGTAAATTACCACTTTTGAGACATGCGCAGTAACGTCTTTAGTGGTTTGCGCAAAACTTATCAATATTGATTTTTCTTGTGGAATTAGTTTTGCCGAAATCTGATAGATTTGTTATAGTGTAACATCACATCGAACAAGTAGAAATTCCTTACACTTGTATTGAAATCCACTGTTTACTACGGTCGCAGCTGCATGGCTGACCCCCTTAAATGTATTTGTATGAATGTTACTGTAATGCGTGGAGTTTTTTGAAACGCTATGTATTATTTTCATTTGTAAAGAGCAGTGCAGTTTCTCGTATTTATTAGCTAGATAAGTATTGTCAAATTTCCATATCTTGTAGCTGAAAACCGCAGATATTTTCCGAACATGTGAGCGTAGTTTCCCCATGGTGGAACCATCTCATTACATCACTGGCCGATGACACTTTATGGTAATACCAATTAACCTCTGCGATCCGGTAGCTTCCGATGTACTGTTATTTCGAATATCGAAAGCGTATCCTTCTCTTCTTTTAGTTTAAGATCCGCCCCCATGCCGATGGGCTACTAAGCACCCAATAAGCTGGTTGCATGACATAAACGAGGTTTACCTGTAAAAACGAGATAAAGAGAGATCCCGATAGAAATAGAAGACTCAGACTAAGCTGGAACAGGTCATAGGTAAAGTACATTTAATGAGATGGTAATGACGATCATGTATATGACGATACTACATTTCAAATTTTTCATTAAAAACTTTCTACATTGACGCATGGTGAGAGGTAAAGCATCAGATTACATTAAGAAACAAATACGAAACGAATTGACTAAAAAATATATTTATCCGCAAACGTCACAAAAGTGACAACTTATGTGTCTTTATTGACAAGGTAAAAGTGTCACTTTATCTGCCTAAGCACACAAAATCGTTGCTCTCTTTCTTTCTTTCTATGTTTGTTCGCTATCTCCTACGAAGATACTGGACCGATTAAATTGTATGATGGCTTAAAATTTTGCTAATTTTTAAACTTAGATCGCAGGCCGGTTTTTATTTTCAAAAAGAGTACGAAAAAGTTTTAATTTAAATAAACCTTTAAGCAGGGGATCGAAGCATCTGTCGCCGTGGGTTATGGTGTGACAGCTGCTGTGGCCGTGTGCTATTAGCTCGGGTGATTCAGTATGTTCATATATCATTACAGTAGCGCGTTATTTGAACAACAGAGGTTGGCGCAGGGGTACAGTGCTCGCCTGTCACGCGGGTGGCCTGGGTTCGATTCCCGGCCGATGCATCCTTTTTTTAAAATTTATATTAATGAAATTTACCTGAATACGTTTGCGGATAAAATAGTATATGTTATTCGGAGTAAAAGTGACTTTATGTGGCTTAGCTGAATTATTTGCCTCACTGACGTTCGGCTAAATAAACTTCAGCTTCGCCACATAAAGTATCACTTTTACTCCTAACAATAAAATTTGCTATTTTTTCCTCTTTGGCCACTTTCTTGCCAATGACTTCTGCTGTGGAGTTTTTAAACAGGAGTAAAACTTTTCGCAATCCATGTATGAATGAACTTTTAGTTAACTGGAAGAATTTTATTGAAAACCGGAACCCCGAAGACTGATTGCAAAACCCGAAGTCTTGGGGTCAATATGACAGTGTTAGCAACCCTGATAGTAAATAGAACTTAACTTGGAATCTATTATTAGGCTTTTGCATTTTCACATAATCTAAAAGTTGGTTAGATTTTGGTAATCCTATGCGGTTGTAAAACCCTGAATTCTTTACTAATTTTATGATAGTACTAGCATATTTTAAACTAGTCTGTGCTTGTAAAGCAGAATCAGCTGGTCGTAAAATCCCTAGCAACCTTTTCACGAAAGCAAGGGCAAATCTAAAGTCAAATTCCAACATAATTGATTTTATTCACATATTTTGCGGCATCTTGTCCGCTAAATGAGTGTCCGTTTTTATTTCGTCTAAGGTTTTCACTATTTCAGAATAATTCGAAAGTATTAAAAGAAGAATCGCTAAAAGTTCGGTCCAGATCTAATAGTCTGATATTTTTTATCAGGGCTTAAATCGATTTTACCAGCTATTGTCAGCCTGCCTGTAGGCATCGTTGAATCCAAGGGGGTGACCGGGGGGGAAATTCCCTTCCGGGCAGTACAAAATTCACCCCCGGAAACATTACCAGTCATATTCATGTATTTTTCTATCTATAAAAGAATGGGTGGATTTCGCGGGAATAGGTAAAAATACCCCCAGACACTTCATTTTCGCCCCTGGAGTAATCAGTCTGAATTTAACACTGCCTGTAGGTACGGCCCTGCCTCTTTGTCTTTTAAGTTTTAAATAACTGGGATTGAAACTGAGTTTTTTCGCGCAGCTACGCAATCAAAATATTTGCATAGTCAGCTGTTAGTTTTGAATTTCCACCATTCGTCCCAGATGTGTGCGGTGGGGATTACAAACGTAATATGGCGGACAGTGAAATTGGCGCTTAAAGGCATATATTTATAATACATATATGCTGAAAGATAATAAGGCAATAAACAACTCCATACAGCTGTGTTTTAATGGATGCCATGGAATTTTTGTATCAGGTATGAAACAATTGATTTTGTTAGGTTGTCAAATTTCGCACATTTTCCTGACGAATTAAATTACGGATTTTAAAACTTATGATTAGAAAAACCTTTTTTAGTTCTTCTGTTTAAGGCGATAGCTCGCTCAAATTCGATTCTTTTTGCATGCAACGTATACCCAGAAAGTTTTCGCAAAGTAATTATTTTATCGTCATAAAGGTTAGTGCAGTGTATAAACGAAGTTTACAACTATTGTTTTAATCAACAGTGTTGCTGGTGTTGATAATTGATAAACGATAAACGAAATTGGTTTCATTTTAAAATAGTGTAGAGTTGTCGATTTTATGAAATATGATATTTAAACACGGTTTGTTTGCGAAACTACGCGAATGTTGGTTGACGTTGCACAATGTGTCCTGTCGCATTCCTTGTACAGGGTGGTTGGAGGGCGGAAGATGTTTTTAATAGAATGAGATATACATATAATGTTGTTATAAAATATATAACAGTGGTAGGTACGAAGGTGTTGCGCCTTAGTCAAATATTTTTGATTATATATATAGGGTGATTCAAAAATGTGTGACAAATCCAGCTTGTTTCTTTTATAGAACGCCCTATATTTAGGTAGCTTAAACGTTTTGCATTGAAATGTAAAGCCCCTGTCACACTGTAATATGTTTATAAACAGGATCTTAATAGTGTGACAGCCGACAGTTTTATAAAAATGACGTCACCGAATTACCTGTTTACGGCGGCGTCTGTATTTTGTTGACGTGACGTAACGTAACGTAAAAGGTTTTTATAAAAACTTGAAATAGAAGGATTTCTACCATTTTTATAAATGCAAGCATTTGGATATTGATGGATAAGCTCAGCCTACAGGGGATTTGAAACAGCGCGCGAAACTGCTGTTTGGACCCGTAACACTTAACCTCATTTTTGGCATGTATCTTGGATAGACGCTTGTGTTGGGGATAGTATGTAATTTTCAACAGTAATGTATTAAGTGCATAGTGACTTGCCGATAATGCTGGTCAGATTGCACAATCGCTGGATTGTTTAGAAAATACGCCCTCCAGCTTCGCTGTCCAGCGTGAGTGCAATCTGAGCATTATTGAAGCAAGGAACTATGCACGCAATATATTTTGTGTGACTATTGCTTGAATCGATTAAAAAAACTAACGAATTATCATTTTAATGAGTAAGGTGGAGTATTACCGATAAGTTGTTATATAACAATAATTATCGACGCAAGCCATTTTTGATTGGTTGAAAGTTCAAAAAGCGAGTGCGATCATTGGTCAAATGACATCGTTCGACAAATGTATGCAATAGTAATTACAATTTGATTTTATTTAATTAAAAATGACGGAAATGTGGAAATTGAAACGTATGAATACATAATAGCAGCGGCGCAGGAACTACTATAATTATGGGGGGGGGGGCAAACAAATTTTTGAGTGTTTTAACATAACTAAGCTTTATGTTCGACTGTTCCATAAACACTTTATTATAGTATCATTTAGCGTTCATAAAGTGCCACTTTAGTCCATAGAGTAAAGTAAAATGGCCGCCTGTCAATGTCCAACAGTTATTATCAAAATAAATGTCATTTTATTCAAATCAGGAAAGAATATTGTACGTATTAACTGAAAACTTTACGATTAATAAAAAGGAATTCATCGTTAATACCTCCCGGTAATAGATAGTTATTCTTAACATTGAAAACGCAATTAACCTAGAAGCACACTTCGAAACTATTGAAATAGCGACTTGAATTTTCTAATGTGTCTAATGCCACAAATGATATTGTAGATAAAAGGAAATATTTTACACTGCATTCGAACATAAAGCTTTGCATGCAGCTTGCACATAATCAGACCTTATTTGAGTCGTCCTCTTTATCGCTATGCTACGCCTCCTCTTTGAATAAAGTCCTACATTATGTACTTGATACATAAATAACTATAGTTAGAACCATTGTTACTTTTTTTTACTTCGTAAAATATAGTAATCATGATTTTTTCATAGTAATCACCAGATTTTTGCGGAAATATCCGTATTTGTGTCTTCTCATTCAGAAAAAGTGATTTTCAAATGATATTATGCTTGTTAGTTTATGATCATGACAATTTGTGAGTCTGTCAATATGTCTGTGTCCTCGATACAACCCAAATTGTTTAATTGATCGGCCTTAAAATTTATATATTTGTTTTTAATATAGATTTGGATTTGGTTGAAATCGGGTAACCGCAAGTGGTACTTTACTCTTATGTTTTTCTGTTTTTCCGGAAAATGTTAAAATTGTTTGATAAAAACTAAATTTCATAAAATAAGATGATATATTGCGTAATTATCTATAACTTTTGTCAAATCCGTTTTTTGTTAGTATAGTTTTTGAAAAATTTACAAGCAGTAATAGGAAGTCGTGGGGTGACCACACTTGATTTTTTCATATGGAAATGCAATCAAGAGAAACCATTGATAACAAGCATTGTCACTAGATTGCATTGTGTTGGTACATAAACTTCTGGTTATTATATTTGCAATGAGGTTAGGTTTGATTTTGACTGGTTGACACCGTAATTATTTATAAACTGTAGTTCTGGCTATTATAAACTGAAATTGTCCTTGGTGCAATGCCCACCTAATTAAAGTATGATCAAAAATTAATTTCATCTAGTATGGCTATGGAATAGGTCCTAATTTATGAATGTAACTACGTTTACACTTAAATGTCAAACTTGACATTTGATTTTTAAATGACTTATAGTTGCATTCTTCATACATTAGGAACTATTTCATAGCCATACTACTCGTAGATGAAAATAATTTTTTGCACTACTAGTCTCAGAACGCACCGTTATTGGCCTATCTTTAGGTCGTGAAGTTGATTTTCTCCACTAAGGGAGAGAAAGTAAAATAAACAGTTTTCACCGTGGTAACTAATAAATTGCTAAGTTACCAAATATGACTATTTTAATTTTGACGTTTTAAAGAGCTGTATTGTCAGGTTGACAGTTAAAATATTTTCGAAATTTGTTGGGAATTTAGGTATTAAGCCGTCTGGTAGTGCAAAAAATAGTATATACACCACGGTAGTGAATTCTCTTATAACCTTCGCGCTTTAGATACTTCGCGCTGCGCGCTCAGTATCTAATATGCGCTCAGGTTATAATACTGCGCTTCGCTACCTTGATGTATAATATACTATTTGATCATATATAGTTAAAACCAAATTTTCAGTTTATAATAGCCAAAGTTACACAATTTAAAATAATGAAATGTCAACCTTACCACAAAAATAATAACCAGAAGTTCATGTACCAACACAATGCAGCCTAGTGACAATACTTGTTGTCAATTATTTCCCTGGAATGTCGGTATTTGCATTGCCATATGAAAGAAAAATGGACTATATCGAATTCTCCGCTGTTAACCTAAAAATAAAGACCTGTTTAACAAATTCTTCGTGTTTTATTTCTGCCCCTCCTACAATAAAACAACGAATTTTAGCATCTCGTGTAGATTAATGTAATAACCCTATGTATAATTTTTTAAAAACTTCATAGAATATATCGGGGCAAATTACACTATTTGCCCCCTCGACATATTCTATGAGGGGGCAATCGCCCCCCTTGCTCCCCCCTGTTCCTGCGCCCCTTTATAATAGGTTGGTGGCACTGTAAGTCTATGTCAAATTCGAAATTATCAGGTTAGGTTTTTCGTCAGTTTTGACACTGACGCAAAACCTAATCTGCTAACCTCAAATTTGACATATACTTATAGTGAAAATTGGGGGTGTTCTGCCTCCCTTCGATACCGCTGTCAAGGAGAATCCTTACAGATGACTAAAGCTGATAATTATATGCACTCAAATGTACGAAAATATGAGCATATACGAGGGGAACTAGAAAAGTTATCTACCTAACTATGAAACGAATTACATACAGTTTTTTAAATAATTTTATTTATCAATATAATCTCCCCCAACTTCAACGAACTTATGCCATTTGTCCTTCAAAGAGTTAATGCCCGTTGAAAAAAAAGATTCTTTTTGGGTCTCAAAATAGTCCTTGACTGCCTCCTTCAAATGCTCGTCTGTTTCAAAACGACGCCCTCTGAGATTCTATTTTAGGTTTCTGAATAGATAGAAGTCGGACGGTGCCAGATCCGGACTATAAGGTGGATGGTTTAGCTCAATAAAGCGGCATTTCTGCAGAATTGGTTTGATTTTGGCGGCCTTATGCACGGTCGCGTTGTCATGAAGAACGAGCGATTCACCTTGTGATAAATTTGGATGTTCTTTGACAATAGCTGTACGCAACTTTTTGAGGGTGTTACCATGAACCTCTGCAGTGATTGTAGAGCCTTTAGGCATATATTCAATCAAATGAATACCTTGCATGTCCCAAAAGATGGTTGCCATGAGTTTTCCAGCTGAAGATTGCGTGCGGGCCTTCTTTGGGGAAGGAGACCTCTTATGCACCTATTGCATAGACTCTAATTTCATCTCAGGGTCCCAGTGATGTACACAAGTCTCATCACCAGTCACTATCCGCATTAAGAAGTCGGGGTCCGCTTCCAAAGATTCCCAATTGTTTCTACAAATTTGCTGTCTACGCAGCTTTTGCTCAGGAGACAGTAATCTGGGAACCCACCTTGCTGAAACTTTACTTATACCCAGTTTGTCGTGCAATATCGTCAAAACGCTAAATTCGATTATTTCCAATGCTGTAGCAATGGTGAAGACTTTTATACGGCGATCCTCAAGAACCATGGCTTCCACTTTCTTGCACATTTCAACATTTGTCGCTTCTGCAGGTCTTCCACTTCTTGGATCATCTTCTATAGATTCCTGTCCCCACCGAAATTGTTTTGACCACAATTTAATTGTGAAATATGACGGAGCATCGTCTTCATACACCGCAATCATTCGTTCGCGAATCTTTTTCGGATTGTTGCCTTCCTTTGTAAGGAATTTTATTACACTTCGATGCTCTAATTTCAAAAGACTCATTTTTAGAAACAAAACATTCCACAAAATTAAAATTACTGGCGGATATGAATCAAATTTTTCATGCAACAATGAAAGACTTGTCACTGTTTGACATTACAATCTGAAGCTTATCAATTGTTTCTATCATGGCTAGGTAGATAATTTTTCTAGTTCCCCTCGTATATGCATAAATTTTGTTGAGTATATGCACCCAAAGTTGCAATATATGCACATATGCTCTAATTTTTTTGAAAATAATTGGAGTTTTCTAAATAATGTAAACATTTTAATTATTTTGCATGAGTATATTTATTCCTCTAATTACTTCAACACAAAGTGTACGAAGTATTGAAATTCACTCATATCAAAAACCACTCTGAGTCAAATATCTCTAAAATTTGAGCCAACCGACTAACGAACCCACTATATCAAATCTCCGTCTGCTGTGCGGATCTTTTGGTGAAGACCCCAGCCCACTAGATCCCTCCCCTGTATTGGGGGGTGCCTAAACGTGCTGTACGGGGGATGTATGTTTGTATGTGTACACAATTCCGGTCGCCAGAAACCTTCCTGAAGTCTTGGATCGTTTTCATACGATTGGTCCTCGAAAATGAAGGCAACATCAACTTTTGAGGTATGGTCAAAGGCAAAAGAAAATTTTGTTTTCGTTTTTTTTTTTTTATAAATAACTGGTTCATAACATTTCATTGTATTAGCGAAACGGAGTGATGTTGAGTGTCGAAGTATTCTTGGAAAGCACGGAAGGGCGCTTTTCTTGGGTGGGGGGGTACCGTATATTTTTTATTCAAAGACGTCATTCATTTTAACGTTCGAGTATATAAACATGGATTACCAACGCCAACTTCACATTGTAAGCCAACATAATAATGAGGTTTCCCACCAGACTATTATTCAACCAACACTCGAAGTTTGCCTCTTGACATAGATTCTACTTATTTTGGCTGATTCCTTATACATTGCTTCTATTAGAAAAGTGGGGGTTGCTGGAAATCTATGTTTATATAGACAAAGATTTCAACAGGGATTTCCCCTTTCCTCTGCTTATTTCGATACGCGCACTGCACTTCAGCGGCAGAAAGTGAAAGTATACTTATTTATAAAATGAATTTTTTCGAAATTGTCAAAATCCAAAAAGTGCTATTTTTCGGAAATTAACCCTTCAGTACCCGTTTACGGTCTGTGAGACCGAGCAAACACATGATGCAGTATATTACTTAGGGCCGGTTGCAGAAAGCAATGTTAAGTCTGGTGTTAGCTAACATCGCGTCAAAGTGAACAAAATCGCATCAAATTTTGTTTACTAATGTCTAAGTTACCACAAGCATTTGAGATTTGATTCGTTTTTGTTCACTTTGACGTTGCGTTAGCTAACACCAGACTTAACATTGCTTTCTGCAACCGGCCCTTAATGTTCTAGCGTTAGTTTACCGCCCATTTCACTACCTTCCTATATATTGCCATTGAAGATCCGTATGCAGTTTTGAGTTCGTGCGTGCAGTGGTTTAAAAGTTATTTATAATTTCGGTTTCAGAGACCGAAGCGGGTACCCGAGTTGTTTTTATTTTTACCTTTGATATACCACTAATGTGAGGAGAAGGAAATATTTTCGGCATTTTTAGTAACACTGTTATACCAAAACATTATTATAGTCATGGCAGATTTTATGAGAAAGAACAGGCGCGACTAGAACAGACGATGGGAGATATAATAGCGGAGGAGGATGTCGACAACGCGTTTTCTGATGATGTGCGATTGTCTGACGAAGATAATTTATTGGAAACTAGGGAAATGAACAGTGACACTGAACAGGAAATATCTGATTATGAAGACATTAGTGAACAAGAAACTAATGCCATAAGATATCTCATTATTTTTATGCAGGTGGCAGAGGGTGTCGGACTGCGAGACCGGTGCGGGTACTGATGTCTTACAATTTTGAACGGGTACTGGAGGGTTAAATAAGATTTCGTTGAGTTTTTTTTTAGAGTGGGTTGATTTTAGCTAACTGAACAATCTCAAGGCCCTATTCTTTTTTAAATTTAGCTAAAAATTAATTTTTCAGTTTTTAAATATTTTAAAAAATTTCCCACATACCAGGACTTAATATTAAATTTTTTTTTATGTGAAAACTTTAAAGATTTATAATTGGAAAAAATATAAAATGTTAATTACTTTTTTAATTTTTTATTATTTACCGAAAAGTAACATGTTCGCATAATTTTTACGTTTTTGATGCAAGGTGCTTTTTAAGAGAAATATTTTTCAATGACTATTTCCCACATCTCTTATTATCCAATGAAAAGCCATGCTTTTTCAAAATTCAACCAATCGTGTGTTTTTGTAGTGGCAAAAAATCTAAATTTTCCCTTGGGATTTTGTCAGTTTCTTTTGCCACTTGCATCCACGGCAACTACCAAATATGTTGCTTTAATCAAGGTGGTATTTAAGACACGTCATTTAAACTGTCATTGCGCATCAGTATAAATGTCAAAATGAACCGATATTTGGGAAATAGTCCACAAAATGTATTTCGGGCTCATGATTTTGCTCGGCAAATGTTTTACTCACGATTTGTTGTTTTTTTGGCAATGCCCCTCGACAAACTAACTTTGACAAATTCCCTCGCCTTCGGCTCGGGAATTTGATCAAGTTAGTTTGTCTTGTGACATTGCCAAAACAAAATACTTTCGTAAAACATTTTTACCGGCAAAAGCATTTGCCCTTAATACATTATAACTGATCATTAATATCTACTTAAATGACTTCTAAAAACTATAATCTAACCCTGTTAATGAATTACTGTTACAAAAATTCTGTAAATGTTCGTTTACAGTTGTCTAACTAAATAAGGAGATTTTTTAGAACATGTAAATTGGATAAGAAAAAATCTTCATTTAGACAACTGTAACAGAGTATTTACAGGATTTTTGAGAAGCCATTTAAATAGAAATTAATTAGAATTGAAAAATATTTCTCTTCAAAAGCGCCTTGCATAAAAAACGTAAAAACTATGCAAACATACTATCTTTCGGTAAATAATAAAAAATCTAAAGAAGTAATTAACATTTTACATTATTTTTTCCAATTATAAATCTTTAAAGTCTTCACATGAAAAATTTGAATTTTAATATTAAGTCTTGGTATGTGAAATTTTGAAAAATATTTTAAAAGCTGAAATATAAATTTTTTGCTAAAGTTAAAAAAAATAGGTGTTTTCGGGCCTTGAAATTGTTCAGTTAGGTAAAAGTAACACACACAATTATTGCTAAATATAACCAAATATGCAAAATGAAACTTGGCTTAAACAATTTTTCATATAATTAGTATACATTTGCAAACAGTTTCGCCAGCATATCAATTATACAAAATATGCATTTGCCATATACTATCAGCTTTACAGATGACACTTATACATGACTCCAGCAACATTCTCTCAAAAAATAGGCCTTAACTAAAGGATCACTAAAAAATGTCACCAGCTTTTAGACTATAACTCTACCCTAATAACACCACACTGTTGCTGTTTGTACGAATTAAAATTATGGGATTCCCAAGATAAAATTATCAGATTTTGCTCTAAATTATGGTAACACTTATAGATGGCAAAACAAGCAGTTCTGTCAGCTCATCCGCCATTTCATTGAAATTAAACATAAATCGTGCTTATATGATGATAGATGTCAAACTTAAATACTTCCTGATAATATTGAAAATGTTTAAATCCTTTATTTAATGTGGGATACTAATGTATGCCATTAAATAAAGTAAAATAATGCTTTTAAATTAAATATTGTCTTTATTAACACAATAACAGAACGTAAACAAACACAAACAGTAAAACAAAATCTAATCAAATTTAAACTACTGAAATAAAAAATATATTTCCAAAAAATTGCCTTAGGTTAGGTATACCAAGACAGAAATAAACAAACTCTAAATAATATGGTTATTAACAATAAATAATATGTACTTGTACTTTCCATATTAAAATAAAAGCGATAAGACAAAACTGTATATTGTTTATTGTTTATAGTAAGCAACTCACAGGGAAGTCCCGATTTTCAGTTAAGAAACGACACAAAAACGCTTCTTAGACACAAGAGACCAAAGCCAGTCTAGAAAAGACGACAAAAGTACAAATACGGCGTGTTAAAATAGTAGATTATGTTATTAGGAGTAAAAGTGATACTTTAAGTGGCGAAGCCGAAGTTTATTTAGCCGAACGTTAGTGAGGCAAATAATTCAGCTAAGCCACATAAAGTCACTTTTACTCCGAATAACATATACTGTTTTATCCGCAAACGCATTCAGGTAAATTTCATTAATATAAATTTAAAAAAAAAAGGATGAATCGGCCGGGAATCGAACCCAGGCCACCCGCGTGACAGGCGAGCACTGTACCCCTGCGCCAACCGCTGTTGTTAAAATAACGCGCTACTGTAATGATATATGAACATACTGAATCACCTGAGCTAATAGTACACGGCCACAGCAGCTGTCACACCATAACCCACGGCGACAGATGCTCCGATCCGCTGCTTAAAGGTTTATTTAAAACTTTTTCGTGCTCTTTTTGAAAATAAAAACCGGCCTACGATCTAAGTCTAAAAATTGGCTAAATTTTAAGCCATCATACAATTTAATCGATCCAGTATCATCGGAGGAGATAGCGAACAAACATAGAAAGAAAGAAAGAGAGCAACGATTTTGTGTGCTTAGGCAGATAAAGTACGCAAAAGTCGCTATTTTATCTGCTTAGGCAGATAAAGTGACACTTTTACCTTGTCAATAAAGACACATAAGTTGTCACTTTTGTGACGTTTGCGGATAAAAGAAATTGTATAAGGGTTGGTCATGGAAAATAAAAGTAATGCCAACAGCAAGCTTTAGAATTCAGTAACAGTCATCACTGTTGTTGTTATTGTAAGTTTATATTATACGCTGATATTGTGATTGAAAATTGTAAAGATTAGTTGTGTTTTCTTTGGCACTTTGGCCAACCCTTATGTAATTTCTTTTTGAACACATGGTACAAACTAAACCATGTTTTCATTATTACAGTCAGACCTCGTCGTTCGTGGCTTTGCGGTTCGCTGATTTGATTTTACGCGGGGCACCTTTGTGCTCCCTTTTCTTTGCCGTTCGCGGATATTTGTTTTGCCGTTCGCGGATGGAACTGCCAAAGTTAACTGTTTCAACTTTCACACACTAACGGCCGGTCTTATGAAAGCCACTAATCTGACGTTAACTTTCATTTGCTGTTAAAATAAACAAAAGCGCATAAAAATTTGTTTACTAGGGAATAATATGTCATAAGCGCCAACGTTTTGATGAGCTTTTGTTTGTTTTAATAGCGATTTAAAGTTAACATCAGGTTAGTGACCTTCATAAGACCGGCCGTAAGTAAAATTAGGCAGACGTATGCGGTCATGAACACCTAAATAACATTATTTATCATGAACTTGTAAACACACTTATCGAGCCTATTTCTTTGAATCTCTTATTACTAAATCGGACCTGAAATAAATTGTAAAATTATAACTTGAATAAACAAATGGACATTCGAGCTCTAGATCCAAGTGGCAGACTTATGTTACGTATGGAATTTTAGTTCAAACTTGACTGTCTTAAGCGTTTCTGTCGAAAACTTAATTACGTTTAATTTTTAAAACGTGGAAAACCATGTCGTCAAAGCGTAAAGTTTCTGCTTCAGATTTGCCAGACAAAAAACGCAGAAAAGCTTGTAGTGGAGGTGCTAGGTATAAAAAAACTGCAAATTGTGATAAGAAGATCCCCTTTGGCAGAAATGTAGTTTATGACTATACAATTCATTTGAGAAGGGGAGGCATCTCGAAAAGCTGTTAGAATTCAAGATGGCGGCAGTTTTCTTACTAACCATCGCACAAGAGTGTGTTTGGTGTCAATTTATATGTTTTTTAGGCCAACAAGTTCATTTTTCTTTTTAAAAATAGGCGAAGTATCAGTCGCCATTCAGATGTCCTTATGTACAAATGGCAGTTTGTGATTAAAAAAATCGAACAAACTCTTCTCAGCTATCAGCATAGATCAAGCGCACGAGCAAAACGATTCTATAGTGAAAGGAGATGGAGGTGCAGTAGGGTTAACACAGGATACATCGGCACTAACACGTTGGATGGTAGCTGGACCGGAAATTTGCCACTTGATACTAGAGTTTGAGTGTAAGATTCAGACAAAGGTCGAAGAAAGTAGTAGACGACATCATGAGCAATATCACTCATTTCAAATTAAATTTGTCACTAGGGTTCAAGCACTTTATGATACTCTGAAAGAGTTCAGAAACCCATTTTTAGAAAATGGAAAAGATTTTCATGTCATCGACAGCTGAGTTATTGTTGATAAGGATATCAGTGCATCTGTTTATTTAGCTGAGTCAACTGGCATTACACAGTTTCATTGAGGAACGCCTGGTAAAAAGTTTTTTAACACTATTTCAGCCTTTGAAAAAGAAGAAACTCTCCCTCTTCAGTACTCCAACAAAACGCATAAGCAAGAAAAATTAAACTTTGAAGATTTTAAAAACAGACGTCCAGCTGTTTTCCAGGTACACAGAATCGTCAGCTAGATAAGCAGGACTTTTTAAAACTCGAAAATCAGCCATTTCCGCCTGCGTTTTCTAGTAATGGAGAATTTCGACCCAGCCATAAAAGTGATCTAGCACATATTTTAGAGGAAATTGTTGAAAAGAGTGACATTGTCTTTCCAGGAACCTGTCATGCTGTAAATTATGATGGTGCAGTTCTTGCCAACATTTTAAAGCCTCATCAGTCTTCAAAGGCGTTTAATGATTACTATTACATTAACACATTTCATCTTCACATATGTAACGACATTGAGAGTTTTGGCTGCCGTAGAGTTGATTTAATTTGGGACAGATACATTACTCCGAGCATTAAAGGTGAAGCCAGAGAGAAAAGGGGTACAGGAACCAGGAGACAAGTGCTACCTCATGTCAAATTACCTACAAATTGAGAAGAGTTTTTAAGAGATTCAAATAACAAAGAACTATTTTCTCTACTTGGATCATTAGCAATCGATAACATAAACAAAACACAAGTTATTACTACTGCAGGTGATAAAGTTGAAGGAAATGTCAGTGCTGTAAGTTTCTCAATTGGAGTGACTTGCCCTGTTCATGAAGTAGCACATTCAAGGATAATACTTCATCTCAAAGACATTGTAGAAAATGGATTGAAAAATATTGTTATTCGCTTTGTAGATACGGATATATTAGTTGTAGCAATTGCATACTTCTTTGAACTGTCAGATAAAAGCCTGGAAACACTTTGGGTTACATTTGGAACAGGGAAGAAATATAGATTCATTCCCTGACCATACATTAAATAGGTATTTTAGAAAAATTTGTAGTATTGTTGTACTGTTCAACAATTAACAGCAAAAGTGTCAATGATGTCAGACAAGAACTGTTTATGACAAAAAATCGCCCTCTTGAAAATTTACCACTAACAAAGGGTGCACTACAACATGTTCTACGGAGTGCCTTCCAAGCTGGGCACATTTGGGGACATGCAGACCAGTGAGAAATAAAGACGCCTTCTCCAAATGAATAGGGTTGGTGGTTGGATGATGTATCATGGAAAATAAAATGGTCAGAGTTACCAGAAATTGCAGATACTTGTAAAGAATTAATAAAATGTACTTATGTGCAAAATCTGTAAAAATAAGTGCGGCTGTAGAAAAGTTGGACTATCTTGCACTTTGTTATGCATAGTGATGTAAAAAAACGCGTTTTTTTTTAAATCGAATAAAAAACCTAGAAAAAAACAGAAAAAAACGTTTTTTTTTGTTTTTTATTCATTTTTGTAATTGGCGGCACGTTTTGGTAGGTATGGTTGGCGGCATGTAAGCAAACGACAAAGTTTAAACTTATTTTGGTTTTACATGCACTTTAAAGTTCAAGAAAACTACAGCACAGACTAGACAAATGTTTAATAAATAACAGTAACATTTTATACCTACTGCCTACTCCTATTACGTATTACTCACAGAACAGCAAAGCGTATGCATGCGTCTATGAGAGCACCCCCGCCCCACCCCTACTATTGGAAGTTGCTTTAAGCTGGACCCAGCTCTGAAACTTTCGACCTGATCGACGAATCAAGTTACGTTACCTAACGATTCATCAGAGTCATCAAACAGTGACATGGGCGGCGTAAACTGCATGGATACTGACTCCGAGTTAGTTGAGGAGTCAGCCATGTCTGTTAGTGAGTAATTTCTGCATTATTATAATTTCGACAGGGTGTTAGGGAAGTCGACGGAAAAATTTCTAGGGGTGAATCCTTGGCCCAAGATATGATGATTTAACTCAGCTTACCTATATACAAAGTTGATTAGTTTAGCCGCTAGAGGGCTTTAAAGATTATTAATAATAATAATGTGAGGCGCTAACACCCCATGAAGGAGCTTGGCCTGCAAGGCGGAAAGTCAGAGCTTCCATATCCTCGCTCTCACACCTGGCTGTCGCGTGTCAAATTCATGACACGTGGTGATGTGGTGAGCATCACGCATTAGACAACCGCATTATTGCCCATTATTCCTTCGAACTCAGGTCCCCAATTATATAAAGTGACTAGCTTTTGTTTTAACCCCCTGTATAATCACTACCAATTTTTCTCCTGAATAGTTACTTTAATTTAGAAGCTATTCACTCTCTTAAAAAATTTTAGTTGGGTAAACGGTTTAGCCACAAAAAATATTTTCTAAAACAAGCCTAGTGTTAAGTTAAAATTACTGATTCAGGCTTGTAGGGATTTAGAAAGTATTTTTGTGGCTAAACCGTTTACCTAACTAACATTTTTTAAGAGAGGAAATAGCTTATAGATCAGAGTAGCTATCCACAAAAAAAAACATTGGTAGTGATTATACAGGGGGTTAAAAAATATGGATGGATAATTAATTGTAACAAAGTTTTTAAACACCCTGTAATTTTCGAAATTAGGGTTTATGCCACAAAATGCTTAAGTTTACTGGTAAAAACGCATGGCCAAAAAATGAATAAAAGCCATCAAAGATTTTTCGACTTATTTGAAAAAATTAAAAAAGCTAATCTTCTTTAAAGCCCTCTAGCGGCTAAACTAAGCAACTTTGTATATAGGTAAGTTGAGTTAAATCATCATATTTTGGGCCAAGGATACCCCTAGAAATTTTTCCGTCGACTTCCCAAACACCCTGTATATCCACTTTGGCTATTTTTCTATTTTTCTTTAGAAAAATTTGCTTTGTTTTTGTTATTATAAATGCTATAATTCACTTTTATATATTATTTTTATATAAAATATCTGTTTTTTGTTTTTACAAACAAATTACTTGTTGTTATTCACTATATTTTAATTCTGGAAAAAAAACGTATTTAAAAAAAACCAGATCGCTTGGTTTTTTTACAAAAAATACAGGTTTTTATAAAAAAAAACGAACGGTTTTTTTTTCGGTTGCATCACTAGTTATGCAACTGCAAAAACGAGTGTGGCAAATGATATTATAAAACCTGAAGATTATAAAGTATGTAACTTTAAATGTAAGAGTAAATTTTTGTAAAATCTTGTATAAGTAGGTATTAATAGAAACATGGTATGGTATTCATTCTTCTTTAATTTTACTCTATAAATGTGACTTTACGACTTTACAAGTCTCCTATGTTAATTTTATCCATATTTCTGATATTACAAATGAAATTGTTGGCCTAAAAAACATATAAATTGACACCAAACACTATTTTGTACGATGGATAGTAAGGAAATTGCAAATAATTCCATAGTATGCCGCCATTTTGAATTACCGCCGCCATCTTCAATTCTAGCGACTTTTCGAGATGCCTCCCCTTCTTCAATGAATTGTATAGTCATAAACTACATTTCTACCAAAGGAAATCTTCTTATCACAATTTGCAGCTTTTTTATTAAATGAGCCATGTAGCACCTCCACTATTGGTTTTTTGAGGTTGCATAGTATAAATAAATCTAGTTTATGGAACCTAACTCCGTTTTTATAATTTATTTGTTTACTTGCGCATCGCGGTTTTGCGCTTTGCGGCATTCTTCTGGAACGTAACCCCCGCGAACGGCGAGGGCTGACTGCATATCATAATTTAGAGGTCGCCGCAGCCCGGGTTCTCTGTTGTCAAGCTACCAAAGCTGCTAAATAGGTTTGAAAATATGCTAAATTGCACACTAACTTGACAATGATAGCTTCGCTAACACAGGTAAAGTATGTTTTAAGGTCAAAGAATTTAGGGTTTATGTTGGCATTACTTGGATTCCTTTAAAAAAGATATGTTGGTAGAATTTGTTTTAGTAACTTTTTAGAACTAAAAATTGGTGGGAAATTTAAAATCGGGCATTAAAGGAGTTTTGTTTTTAGGTAATCTTTCGTAAACGTTTTCTTCTGGTGTGTTAGGCTGCAGATCCAACAGTTCCTCTGCACACTTCAGAATTGCTTTTTTAATTTTAAAAGATCCCGTTTTTACGCATATTCATTTTCAAAAAAGAAAAGCTGACAATTTAATATTAATGTCAAAATGACACAAGTCATTTACAGAAAATCCTGACAAAAATAAATTTGCTAATTTTAAAAAGCAGTTTTGCCAATTTTATCTTGATCTTGAAAATGTTTATAGGAAAAAAATGTACTCTAGGGAAACTTTCATGTTCTTTATGTCAAACCAAACTCGGTTTTTCAGTGACATACAAAATCAGTTTTTAATATGGCTGAAAACGATCATCTGTCTAGTTCTAACCTAAAGAAAGGATTATAACCTCACATCCCGAAAGGTAAATTAATAATAAAAACTGTTATTTGTACACTTACTAGTAGCGCCTATGATAAATTTGACATTGACAAACTTGTTTTTTTGAATCTGTCAATTTGTGTTTCCATACCTGTGTTAGCGCAGCTAACGTGATTTAGTGACCTTATTACAAATTGCAGAAAGCGGATGATACGATAGTAGTGAATAAATCACCGATGAAAATAAAATTATGTTAAAATAATTATGTTACTCTCTTGTTTTTTACTGGAATGCCGAAAAAAATTTGTTTAAATCTGATAATTATGTCACGATCGGCAACACTGTAACCCATGATACAACTACTTATATCATGTTAATAACCCAACATTTAGGTGTATTTTTGTTTTATTTGAAGCGCGTATCATATCGAACTTGATGTAGGTCCTGTAAATAGTAATTTTTTATTCACATATAAGTTTTCTGTTGTAATACGAAAAAGAGAAGCACAATTGCTTGCAAAAGGGGCAGCAAACGCAAACCAAAACACTGCAATGTAACCTAACTTTTCAGTTGGATCACATTTTTATAAAAACTTTTGACCAAATTTTGACAGTGGAACCTCAAAAATATTTTGGTGGAACGTAACGTCACTTCATTTTTAAGTTAACTGTTGGAGATTTTAACAGGGCTGTGGAGTCGGTAACAAAAAATCCGACTCCAACTCCAACTCTGACTCCGACTCCTGATATTTTAGTAGTTTGAATCCGACTCCGACTCCCGACTCCGACTCCGGCAGTACTAGAATATTGATAACCCCCCCTCCTATTCCTTTTCCTCTATCTGATAAACTTTTACCGGCTAATGACAAATTTCACAAGTTGTGCAGAATGTGGTTGATTATAATAAACTTCATATTTACAAATATTGCATTCACGGTTTCCAGCAACGTAATGATTTCACATACAAATACACAGAGAGGTTTACATATGTAAATGAGGGAAAGGAACAAATTTACTTTAAGAAGAATACATTTCATGACAAAATTTCATAAACGTGCAAATGCCAACAAGTAAGTTTCTTACCTGCCTACTAAACTAACAGTACTAACTACATTCCGTAGTAGATTATTTTCTTAAAGGGTCACCTGCCTACATAATATACTGAGTCATAGGAAATTTAAATAGTCTGAGGTCTGGGCAGGGTTGAGCAGATTTAAATTATTTGATTAAAATAATAAATTTAATGGAGTAATTTAATTATCAAAAGTATATAAATACATATAAATAATATTTTTTAATATTTTGTTGAATCAATAAAACCAATACACAAAAGAAGTGCCCTTCAAATATTGCCAATTAAACAAAACCACCATAAACAGTAACAATATAACAAAATGTTGAAACTGTTTTGACTTTTAAAATACATCTTGAAACAGTTAAAACATAAATTTAAGGTGCACTCATATATCTAATACTTACTATATTGCTAGCGGCTATGAGTGGGAAACTGGCCGATGAAGTGAAACACACAACCAACTCCTTTATGTATACGGTGAGCTGTGCGCAAGCGCGGCGGCGTCGTCCGCCCAATGGGGAAGTGGTCCCGCCCAATGGGGAAGTGGTCAAGTTTAAAATTCGCTTCTAAAGGCGGAGTTCGAATTCTCACGCATGCGCACGAGACGCGTTATACTATAAGTGAGACTATGTCGGGGCCGTAATGTTTTCTGAAGTTTCCAGGCCCTACCAGCAATATATGTGTATTATATATATGGGTGCACTATAAAAGTTAGAAATTAGACGTAATACTAATAATAGTAATAATACCTACTACGCTTGTTTTATTGTTAATCACATAAAACAGTTATTGGTAAGATATAGAAAAACCGTCTACTACGTTGTACAAGGACAAAGTTGGTATTTTTTAAATAGTTTGGTAGGAATTTAAATTTACAAGCGGTGATCACACTGATTCTAGAACACACTCTGCACTCTGCACACTCGTGGATCTATGAAATAACATATTATAGTACACGTGCATTTTCATAAACTACCATAAATAAAGAAAAATCGATTTTTATTAACCCTGAGTCTGTCTTCAAATAGTCAGTACTACAGTCGTTCAAATACTTTGTTAGCTTTTGGTGTTTTTATTTAAAAAAAAATTGTAAAGTGGGAGTCAGAGTCGGGTAATTTACACCTACTGCGACTCCACCCAAAAAGTTCCGACTCCTCGACTCCGACTCCCAACTCCGACTCCACAGCCCTGGATTTTAACGATTTTATGTAACAAAATATCAATTTCAAGATCAATCCATTTTAAGTGATCCGGACGTGGTTAATTTTTAATCAAGTCACCGCTTACCGTCTTTTACATCGTAAAATATAGTAATTATGATTTTTTCGAACTTGAGATGTTTGCGGAAATATTCGTTTTTGCATGTTCTTAATAAAAAAAAAGTATATTTCTGTGATGTCTAGCTGGTTCAATTGTTCGGCCTCAAAATTTGTCTTGGTTTTTAATATAAATTGGAGGTTCCCAGTGATCTTTTGTTAAAAAATCTGGTGTGATACACTCACACAACTTCCTTTTACAGTGATCTTATAATTAGTTAAATATTTAATTTTTAAGCATTCGTCAAAAATTTTCAAAAATTACGAATTCTACAAAAACGGTACAAAATAAAGCGTTAGTTGAAGAGACAAATTTTCTCTAAAATCTTAAGCACAATTCAAAAATGTAATAATATACCGGGTGTTCTATTTAAAATAGGAGTTAATAAAAAAAATAGAAAAAAAAACAAAAGAAACCCACTTTAGAAGTATTCAACTGGAAAATCACCTATCTCACGTTAATGCACATTAAAAATGTAATAAAAATGTAAAGTTTGAAAAAAATCGTTAGAGCCGTTTTTGAAAAAATCGAAAAAAACTAAAAAATCACAAGAGTAAACACCTACTTCCGGTTATGCGATTTTTTTAAAAAGCTTGCTGTCTCATCTACATAGTACACAAAACTTATATATGAAGTTTCAACGCCATACCTCTTTTCGTTTTTGAGATATTCTGTTCACAGACACACAGACAGACACACAGACAGACAGACAGACAGACAGACAGACACACAGACCAATGAAAAAAAATATGTTTTTTGGGATCAGGGGACTCTAAAACGTGAAGATCTGTTGAAAACTCAATTTCGAATTTTTGGGGTGAATCCAATACTTCCTTTACGGTAAAAGGAAGTAAAAAAGGGTAATCGGAAATGGTACTACCGGAAATGGTACTTTACTCTTGTTTTTTTTTATTTTCTGAGAATATTTTATAATAATTTTAAAAATATTAAAATTTCATAGAACAAGATTATATATTTTGCAATTATCTACAACTTTTTTATGTGAGTACAGTTTCTGAAAAATTGCATAATTAAATTTTTAGAAAAAATATGCTTTAAATTCAAAAATTTATAATGGGAATTATTCTTTTAAAAGCCTATTACTGATTAATTAATTGTCTATAATTTTCAAAAAAAAATTTCTGTCTAAACATAATGGGAATATTTTTTTTTATTTACTAACAATATGATGTTGTTTATTTTCATCATACAGAATATGAAAAGTTACTCATAACACCCTAAGGATTTTTCAAATTATTTCTTCTTCAATCTCATGACAACCATGCAACTACAAACGCCATCTTAGCAGCCATACATTCAAGCAATCCTTGATGTTACTTACAGATTTTTATTTTAAATGTTCATATGACATTTTGAAATTTTATACAATTTTTGCTAGTAAATAAAATATTCTAGGCACCACTAGAGATATTTATGTTTTTTACCTTCATTTAACTTGCAGACCTTGAGCCAAAAGCCCTCAGTTTGTAACCATGTCAACCTCAGGAGAAAAAACATACTCATATCTCCGTTAATGCATAAGTATCTATTAAAACTGTTATATATTACGTAATTATCTATAATTTTTATCAAAAACATTTTTTGAAAAAATAGCAAAATTGTGAGCACCTTCATTTTTTTGTTGCTCGTATACAGTGCCTTTAACGAAAGAGGAAACACTCAATAACTTTTTCTATCATGCGACATGCAAAAAAAATCTGGTGTGATACACTCACACAACTTGCTTTTACAGTGATCTTATAATTAGCCCAAAAATTTGATTTTTAATTTTTAAGCATTTGACAAAAATTACAAATGCTAGAAAAACGGTACAAAATAGAGAGTTAGTTGAAGAGACAAATTTTTCCTAGAATTTTAAGCTGAATTCAAAGATGTCATAATATATCGAGTGTTCTATTTAAAATAGGAGTTAATAAAAAAATAGAAAAAAACATAAGAAACCCATTTTCGAAGTATTCAACTGGAAAATCACCTATCTCACAACAATACACATTAAATATGTAATAAAAATGTCAAGTTTGAAAAAAATCGTTGGAGCCGTTTTTGAAAAAATCGAAAAAAACTGAAAAATCACAAGACTAAACACTATACTTCCGGTTATGCGATTTTCTTCAAGAGCTTGCTGTCTCATCTACATAGTACACAAAACTTATATAAGAAGTTTCAACGCTATACCTCTTTTTGTTTTGAGATATTCTGTTCATAGACAGACAGACACAGACCAATGACCAATGAACAAAAACATGTTTTTTGGCATCAGGGGACTCTAAAACGTGAAGATCTGTTGAAAACTCAATTTCGAATTTTTGGGGTGAATCCAATATTTCCTTTATCGTAAAAGGAAGTAAAAATAAGTAGTTTGTTGTTCGAGGATCACGGTTACTATTTGGTAGCACTTTCAAATATTGATTACACTTCTGGTTTAATTGAAAGTGCATATAACAATTCTTCTTCTATTGTTACGTATGTATATATAAAATTTTAATGGGGTTGTATAAAGGTCTTGCCCAAAATTGCTTCTAAAGTTTAGTAAGTGATCTAGACATCACACCATGAACAAATAAAACAAAATATAAGTAGGTTACCATTAAAAACAAAAACAGTATTAGTTGAATTTGTTTTTATATGTCACGATTCGAATTACTGTAATAGATTGATGCCTTTTTTTTGTATAAAATAATTTTTAATTAGCAAATACTTGGCAAAGTATTTATATCCATTTTTAGGGTATTTAAATACTTTTATAGCATTTAAATACTTGTATAGTATTTAAATAAAGTATGTAAATACTTTTTATTTCTTGAAATATTTTGTACGTTATAAATACTTAATTATTAATATGCTACGACATCATGCACTATCAGATACGAATTTTGAAAATTTGGTTCCAAATGCACTGCACTGTTAAATTTTTATAATGTTAAACAATTCATTTTTAAATGTATTTGAGAAACCACTATGCACTTTTTATTTTAAATATTGCATGGCTTTATTTGTTTCGAGTATTTTGTTTTTCTTTGAAACCTATTCAGGATAGTTATTTTTTCTATTTTTCATATTTTTACTCCAATAAATATCTATTTAAAATCATAAATTTTTTTTATTTTGTTTTTCTCTCTGTCTAATGCAGTTTTATGTGTTATAGCGAAGATAAATGGTGTTTATATAGTTTTATAATAATATAATACGTAATTTTATAAACAAATATGTTTTCCATATTTTAAATTTTTAAGTATTCATAAAAGCACATCTAAACTATGAATTCGCCGCAAACTACAACAAATATTGTTTTATTTGAAGCTTCTAATACTTCATGTAAAATGACTTAAGTTGTATCGTCTTTATAATTGGACTTACTGCAATTAATATTGGAATGAAAGGAAATTATTAACTTTGAATTTAGCTCTGAAAAATT
Source organism: Agriotes lineatus (assembly GCA_940337035.1). Classification (NCBI taxonomy): domain Eukaryota; kingdom Metazoa; phylum Arthropoda; class Insecta; order Coleoptera; family Elateridae; genus Agriotes; species Agriotes lineatus. The sequence continues at coordinate 163,765 of CALNHX010001852.1, read as the reverse complement.
GTTTAACTGCTAAAAAGTATACAGGGTGTCCCTGAAAAGGAGGTCAATTCGTTAACCGTTGAGCAGATATATGACGATTTAACTCAACTTATCTATATACAAAGTTGCTTAGTTTAGCCGCTAAAGGGCTTTAAAAACGATGAATTTTTAAAAAAAATTTCAAATAAGTCCAACAATCTTTGATAGATTTTATTCATATTTTTGGCCATTTCGAAAATTACAGGGTGTTTAAAAACTTCGTCACAATAAATTATCCATCCATATTTTTTGAACCCCCTGTATAATTACTACCATTTTTTTCTGAATAGCTACTTTAATTTAGAAGCTATTTTCTCTCTTACAAAATTTTAGTTGGGTAAACGGTTTAGCCACAAAAAATATTTTCTAAATTTCTGCAAGCCTAAATCAGTAATTGTAACGTAAAACTAGGCTTGTATGGATTTATAAAATATTTGTTTTTTGGCTAAAGCATTCACCCAACTAAAATTTTGTAAGAGAGGAAATAGCTTCTAAATTAAAGTAACTATTCAGAAAAAAATTGGTAGTGATTATACAGGGGGTTATAAATGATTAACTTTTTAAAAAATTTTAACTCCCTGTATAATCACTACCAATTTTTTTTCTGAATAAGTACGTTAATTTCGAAGCCATTTCCTCTCTTATAAAATTTTAGTTGGGTGAACGGTTTAGCCAAAAAAAATATTTTGTAAATCCCTACAAGCCTAGTTTTACGTTACAATTACTGATTCAGGCTTGCAGAGATTTAGAAAATATTTTTTTGTGGTTAAATCGTTTACCCAACTAAAATTTTGTAAGAGAGAAAATAGCTTCTAAATGTATTACAATTTAAATAATTCTGGAATCTTTGTATATTTTAGGGGTATCAAAATACTTACCAAGTATTTAAATATTATGCAGATTTTACAAGGCAAATTCGTAGAACGTTGATAGATATCGAATGGTGCTGATGTAATTTCGGTACAATTAAAATTGACAATAATATTCAACATTTTGTGCGCGTAAAAAAAAGGTCCCTTCAAATTGAATTTGTACATATTTGCAAGTGCAAAAAAATTAGTATAACTCTTAAGGAAAAAAATAAGCCCACGCTGTTTGTTGTAGGACTTCTGCAACCTGAGTAAATCAATTTCTGCGAAAACGTATTTTTTTAGAAAAAATTGATTTATGCAAAAAATAATCAACATTTTTGGAAATTCCAAAAACATGCGTTTTCAGCTCACCGAGTACTATATTTTCTGAAAATTTAAACGTTCTATAAGTTTTGTTTTTAAAGTTAATAGCAATTGAAGAATCAGTCATTTTTAGCGGTTTTTTGGCACAATTGAGAAATCGGCCATTTTTAGCGGTTTTTTGGTGATAACTTTTATTCTAATTAATCGATTTTGACCATCAAAAGCTTGTTTTATTTGTTTTTTAAGCTACATAAGTGTATGTATATTTAAAATTTTTAAATTGCTTTTGTGCATTTTTGTATGCAAAAAACCGTTTTTTCATTACTTTGACCGCCATTTTGAATCACTTTTCCACTGATTCAGCTGTTACTTTGTAGTCCATTGAATTCTACGAATTTTTGTCTATAAAAATACATTTTCACTTTTCAGGTAAAGTAAATTTTGTTTCTATAATAATTTTCAAGGTCAACTTTCTAGGGGATAAGTTGCATTCCTGCAGGGTCCCTAGTTTTAATAATGTTGGTACATAGATTTTTAGTTCTTTTTTTCCACTAAAAAAATGATTTGTCATTTTGACAGATATGTCATAATAGTGGGTAAAACAAACAGCATAGTAAAATATTGCAAATTTATTAATTATTAAACTTACAATATTTGAAAATAAACATAATGAACATTTGATTCCATGTAAAAAAATGAAATTTTTCAAGAGTTCAAATTAAGAAACTTTGACATTCAAAATTGAAACATAACCATAATTTTGAAAAAGTTCTACCAACACGAGGTATAAAAATTTCCTAGCGTTTTACTCACATATCTACCAACATTGTAACACTTTGATAGTTATTATAGAAAAAAAAAGTACTTTACTAGTATTTTTGTCAAGTAAATATCTAATTTGACTGAACTATTTCTACATTGCTCACCCAGCAACTCTTATTACCTTCTACTTAATGAGAAAAGAATTGGTTTAAAGCTGCATTCAGGGTGAAGAGAACTTGTACTTATCTTCATCTTTAAAACTTGGTCTGGCGATTTTTGGTGACCAAAGTATCAATAATTCCAACCCTTTTTGGGACAGAGCGGGAAAAACACAGTCCTAGGTGTTAAACTTCTTGATAGCCTTTCTTAACCTTTAATCAGAGACATAAACACAGACGTGTTATTTAAATACAATTCCACATACCATGTAATAATGAAAACAAAATGAGGCTGTGCAAGCCCTTTTATCTGACTTTTCGCATGCTCTCTTTGGAATGTCTGTACACATGTGGTAGTCTCCATAATCTGTTACTTACTTACTTACTTACTTGAATGGTGCTTCCACTGTGTGTATGGCCTTGATCAATTATCTTATATACACGATTGCACCATATGTACGACATCTTGGGCGAAAGAAAATTTGCGAAGGAGATGAGAGCTAATAATTGCCAAGCTTAGACGTAGGGAATCTGTTTAAAATGGAATTGGTGATTTATCAATACCGTTGGTGGAAAGTACGAATGCGCAGACAGCGCCGATAATGTAACTTTTCAAATTTAAAAGTGGGAAGAGATTGAAATTTGTAGATGCATTTTCCAATCATTTTAAAGAACTGGACCGAGATTCAAAGTCGCAACTTCGGACTTGACCGTCTGTGAATCTTGTCGCTACACCAATCTGACAGATTAGTTAAGTTATCACTTAATATCTATTACTAGTAACCCGAATACAAAATGACAAATAGATACAAACAAAAAGGTAACCAATCACACCCAAAAGCTTTTCATTTCTTTGCATTAATATTCCATACAAATGGTGCAAAAACCTTTCTGATAGGTTATGTCATTCTCGAGTTGTCATATTTACGGCCATCTGGAATGACATATACATCTTTTATTTTCCAATTCCTTTAATTCTAAAACGGTTACAGTTTACACATAAGTTATGTAGTTTTATGGGACCTATAATTTTGGATTGAGCGATTACAACAAAAAACAGTAAATTTGTAAAAATGGTTCCAATGATTTTTCTAGTCGCCGTATTAGTTTGGTCATTTTACATGTAATGAGCAATACCTACATCTAATGTTATAAATGATACCAGCCAGAAATACTATTTTTTTAACTTAATGTTATGATCTACAATTTTTTATTTTAGAGTTATAATAATGTTAATTTGTCATTTCAGCATAAGTCCTGCCTGGAGCAGATAACTGAACTGAAGTCTGAGCTAGGCAAGTTTATCAATGAGTCGCATCAGCAGCATCAACAGGTTGGTAGCATATAATATTAATTAAAAAATGTGGTAGGGCGTACTAACAACTATATGGCAACATTAGCATTAGTTCACTGTTTTAGAAACAGAGCTGTTTTAAATTTTGTATTTGTCCATTTAGTACTCCATTCTTTGGATTTTTTTTAGTAAATATTATTTTCTGATGTCATTTTGATGGAAATGATGTCCCAAGGACAAGAAAAGTCATTATTCAAAACGTTAAGATTTATTAAAAAAAATTTTGCATATAGCAACGCAAGCTGTTAGTAGGTACAATTTTACTTTATTATGGAGTAATTACACTCGAAACATGTTTCTATGTCGCATTTCTTACAAATTGTGCGAACTGTTGATGAACATCGTTCACCTGCACATCTAGTGATGCAACCAAAAAAAAACCGTTCGTTTTTTTTTTTAAAAAAACCTGTTTTTTTTGTAAAAAAAACCGAGCGGTCTGGTTTTTTATTTAAATGCGTTTTTTTTCAGAATTAAAGTGTAGTGAATAACAAGTAATTTGTTTAGAAAAACAAAAAACATATTTTTAAATAAAAATAATACATTTCGTAGGTAAAGTAAATTATAGAATTTATAATAACAAAAAAAAGCAAATATTTCTAAAGAAAAATAGAAAAATAGCCAAGGTGGATATACAGGGTGTTAGGGAAGTCGACTGAAAAATTTCTAGGGGTGAAGGTGAATCCTTGTCCCAAAATATGATGATTTAACTCAACTTACTTATATACAAAGTTGCTTAGTTTAGCCGCTAGAGGGCTTTAAAGATGATTAGCTTTTTTTAATTTTTTCAAATAAGTCGAAAAATCTTTGATGGATTTGATTAATTTTTTGGCCATGCGTTTTTACCAGCAAACTTAAGCTTTTTGTGGAATAAACCCTAATTTCGAAAATTACAGGGTGTTTAAAAACTTTGTCACAATTAATTATCCATCCAATGTTTTTTTGTAGATAGCTACTTTGATTTATAAGCTATTTCTTCTTAAAAAAATGTAGTTAGGTAAACGGTTTAGCCACGAAAAATATTTTCTAAATCCCTACAAGCCTGAATCAGTAATTTTAACTTAGCACTAGGCGTTTGTAGGGATTTAGAAAATATTTTTTTGTGGCTAAACCGTTTACCCAACTAACATTTTTTAAGAGAGTGAATAGCTTCTAAATCAAAGTAACTGTCCAGAAAAAAAAAATTGGTAGTGATTATACAGGGGGTTAAAACATTTAAAAAAGCTAGTCGCTTTAAATAATTGGGGACCTGCGTTCGAAGGAATAATGGGTAATAATGCGGTTGTCTAATGCGTGATGCTCACCACATCACCACGTGTCATGAATTTGACACGCGACAGCTGGGGGTGAGAGTGAGGATATGGAAGCTCTGACCTTCTGCCTTGCAGGCCAAGCTCCTTCATGGGGTGTTAGTGCTTCACCATTATTATTATTAATAATTTTTAAAGCCCTCTAGCGGCTAAACTATGCAACTTTGTATATAGGTAAGTTAAGTTAAATCATCATATTTTAGGACAAGGATTCACCCCTAGAAATTTTTCCGTCGACTTCCCTAACACCCCGTAGAAATTCTAATAATGCAGAAATTACTCGCTAACAGACATGGCTGACTCCTCAACTGACTCGAAGTCAGTATCCATGCAGTTTACGTCGCCCATGTCACTGTCTGATGACTCTGATGAATCGCTAACGTAACTTGATTCGTCGATCAGGTCGACAGTTTCAGAGCTGGGTCCAGCTTAAAGCAACTTCCAATAGGGGTGGGTACCTACCAAAACGTGCCGCCAATTACAAAAATGAATAAAAAACAAAAAAAACGTTTTTTTCTGTTTTTTTTCTAGGTTTTTTATTCGATTTAAAAAAAACGAGTTTTTTTACATCACTATGCACATCGCCTTTTCTTTTTGTCAATGTTGTACACTATAATGTGATCTAGTCGGTCATATCTTAGATCATCTGATACCCTATTTAGAGTCGCTCCGCAACACATAGATGTTGTAGTAATGACATTATTGTCAAACCACTTGACAAGAACTATACCGTCATCACGATCAATGGTTGATGCAAATTCACCACGATTTCTTCCTCTCGAAAAACACTTTTTCGGAGGTGGTGATCTGAGTTGATGACACACAATAGTCTCGATAATTTTATCGACAGCTGGCAGCAGATTTATTGGCCTAAATTCCGAAGCCGTCTCCGGTTTATTTACTTTTGAGATCGGCACAATAAAACTAATCTTCAGTTCACTTGAAAATGTGCCTGACTTTAATGAGTTGTAAATAAGATGTAAAAGAGGATATCCGATCACACCGAATAACTGTTTTATTAATTTAATGTTCAGAATGTCATCATTTGTGCTTTTTACACTGTTATTTTTTTACACGTTTGGTGAATGATGGTCCCAATAACGTAAACTCTAATTCTTCCATTTCTTCCTTATTCAAATCATCATCCAGATCTCCTCTTCTTTCTTCCATGAGGTCATTATAAATGTCACAGTCAAGAGTACCGAGAATCAGGATTTCAGTTTGAGCATTGGTGCAGGACTGGCCTTTGCATAGTTTACAAATGGTGGTACATTTCATGCCATTTTTCCTGCAGGCACAACCTCCATGGCAGACTTTGGAACATGTGCAGCATATGGTTTTCAGGAGTTCTTCAGGTGCTGCTTCTTTAGTACTGGGAACTGGCAGGAGGCCGAGTTTTGAAGTCTTTCAGCCCGGTTGCAGTGGTTCCAGCGGGTTGTTTTTCCACTCTTGCACCTGCAAATACGTCCTCGGGGAATGCTGTCGAGCAGCTACTTCTGTAGGAGGCAAAGAGGCGAGGTTGAATATGATGTCTGTTAGAAAATTTCCAAAGATTTCACAGCGTAGCACATTTAATGGCTTTGTTTCACCTTAAGAATACATGGCTGCTATGCACTTCTGTCCTGCCTCATCAACCTCATCAGCAGTAGCAATGGATGAATACCTCTGCTGCTTTCTGCAGGTTGTTTGTCACCAATGCCTTAAGGAATTTCAGTTTTTCTACTGATAAAATTCGGATAAAACTGTCTATTAAGTTCAAATCCTCTTCATGAGGGTGACCGGGGCAATTGTCCAATATAAACATTTTTATGGAAGGTTCCGTTTTTTAAGGAATTGTTTTACTGACGGTACAAACAGTTTCGTCAAACCATTCGACGAACAAGGACTTAGTCATCCACGCTTTGCTTTGGTTTTTGTAATCAACAGGAAGTTGTACATTCTTAGATGCCCTAGGGTTTTTACCTTGCCAATCACTAACATGTTCATCTTATGTGTACCACTTGCATTTGAACAAGGCATAAAAGTGACTCTGTACTTTGCTAGTTTTCGTCCAGGAGCACGGTGAACATAGGTTTTTTAGGTGAAAGCTGCCAAAACAAACCCTTTGGAACTTTTCTTTGTATGGCTCGATCGCGTCAACATCACATGACAGCGTTTCACTCGTACTCAACAGCCGTATACCAAAACGTCTTTTAAATTTGTCCAACCAGCCCTCACTGGTCGGAAAGTCATCTTTATCCATGATTTTTCTGTAGAAAAATCTAGCTTTTCCCTTTAGAATTTCTCCAGAAATGGGCGTATGCCTATTGCGTTGTTGTAAAATGCGAAAATAAAGGCTAAGTGGAAACTCGCCAGTTTTCAGTGTTTTTCGCACACTTTTCCTTTTTTTTCTTTTTTTTATAAAGTCTATATCTTGTCACAGTTTTTTTTTATGTCGTGAATTTTTTTTTAAATTAGGGCCCCAACTGCTTATAAATTTTTAAATATTTAAATCAAGCCATTAAAAACACAGGAACTGCAAACTATGCAGCAATGAAAAGAATGGCTTGCAACCACATTAGATGGAAAGCTGCCAACCAATCTGCGGATTGACGGATTGAAGAAGATAATTTTTTTATTGATTTTTAATTTATATATGTGAATAAGTTAAGGAGAGCTGTAGAATGTCAAGTCGACAATTAACATTTATTTTTTAAAAATGTTTATTCTTTTTAAATAGCAAGAAGGTTTTGTTTAATTTCTTTAAAATGTAGACTTAAGCAAACACTTGTTTTATGTAAATTTTACTTCAGAAGCCACGTCCATATTAATAAATATTTACTCTTCTCGTTTTTGAGATATTCTGTTCACAGACAGACACACAGACAGACAGACCAATGAAAAAAAATATGTTTTTTGGGATCAGGGGACTCTGAAACGTGAAGATCCGTTGAAAACTCAATTTCGAATTTTTGGGGTGAATCCAATACTTCCTTTATAGTAAAAGGAAGTAAAAATCCGACTCCGACTCAGACTCCTGAAATTTTAGTAGTTTGAATCCAACTCAGACTCCCGACTCCGACAGTACTAGAATATTGATACCCCCCCCCCCTCCTCATTCATTTTCATCTACCTGATAAACTTTACCGGCTCATGACGAATTTCAGTAGTTTTGCAGATTGTGGTTGATTATAATAAATTGCAAATATTGGATGCACGGTTTCTAGCAACGTACTGATTTTATGTACAAATACATAGAGAGGTTTACAAACGTAAATGAGGAAAAGAATCAAATTTACTTTAAGAAGAATACATTCCTTGGCAAAATTTCATAAACCTGCAAATGCCATTATTATGGCAAAATCTTCTTACCTGCCTACTAAACTAACAGCAATAACTACATTCCTTAGTAGATTATTTTCTTAAGGGGTCATTTACTACCTGCCTACATAATACAAGTTTACTGAGTCATAGGAAATGCAAATAGTTGAGCAGATTTAAATCATTTCATTAAAATTTAATGGAGTAATTTAATTATAAAAATCATTGACTTAAATAATATTTTTTATATTTTGCCAAATCAACACAAAAAATAAACAAAAGAACATTGCCAATTAACCAAAGCCACCATGAACAGTAACAATACAACAAAATGATGTAACCGTTTTAACTTTTAAAATACATCTTGAAACGGTTGAAACATAAAAATAAGGTGCACTATTAAAGTTAGAAATTATAAGTAATAGTAATAATACCTACTATGCTTGTTTTATTGTTAATCACATGAAACAGTTATTGGTAAGATATAGAAAAACCGTCTACTACGTCTACAAGGAAAAAGTCGGCATTTTTAAGTAGTTTGGTAGGAATTTAAATTTACAAGCGGTGACCACACGGATTCTAGAACACACTGCACATTCGTGGATTTTTGAATTAACATATTATAGTGTACGTGCATTTTCATAAACTAACATAAATAAAGAAAAATGATTTTTATTAACCCTGAGTCCGTCTTCAAATAGTTAGTACTACAGTCGTTCAAATAGCTTGTTAGCTTTTGGTGTTTTTATTTAAAAAAAAATTGTAAAGTGGGAGTCGGAGTCGGGTAATTTATATGGACTCCGACTCCACCCAAAAAGTTCTGACTCCTCGACCCCGACTCCGACTCCCGACTCCGACTCCGACTCTACAGCCCTGGTTCTGCCGTCATAAGCAAGAAGCGGTATCTACAAAAAATGCATTTCGAGATAAATGACAAAACGTAACTTATTGATATTTCACCACCATGCATTACATGACCGTGGATTTTTTATATTATAAGTATGAATTTAGTTGTGTTTTATATAAAAAGAAAAATATACACCATTTATATCGAAAATAAATAAATTGTAGCAAAAAAATGTAGATACCGTTTTTTATACAGATTGAAAAAGCGGCATCTACTTGACAATGCTGTATTAACAATGCGGTACGTGCTTGTTAATTCACGCTCGACAGATTACGCTGTTGGCCGTGTCTGCACATTGCGACCACGAAAATAGACAATAAAGACGGTATCTAACAAAACAAAAGAAAAAGGCGGCTTCTACACGCAGATACCGCTTTTCACTTCTGCATTTTGCACATGCCGCCTTCTTGCTCTTTATAAGTAACTAAATTTCTGTAGATACCGCCGTTTTTTCCGTCTGAATATCATGGTTACAGTGCAGATATCGATTTGTTACTTATCTAACATGATTGGAATTTTGTACTGATTTCAACGATACCAATAACTCAATTTCGAATTTTTTGTAGATACCGCCTTCCTGCTTATGACGGCAGTGTTCTATTCTTCCGTTAAAGCAAAGATAAAGAACATTTTATTTTGTAACGTGTTCACTCTGTACGTATTTGGCCGAAAGTATGGTCTGTTTCGAGTCAGGTAGACATATAATTCGCATGCAAAATACTGTTTTTTTTTAACAAATATTTTTTGAGATATACTGCCAGACAGACAGGCAGAATTTAAAAAAAACCTGTTCTTCATCATCTAGGGGACCCTAAAACGTGAAGAAATGCAGAAATGCCACGTGATTTTTTCACTTTTACCATATTTTTCGTATTTTAAACGAGGGAAATGAGATATGAGGTCCAGTCCTTCCACTCTTTCCGGTTCTTTGCCATTCTTTTCATATCTGCCAACTGCATTTCAACTGCATTGATCTTGCTTTCATGCTTTTTCTTTATGGTCCATGTCTCACTCCTGTATGTTAATGTTGGTCTCGCTGTTATGTTGTATACTTTCAATTTCACTTGCTTATCTATTTCTTGTTTTTGTAATATTGGTTATTTGTTTGCGTAGTATATGTTCCTCATCTTTTTACTTTCTCGCATAGAGAAAGTATTGTAATCGTCAAAAAAATCGACTTCGAGATTTTGACGAATCTTGACGTTTTAGACCTCCTAGAGTCCGAAAAATCCATTTTTCGAATTATGTCTGTGTGTGTGTATGTGCGTGTGTGTGTGTGTGTGTGTGTGTGAACACGATAACTTAAAAACGAAATAAGCTAGACCCTTGAAATTATGTACATAGTCATTATTCAAAATTTGTAGATTCCAGACCAATTTTGAGTGAAATCGGTTAACCGGAAGTGGCACTTTACCTAAACAGGTAGCGGTACCTTTTCAAGTAAAGTACCAGTTTGCTTCGAGATATTTGAACAAAATTTTGTACATACATTTGTTATGTAGAAAAACTACCAGATATTACATTTCAGCATGATCGGGTAACCGGAAGTGGCATTTTACCTAAACAGGTAGCGGTATCCATTCAAGTAAAGTACCAGTTTGCTTCAAGGTATTTGCACGAAATTTTGCACATACATTTATTATTGAGAAAAACTCCCAGATATAAAATTTCAGTATGATAGGTTAACCTAAAGCGGCACTTTACCTAAACAGGTAGTGGTTACCTGAAAATGTAATTTTATCGCTGTATGTATATACATTGCAATAAACTTTTCAAATTTGCTAGAAAACAAGGCGAATGCGAGAAAGTCTAGGGAAGCACACTCCCGATTTTTTATTCTATGTACTATGTCAACTTCTATTCTTTCGTCATCTGTTATTACTGAGCCAAGATATTCTACTGCTGTGACTACTTCTATTGTATTCCCATTTATTTCTATTTTTCTTGCCATCTCCGTTTTTTGTTATTTATAATCATCATTTTTGTTTTGTTAGTGTTTACGTCCATTCCCATGTTCTCTATTTCTTCATTCCATATTTTAACTCGTTCCTTCATTTTATTGTATAAGTATTATATCATCTGCGTACATTAGATTGTCTACTTTGATTGGCTTTAGTTGGTAATGTTCTATTTGTGATTGCAGATATTGTGTTTTTGTTCTTGTATTTAATAAAATTTTGTCCATCACTGTTATAAAAAGAAGTGGACTAAGGCTATCTCTCTGTTTTATGCCTTTTGTCGTAAAGAACGTGTCAGAAGCTTCTCCGTTCATATGTATTCTCCCTTTGACATTCTGGTACATGTTCTTAATATTTCTAATGAGTTTTCTTGGTGCTTGTAATTCCAACCAATACCTCCATATGTGACTTCTATTTATATTGTCAAACGCTGCTTTTAATTCTATAAGTGTAACAAACAGCTCTCCTCCTCTTTCTGTTGCTCTTTCTGTTATATTTCTTATTATGTGTATGTTGTCCGTTTTTTGTTTTCCTTGTCTGTACGCTGCTTGTTCATCGGCTAGCTTATGTCCTATGTAGTGTATAAGTTTCTTTTGTAGGAACTTCGTATACATTTTAAATACTGTGGAGGAAAGGCAGATGGCTCTGTAGTTTTCACATTTTCCTGTTTCTCCTGTTTTGTAGATTGGTATAATTATGTTGTTTTCCCAATCCTCTGATATCCATTCTTCTTTCCATGCTTTCTTAAATATTTCATATAACCCTATCTTCCATTTAGGGCCCATGAATTTTATTTTATCATCTCTGCATCGACCCCATCTGCTCCCTCTGTCCTGCCTAGTTTAAGTGTACAAATTGCCTCTTCTACATCCTTCATCTCGATATCTATTGCGTTTTCTTGTTGTTCCTCATCTGTATCTTCGTATTCATCTTGCTCTTCTTATTGGTTTCGGTTTTCTTCAAATTTTTCCTCGTAGTATTCTTTCCATACTTGTAGGATTTCTGTTGTTTCCGTTTTTAATTCATTGTTTTTGTTTCTTATTCCTCTTACTTCTTTTCCTTTCTTTCCTTTTAACTTTTTTACTATTCCCCAAAAAATGTTTGTTGTTTTTAGTATATAGTTCATCTGGTTTCCGTCCGAACTCTTCCCAGTATTGAGTCTTTGCTTTTCTTATGTCTATTTTGGCTTTGTTTCTTTTTCTTATATATTCTTCTTTGTCTTCATGATTTTTGGTGTATATATATTTTTTCTTCTCTCTAATTGCCCTCTTTACCTCTTCGTTCCACCATCTAGTCCTCTTGGTGTCGTGTTTAAATTTATTTATTCCGCAGATCTGTCTGGCGTTCTTTATAAGTATTTCTTTGAATATTTTGCTACTTTTTCTACTGTCCCTTTCTTTTTAGTTCAAATTTTTCGAGTTCGGCATCTGTGTTATTCTTGTACTTTTCTGTCCTATCAGTATGTTTTAGTTTATATACTGGTATTCTCTCGTATTCTTTTTTCTTTTCTTCTGTAATATTTATGTCGTTTATTAATGCTCTTACTAATCTATGTTGGTTGGAAAGTTCTGCTTCTCCTATTGTTTTCACTTCATCTATTTTTTGTTCTAGTTCCCTCGTGTATACCACGTAATCTATGAGGCTTCTTGCCCTTCGTTCGTCTGCTCCATAAGTGTATTTTTCCTCTAGTGGTTGCTACCAAAATGTATTACCAACTATTAGGTCATTTGCTATACAGAATTCGGTAATTTTTCTCCCATTTCTGTTCTGTATCATTTCTCCGAATTGTTCCAAACTGCCTAATCCTCTGTTTATGTTGGCTACCTAGCCTTGCATTCCAGTCCCCTAAAATCATTATTTTGTTATTCTTTTCTTTCGCTCTATCTATCGCCATTTGTAGTTGTTTGTAGAATTCTTTTCTCTTATTTACTTTTGCTCCCTCTACTGGAGCATATATTTGTATTATGTGGAAAATTTTACCCAAGTCTACTGTCTTGTATTGCTAATATTCTTGAATTAATTGATTCTGCTTTTATTACTCTTCTATTTAATTTATCAGCAATAATAATTCCCACTCCTTCTTTACTTGTTTGTCCCGGATCTGTTCCTGAGTAATATAACGTGTAATCATTTGTTAACTTTATATTTCCTTTTCATTGTTTCTTCGTTTCACTTATTCCTATAATATCTAATTTGAACCTGCTCATTTCTTTCGTTATTTCTATCTTTTTTCCGTTTAGTAAAGTTATATTCCATGTCCCTATGTTTACTTTATTAACGTCTTTCTTTACTGCTGGTATTCTTTTTTGTGTTTTCTTTCTGTTTCTGTTTCTTTTGCTATTGTATTATAATTCTTTGATATCTTGTATTCTGCATTGTTTTTATTTTTATATGTTGTTCCTGTATAATTCTATTCTTTCTTCTTATCCAAATCTTTAATCTTTTTCATAGCCATTTCTTCTTCGGTTGTCATCAGAGATTGCTTTGTAACTACGTTTGCTCGTTTTTTGAAAATCTACTGGTCTTCGTTATCTTCAGTAGTTTTTCTCGTAGTTCCACCTCGTCATTGCTTGCTGGAGATCTCTGGCTCATAGTTCTTCCTTTTTTGAGGTACTTTTCGGATCGTCCACACTTAAGTCGTCTTCCATTCTCTTATGACTAACTCTTTTCTGCTTCCTTCTCATACGCGTTTTTTCTATCCTGATTATCCAGTTGCTTTAGTCTATTCAGTGCAACTACCTCTCCATTTATTACCAGTCTATTATATCCTAGGATGACATCATGACCATTTTGCCTATATTGTTTCAAATATATTATTAATTCCCTCTGTTGTTCCTGAATTTCTTTTGAGTAGTCTTCCTCGAAGTAGATTTTGGTGCACTTTAGTTTTTTTGTTGTGTTTAGAATCTATCTTTTTATTCCAGCTTCTTAACTCTATACTTATTGGTCTTCTTGCTCTCTTCTGTTCACTTCCTCATCTTCTTATTCTGTTATTTCCTCGTCCATATTTATAATTATGTCCGTATCACGTAGAATTACTCTTACTTTCTCTTTTAACTGGATATCTTTCTCCTCTGTATGCTCCTTCCACTCCGTGTATGATTATTTTATTTTTCTTATTTCCCTCTAACATTTCGATTCTTCTTTCTTGTCAAGTCTCCTTATTTTCCTCATTCAATTTTGCGTTATCATTTTTTAATTTATTAATTTCCTCCTGAAATTTATCGAACTTCTTTTCCATTCTCCTGTTACTGTCTTCTATTTTTTGTAATTTACTGTTTATTTCCTGTAAAGTTTCATCATACTCTGTTGTTGTACACTATTTTCCTCTATTTCTACAAGTAAATTTAATAATTTAACTGTGACTGTTGAAAATTAGAATAAACTTCACTCCGGGCCTGTTTTCTCTGCATAAAATTTGTACTACACGATAAGTGGCTGACCCGGATTGGTTCTGCGGAGGTCGTTGCCTGCTTCTTGCTGTCTTTTGAAATTCGTAATAAATGACCTTAAACTGTCTTTTCCTTTGCTGCTATCTTGTTACACTAATGGCAGGGTGTTTTATCTTAAGATTCTGTATTTATTTGTGTAAAATCACTTATATTTGAACTCGCGAAATCAGCTGTGTTTACTACACTTGTATCCAGGACTGGACCTTAAAATGAACTCAAAAGAAGAAGAAAAGTCATTATTGGACGACATAACTTTATAAAAAATAGAAATCAGAATGACGGTAGTTACTTGTTGAGGACATTAGCAATTGATGATAGTACAGGCAATTTTGCAACTTTCTTTGTATGTCATCAATAAATTTGGAAATTCTCATCAATATATCAAGCCAAAAATGTACAAGGCACCGCGCTGCAATTCGAAGAACAGGGGATTGCCGATATGGTTTGACATGACAGACGCGTGTTGATTAGGTGTCTGAATTATTTACTTTTCCTAAGCAAATACACCAAATTGAAGTGCCAAAATTACTAGATGATCTCCACAGCCCGCAAAGGTTCAGTTTTTTTTTTTTTTCTATCTCGTGATATTTCTGTTCATCAAGTAAGAAAAATAAAGTGAGGTTATACCTAAAGCAAAATATGGGTTTCCCATGCTTTAAATGTGACTTAAATCTGGACAACAAAGGGTACCTACGCTGTGATGGGTGTAAACGTCCAATTTGCCACCAATGCTCCAAGTTATCAGCAACGGAGATTCGTTGTATTGAGTTGAAAAATCGTGTACTGAAATTTTTTTGCTCAGAATGTGAAGATAATCTACTTCAAGTGCCGGTGTTGAGAAACCTGATCACTGAACTGCAAAGTGAGATCGAAAAGCTTAAGAGTAAGCAAGGTTTGGAACATCTTTCATCTGAAGCTATTATTAGTGAAGTAGCCGATAGGCAGAGGCGTGCGCGTAACGTTATCATATTCAATGCTGCAGAGTCTCCGGGTGATGATGTGGAACAGTGTAAAAACCATGATAAGGCAGTAGTGCAGAAGCTGATCCAGGAGCTGTCGAGTGTTTCAGCTGACAGGGTAAAAGTCTTTAGACTGGGTAAAAAAAGCAACAAAGTTAGGCCTATGAAAGTAATATTAAACAGCTCTGAAGATGCCCTAACTTTATTAAAAAATAAGTCAAAGATCTCTCCTGCAAGTGGTCTGAAGATGTCCTCGGATCAAACCCCTATACAGCGCGAACACCTGGCCAATCTAAGGAAAGAACTAGAGAACAGAACAAAAAATGGTGAGCAAGATATCACTATTAAATATTTTCAAGGTGTCCCAAAGATTACAAAAATACCGTGTGTAATTAAAAAAAACTAGTTTCATCCAGCAGCATCAGCCTTAACTGTTATTTCCAAAATGTTAGGAGTTTAAACAGTAAAGTGCAATATTTCTGTGCATCTATCAGTGATAGTGAGTACGATATTGTTTGTCTTGTCGAAACGTGGTTAACTAGTGGTACGGAGAGTTCAGAATATTTCTCTCCAAATACTTATGACGTCCACCGCTGCGATCGAAATTTTGAACTGAATAATCAATCACGTGGAGGTGGAGTTCTGATTACTTTCAAAAAATATATTACTGTTGAAAGGTTAGACTTAACATATCTATTGAATGTACTCACTTCCTATGATATTGTTGGTTGCAAATGCAGCGTTCGTTCGTCCATCTTCTACATATTTACTTTGTACATACCGCGTACACCTTCTGTTGAGTCTCTAGAAATTTTGTTTGATTATTTTGTTGAATTTCATTCCCATACTAAAAATTTGTTGATAGTTGGAGATTTCAATATACCAAATATAAGCAATTCTTCTGTCAATGATAGTTTAAGCCGCCTGATAGAAAACTTTTGTGTATTACTAAATTTTAAGCAATACAATAATGTGCATAATGTTAATGGAAGATTATTGGATTTGATTTTTTCTAACGTTGAATGTGGCTTAGCTAGGGATGATGCCCCACTGATTATTGAAGACAGCCATCATCCATCCTTAAATATCACTTTGGATCTGAGGACTTATCATCAGTCCAATTTCCTTCCAAATACGCAAAATAAACAATATAATTTTCGTAGAGCGAATTTTTGTAGCTTGTACAATGCGTTACTCTCAGCAGATTGGTCTGTATTACATGATTACTCCGACGTTAATAATGCATGTAATAAATTTTATGACATATTATATGCACTGTTTAATACTCATGTCCCTCTACATAATAACAGATGCTTTAAATATCCTAAATGGTATTCAAGCGATATTATAGAAAATATTAAACTAAAAAATAAATGTTATAAAAAATATAAAAGCACTAACTCCTTAACTTACTACGAAGAATTTAAACGACTTAGAATTTTAATTAAGTCTAAAATTCGCGTTGCTTATAGTGAATATTTAAATACTGTGGAGCAATCTATTGCTACTGATTCCAAACATTTTTGGTCATTTGTTAATTCTAAAAAAGGGAGTAGTAGAATACCTGGTAAACTATTTAAAAATGACATCATATGATGAACCTCAAGAAATAGTAAATGCTTTCAGTAAATATTTTTGCTCTGTTTACAATAGACCAGCTGAACTTATATTAAATAATGGCCAGCGTAATGTTTGCAGTAATATTATGTATAACTAGCTTTTACCCGCGACTTCGTTCGCGCGAGGTTCGTTATTTGTGTATTAAATAATGTTCCGCCCCGCCCCGCCCCGTCTCGACCCTTCCCGTCCCGTCCCGCCCCTTTCCCTCCCGTCCAGTCCCGTCCCGTCCCGTCCCGTCCCGCCCCTCCTCTTCCATCCCATCCCCTCCCCTTCCATTCCATCTTTTTCCTTCCCTTTCCGTCCCGTCCGTCCCGCCCCGCCCCGCCCCGTCCCGCTTTGCCCCGTCCCGTCCCGCTTTGCCCCGTCCCGTTCCGTCCCTTCCCTTCCCGTCCAGTCCCGTCCCGCTCAGTTCCGTCCCGTCCAGTCCGTCCCGTTCCGTCCAGTCTAGTCCCGTCCCGTCCCGTTTCTTCCCTTATGTCATGTTCACCGTCTTGGACTTAAAAATAAATGCCATTTTCGCAATCAACGTCCCAATAAACCTCAATAACGACACCCATATCGATTTTTAGGCTTACTTACCCCATTTCACCCCCTAAGGGGTTGATTTTCGGAAAATCACGAAATACGTGTTTGCTTATTTGTTTTTAGGAGTACTCCTACAAAGTTTCAAGTCGAAATGTCTATTTAATATTATTTTTCCATACAAAATTGGAACCCCCATTTTACCCCTTTAGGGGTTGAATTTCGAAATATCCTTCCTTATTCCTTGTATACATCATAAAGGGAACCTCTCTGCAAAATTTCAGCTTTCTAGGTCCAAGGGTTTGGGCTGGGCGTTGATGAGTCAGTCAGTCAGGACTTTTAGAAATATATATAAGACAACATGCCTAATATTAATATTGATTTTGTAACTGAGGATGACATAATATTGGCCATACAAAAATTAAAAAATAAAGCAACTGCTGGATTTGATCAGGTGCCCAGTTTCCTTGTGAAGTACTGTGCCAGTGCTTTGGTTTGCCCACTTTCAATTATCTTTAACCTAAGCATCAAAACATCTACATTTCCCCAGCAATGGAAAACTGCTCGAATAACACCAGTATTTAAAAGTGGAAAAACATCTGATATTGAGAACTATAGACCTATAGCAATTCTATCCAACTTCTCCAAGGTTTTTGAGATAATCATATTCCGACATATGTATAATAATGTTAAAAACTACATTTCTCCTTTTCAGCATGGGTTTGTAGAAAAACGCTCTACTGTTACCAATCTTATCTCTTTTACTCAATCTGCTTTAGAAATTCTGGATAAACAAGGACAAATAGATGTTATTTATACCGACTTCTCCAAAGCATTTGATCGAATTGATCATAATATTATCTTGGAAAAACTACAAACGTTTGGGTTCAGCACTGATTACATTTCACTAATTAACTCCTATTTAAGAAATAGACCCCATTCTGTTACTTATAATGGTTATAAATCCGAGGAATACATATCGCCTTCCGGAGTTCCTCAGGGTTCCAACCTAGGACCCTTACTTTTCGTCTTATTTATCAATGATATATGCAAAGATATCAAGTCTAATATTTTAATGTATGCAGATGATTAGTGATGTAAATTACCCGGGTATTTATTTTTAGGGGTAAATACCCGGGGTATTTACCCGGGTAAATACCCAAAATGGGTATTTAAGCGGGTATTTATAGACTTATTTACAAATATT
Source organism: Agriotes lineatus (assembly GCA_940337035.1). Lineage (NCBI taxonomy): Eukaryota > Metazoa > Arthropoda > Insecta > Coleoptera > Elateridae > Agriotes > Agriotes lineatus. The sequence goes on along the minus strand of CALNHX010001852.1, from coordinate 145,066 downwards.
ATAAAGTTAATCTAATCAGTATAATTGATTGGTAAGTGAAAGTGCTCTATTTGAATTTTATAAAAATGTTTAAGAAAATAGCTGAACTGAGAACATTTACTGCCCAAAATACCGATGGGGACATACCTAACTCTACAGAACATGGCAATTCCATGAGTTGGAAAAGGTTTAAATAACGGGTGTCTTAAAATGAATTACATCTAATATGCTTTGAATTTCCCATAATGCAATCTAAAATTTTACTTGAAATTGGCAAGACTATAAATCTATGTCAAATTCAAGGTTGGTAGGTTAGGTTTTGCGTCACTTTTGACACAGACTGGCGCAAAACCTAACCTACTTACCTCGAATTTGACATCTTACAGTCTTGACAATTTCAAGTAAAATTTTAGATTGCATTATGGGAAATTCAAAGCATACTAGATGTAATTCATTTTAAGACACCCGGTACTATTTGCAATAAGAATAACCGAAATGGAAAATGCAATAAATACTTTGGTAGCTAGGCAACAAGTAGCTATTGTACCTACTTGTTGCCTAGCTACCAAAGTAATTATTGCATTTGTTATTTCGGTTACTCTTACGGCCTTATGAACCTTTTCCAACTGATGGAATTGCCATGTTCTGTACAATTTTAGGCAACCTGTATATAACAGCAATGAGATAAAATGAATAAAAAACAGAATTCAATGATTGAATAAGAAAGAGATGAACATAGAAACAAATATTTGAGTAGACTTGACGCTTATTTTAATTATGTCATATGGCAAGTAAATATGCATACTAAAATAACTTTTTTGTACAGTTATCTCTTTCTTACTCAAGTATTATGTGCTTTTGTTCATGCTATCTCATTGCTGTTGCATACTTATGATCCCATCAGTATACAGCGTTGTTTATATTATTTTGTGATATTGTGTTGCCTTATTCAAGATTGTTTAATAATGTGTCGATAAGTATATATTAATATTAATGTTAATAAATATAAGGATTATTTTTCAAGTTAATGTTATGTTCATTTTTCAAAAATTGAAACAAGTCAGAAAATAATGTAGGCTACAAACAATTTAAATTATCCCAATCTTCGGAGTCAGCCATCACAATGTTGTTTGTAAACTCTAACAGGCGCAATTTATTGCATCTAACTGTTTATTTCCATAAATTTCGGCAGCCAATGTTTTTTCCCGATAAACGATTAATTTACCTGGGTGAATGCTTCTTCAATGTTATTTAAATTGTTATTGTTTGATTCACACAGATGCGTGCATCAAAACCTTTTTGATTATAATTAATCACGTAATTCAAGTCATAACTGTTTTATCTCATTCAAAGGTCGTGGTAAAGTCAAGTTTGCATCTTGCCGTATTTGTTTGCCTCTGTTAATGTTGGAAAGGAATTTGTAAGCTTCCCTTAATGGCTTTTAAGCGGATGGATACATTTTCTAATAGAACTTAAGCCGACTTAGCATATTTGGGAATCATGGGTTTATGGATTTCTTTCAATTGCCTCATTGAGAGAGCTTAGCATTAAGATTTTTAGAATAAGTATTTATTCCTACGTGCGACGCTCCGATTGGCTACGCAGGATCGCCTCAGCCAATAGTGTTTGAGCTTGCCCCTCCTTGAATTGGCAAGTTCGCCTCGTTGTAAATTCAGAGTTAGTTAGATTCAGAGCCTCGAGTAAGCAAGTTCAGCTAGGCTTTGTGCTGGGTTGCGGTCGTTCTAACTCCCTGGGAAAGACGTTTCCAGGTTGTTTTGTGTTACGGTTACGCGCAATTCGCTATTTTCGCGTGGCCAATCCAAGCGTGTCACAACAGTTGAAGCTTTTGTAAAAAACCATCGGTCCATCAGTGACGTTTGTAATCGTTGTTACTCAATATACTCGTGTTTGTTAAGTCTTGTTTCACTCCAATAACTAACTGAACCCAAGTTAGGGTTATTAAGTGGCAGTTCCCGGCAATCCCATTGAACCGGAATTCGCAGTGGATTAATTGGGGGCCCCATTCGTGGACGCCTCTATCAAGTTAATCGTACAAAAAACATTGGTCCTTCGAGCCGGATTTGGAAGAAGCTAAAAAACGCGAGTGTACAAGTTTCCAGTAGCTGGTGGATGCAATCGCTCCAACATCATTTCGTCGGAGAGCGTCAAGAAGCTTCGCCAACACCAGGAAATTCAACCATCGAGAGCTTACACCGAGTCCAGGTCCCACGTCAAGCGGCAGCGATCGGCAGCGGGTTGGTTTTCTGTTCGTCAAGAAGTTACTGCGTTCTCAAATCAAAAGTAAGTCCTTTTCCATTACACCTTCGTTTAGTGTTGTTTTTTGCTTGTGTCAGTCATGGTGGAAACTCGTTCGGCATCAGCGGTCATGTCGGAAACTCGTGCTTTAACCACTCGTTGCAAATTCATAAAAGCCAAAGTAGATCGTTTCGAAACTCTATTTCATAGAATTTCTTCGTCCAGCCCCGTGAAGGCTCACGAGGTCGGCAGCTTGTCAAAAGAGTTTAGTTGTTTCCAAAATTTGTTGGATGAGTATGAGAAGTCAATGGAGGGCCTAATGGAGGCCGACGCTGAACACTTTGATGAACTTTTCAATGAATTCGACTCTTTTATGACTCATTTTAGCGAGATTAGTAGCACAGTCGAGGAATTCTTATCAAAAAATAAGATCAGTCCGGGTATAAAACCGAATCTAGGTCAAAATTCTTTGCAAAGTGGCCCTTCAGGAGAGCTCGCTGGATTAAGATTACCACCCTTAGATTTGCCTTCATTTTCGGGGAAATTCGAGAATTGGGTTCAATTTCATGACTCCTTTACGTCGCTTATTCATAACAACGCTAATTTGACCAACGTTCAGAAATTTTACTATTTGATTTCTTCCCTTAAGGGAGAAGCTGCTAGTTCAATCTCGTCGTTAAAAGTTACCAACGATAACTATACCATTGCCTGGGACATCCTAGTCAAGCGCTTTGAAAATAAGAAACTGATAGTAAAATCAAACATAAATGCGTTATTCAGTTTAGAGAGCGTAAAAAAGGATTCACATTCGTCTGTTCAAAGGCTGCTCGATAGTGTAGTTAGAATTTTGGAAATTTTAAAGGCGTACGGGGAACCCACAGTCGACACCATACTAATACATATCATAGTTTCGAAGCTCAGCTCAGCAATGCAGACTGACTGGGAATTATACAATCATACCGGACAATTTCCTACTTTGCGAGAGTTGTTAGATTTTTTAGAAAGCAAAAGTCACTTATTAGGTTCGCTGGAAGCTGCGAAAATAGGTTCGAGTTTGGGAAATCAGGGATCCGAGAAAAAAAGTCATGCACGCGCTCATGTAGCCAGAGAGCAAGGTAATCACTCTTGTAATTTTTGCAAAAATAGTAATCATTCGATTAGCGCTTGCGAATCTTTTTCAAAATTGTCGGTTAACGCTCGTATCGAAGAGGCGCGTCGTTTGAAACTATGCAACAATTGTCTCAAGCCCGGACATTTCGTGGTAAAATGCACATCGTCGAGATGTCGCGTATGCAGAAAAAAGCACCATACTTTACTGTGTTTGCGTCCAAAGCGCGACGCGCACGAAAATATTCCGTCGCCGCGTCCTGGACCGCCAGAAACCAGCAGCTACACAAGGGAGGTCGGGGCCGTCGCCCCGAGCGAGGCACCCGTCGCATCCGTTTCAGCAGCCTGTAGCCGTCCTGCAATCGCGGCGCCAGCGCAAGTTTTATTGTCCACGGTTAGCGTATTCGTAGAAGGATCCTCCGGGTCATTTTCCCGGGCAAAAGCTCTTTTGGACCCCGGATCCCAACTTAACTTAGTTAGCGCCGACTTGTGTCAAAATTTGAAAATTGAGAAACGAGGTAATGTCACCTCACTGTCGGGTGTTGGCGCCAGGGCTCTGAACGCTGAATTCAGAGCAAACGTTCGAATCCGCTCCCGCAACGGGAAATACGAGGACATTTTGAGCTGTGTTGTGTTAGACAAAATTACGGACCCTCTGCCGGTCCTTGCTTTCTCGTTGAGGGATTTGAAGATCCCACCAAACATTGTGCTAGCCGATTCAGATTGTAATACACCGGGAAAGATTGATCTTTTATTAGGCGCGAATGTCTTTTGGCAAGTGCTCTGTCAGGGACAGGTGAAATTGGGCCCAGAGAAGCCATTCCTAACAAAAACTCTTTTTGGTTGGGTTTTAGGCGGAAACATGAATGTCGAAAATCGAGCGCTCATTCGTTCAAATAGAGTTCATTTAAGTGTAACCGGCATCGAGCACGGCATTCAGAGATTTTGGGAAATCGAGGGGGCGTACGGTTCATCAGGCCGACTCTCTGCTGATGACAAATTTTGCGAAGACCATTTTCAATCGACTACGAAACGGGCGTCGTCGGAGCCGCGTAGGTTCATCGTGAGCATACCTTTCAGGAAAGATGCTCCATCGCTGGGAGACTCGCGCGGTATAGCGTTGAAGCGTTTCTATTCATTAGAAAACAAATTGTCAAAAAATCCCGAGTTGAAAACCGCGTATTCCGCATTTCTCAAAGAATACGAGTCGCTTGGTCACTTGAGCAAGGTGGACGACGAAGCGAGCCTTCCTCATCCTCGGTTTTATTTACCACATTTGCCAGTCATAAAGGAGGACAGTTCAACGACCAAACATCGCGTTGTTTTTGACGGCAGTTGTGCGTCCTCCTCCGGAGTATCGCTTAACGACCTTCAACATAAGGGCCCAGTGGTCCAGCAGTCGTTGTTTGCAATTCTTTGTCGCTTTAGGCAATTCAAGTACGTGCTGAAAGCAGATTGCGCCAAAATGTATAGGCAAATTCTCGTGGACCCCTCGCAGACGCAATACCAATTAATTTTATGGCGTGACGACAAAACCTCAGCGGTAAAATGCTTCAAATTATTAACGGTCACCTACGGTACTAAATCAGCCTCGTACCTAGCAACTAGGTGCTTGATACAAATCGCCCAGGAAATCGAAGCATCGCTTCCAGAGGCCTCATTAAGAATTAGCCGGGATTTTTATGTAGATGACCTACTGACTGGTTTTGAAAATAGGGCGGAAGCCATAAAAACGCAATTCGAAATTAGTAGCGCTTTGTCGGGGTACGGGTTTGAATTGCGAAAGTGGGCATCCAACGACAGTGAAGTAGCTAGCGCCATTGGTGTGGATCGCGGCAGCGTGGAGCCCATTTCTTTGACGGAAGACGCCACGGAGAAAACTCTCGGCATTTTTTGGGATACTCGGCGGGACGTGCTAAGTTACAGAGTGAACCCTAGCTGTTGCAAATCAGTTACCAAGCGGGCTATACTCTCTAGTATGGCTCAAGTATTCGATCCCTTGGGACTACTTGGTCCAAGCGTTCTAACTCTGAAACTTCTCGTGCAACGGCTTTGGCAGTTGAAGCTGTCATGGGACGAAACGGTGCCCATGGAGATGCGCTCCAGATACGACGAACTCCATTCTTCATTACGCTCTTTGGGCTCGTTGGCAATTCCGAGACGGGTAATTTGCGATGACATAAATTCGATAGATCTCCACGGATTTGCGGACTCGAGTTCTGTAGCCTATGGGTGCGCCGTGTATATACGTTGCGTTGACGCGCGCGGTAATGTCACCACCAATTTGCTTTGTGCTAAGTCAAGGGTCGCTCCATTAAAAACAATATCCTTGCCTCGTTTGGAGCTTTGCGCAGCCTTACTGTTGGCTCGTTTGATTAAAACTATACTCGATTCCTCCGCATTTAAATTTGACCGCGTGTACTATTGGTCGGACTCCACCATAACTCTGCACTGGATAAATAAGGATGCGAGTAATTGGAAGACGTTCGTCGCGAACCGGGTGTCCGAGATTCACGAACTAAGCAATAGGGAAGAATGGTTTCACGTGCGTACAAATTGCAACCCGTCCGATATAATTAGCAGGGGAATGTTACCCCAGGAGTTACTCAACTCACGCTTGTGGTGGCACGGGCCAGAATTTTTGTCACAGGCGGACTTAAAACCCCAGCCCGTTAAAATTGATTCGGGTGAGCTAGCAGCCCAAGAGTCGCGCCCAGTAGTGGCCACTCTTCACCATCGCGTCCCAGAATTTGAACTTTTCAGGCGCTATTCCAGTTTTACAAAATTACAGCGCGTAGTCGCGTACTGCCTGCGTCTCGCGAGAAACAGAAACACCGAAACGCGCTGGTCGGGACCTCCAGCCATTGACGAATTGGAGGACGCGACTCGCCGCCTGATCAAAATTGCCCAGGCGGAAGTCTTTTCCGGAGAAATAGCAGTTTTGTCTAAAAAGGCGCCATTGCCGAAAAATAGTGCGCTGCTTTCTCTAAACCCATTTCTGGACGATCAGGGCCTACTGCGCGTGGGCGGCCGTCTAGAAAACTCCAATCTAAGCTTTGATCAGAAACATCCCCTTTTGTTACCAGCTAGTCACCCTTTGTCGTTGCTAATCGTGAAGCAAGAGCATTTGCGGCTCTTGCATTGTGGACACTCGGTGTTACTAGCCTCATTGCGGGATAAGTTTTGGATCGTGAGGGCCAAAGACCTAATACGTAAAGTAATACACAATTGCGTGATATGCTTCCGGGCCAAGCCTAAGATGAATGAACACTTGATGGGATCACTACCCGAAGCTCGTGTCACACCCTCTCCCCCTTTCAGCAATTGCGGGATAGATTACGCGGGTCCCGTGTTTATAAAAAACAAATCCGGGCGAGGCGCGAAAGAAGTAAAGGCTTACGTAGCCCTATTTGTGTGTTTAGCCACGAAGGCTATTCATCTTGAACTCGTGGAAGACCTCACGACGGAGGCTTTCATCGCATCGTTGAGGAGATTCATCTCCAGACGCGGTTTACCCTCCAACATATTTTCTGACAATGCTACCTGTTTCACCGGTGCCAGAAATCAGCTATCGGAATTAAAAAATATCCTGTCAGGCTCTAGTGAGCAATGCATAAGGGAAGAATTGTCGAAACATAACATTAAGTGGAATTTTATTCCGGCACGCTCTCCGCACTTTGGCGGCATCTGGGAAGCGGGGGTAAAGTCATTGAAATATTATTTAAGGCGAATATCTTGCAATGCAAAGTTAACTTTCGTTGAGTATTACACCATGCTGACTCAAGTGGAGGCGATACTAAATTCCCGCCCACTCTGTGTTCTCCCTACCGACGCCTCATTCCCCGAAGTCCTTACTCCTGCCCACTTCTTGATCGGTCGGAAGCTGACTTCGTTTCCGCAAGCCCAACTCCAGGGCATACCGGAAAATCGTCTCAGCCGCTATGGGCTGGTCCAGCGGCTGTCTCAGCAGTTTTGGGATCGTTGGTCCCGGGACTACCTCCACCTCCTGCAGCGCCGGCCTAAGTGGAAGTCCTCCAGCACGTCTCTAGCCCCCCAGGTGGGCGACGTGGTACTCGTCCACGACGAGGCATCTCCAAGCTACCGTTGGCCCCTTGCAATCATCTCGGCCGCATATCCAGGAGCGGATGGTGTTGTGCGTGTGGTGCAAGTGCGCGATTCCCGAGGGAATCTCCTGAAACGCTCGGTGCGTAAAGTGTACATCCTACCCAAAGACGATCATTGCGATCAAGGGCAATAAACATTGACTTTGCTCTTAGTTGGTAGTTTTCGCTAATTGAACATTTTGCTAGGTTTAGTTGTTTCTTTGCTTGTATTCATGCTAGTTGTAAGTTATCTGTAAGGCTCTTGGATTATCATCTGTCCTTAGTTCTTGTTATGCATTTAATTATTTGGTAGTGTTAGATTTCAGTTTGTGTTGCCTTATTCAAGATTGTTTAATAATGTGTCGATAAGTATATATTAATATTAATGTTAATAAATATAAGGATTATTTTTCAAGTTAATGTTATGTTCATTTTTCAAAAATTGAAACAAGTCAGAAAATAATGTAGGCTACAAACAATTTAAATTATCCCAATCTTCGGAGTCAGCCATCACAATGTTGTTTGTAAACTCTAACAGGCGCAATTTATTGCATCTAACTGTTTATTTCCATAAATTTCGGCAGCCAATGTTTTTTCCCGATAAACGATTAATTTACCTGGGTGAATGCTTCTTCAATGTTATTTAAATTGTTATTGTTTGATTCACACAGATGCGTGCATCAAAACCTTTTTGATTATAATTAATCACGTAATTCAAGTCATAACTGTTTTATCTCATTCAAAGGTCGTGGTAAAGTCAAGTTTGCATCTTGCCGTATTTGTTTGCCTCTGTTAATGTTGGAAAGGAATTTGTAAGCTTCCCTTAATGGCTTTTAAGCGGATGGATACATTTTCTAATAGAACTTAAGCCGACTTAGCATATTTGGGAATCATGGGTTTATGGATTTCTTTCAATTGCCTTATTGAGAGAGCTTAGCATTAAGATTTTTAGAATAAGTATTTATTCCTACGTGCGACGCTCCGATTGGCTACGCAGGATCGCCTCAGCCAATAGTGTTTGAGCTTGCCCCTCCTTGAATTGGCGAGTTCGCCTCGTTGTAAATTCAGAGTTAGTTAGATTCAGAGCCTCGAGTAAGCAAGTTCAGCTAGGCTTTGTGCTGGGTTTCCAGGTTGTTTTGTGTTACGGTTACGCGCAATTCGCTATTTTCGCGTGGCCAATCCAAGCGTGTCACAACAGTTGAAGCTTTTGTAAAAAACCATCGGTCCATCAGTGACGTTTGTAATCGTTGTTACTCAATATACTCGTGTTTGTTAAGTCTTGTTTCACTCCAATAACTAACTGAACCCAAGTTAGGGTTATTAAGTGGCAGTTCCCGGCAATCCCATTGAACCGGAATTCGCAGTGGATTAATTGGGGGCCCCATTCGTGGACGCCTCTTATCAAGTTAATCGTACAAAAAACAGTTATTTTACATAAAATATTCCAGTTCATTTATATGTAGTTTATTTATTAAGATAAGATTATGTGAGTAAAAGTTAGTTTAGCTTTCTAAATATTATAAATTTGATAAATATCCAGTTTTTAGGAATTTACCCGAGGCAGGGGTAAATACCCAGGTAAATACCCATTTATAAATACCCTACCCACTGGGTATTTACCCGACCCACATCACTACAGATGATGTTAAACTATTCTTACCTATTAACTCGTTCGCAGACTGTGTCAATCTACAATCCGATCTAGATATTCTTGCCAACTGGTGTATTCTAAATAATCTTAATCTAAACATTAATAAATGTAAAGTCGTTACATACACTCGGAAGGTTTCTTCAATAACCTTTCCATATACCATTGATCTGAAAATCCTAGCACGTTGTGAACTTACCAATGATTTAGGCATATTGTTTGATAGTGAGTTGACCTTTAACAATCATATTGGCAAAATTGTCTCCTCAGCATACAAAATGCTGGGATTTATCATTCGTAACTGCAAACAGTTTAAAAACACTACAGCTATTAAAACATTGTACTTTAGTCTGGTACGTTCTAAGCTTGAATATGGCGCCCTTGTTTGGAATCCATTTTATGACCGTTACAAGACTCTAATTGAATCTGTTCAAAGAAAGTTTTTAAAATATATATGGTTTAAAGTGTATGATGTTTATCCTAGTAGGGGATTTGATCATGAGATTCTATTGAATACTTTTAATTTAACATCTTGCGAATTCAGGAGAATTTCTATAAGTCTTACTTTCCTATACAAATTGTTACATAACGAAATCGACTGCCCATACATATTGCAGAAACTTGATTTTCGTGTTCCTAGAACCAGTAGTAGGCAATGCAACACTCTATACTCAATGTGTCATAACTTTAATGTTATTTCGAATTATGTCGACATTGATGTAGATAATTTAAAAAAGGTTATAGATGTGGCCCGTAATTCTTTTATGAATTAGTAACTACCTGCGGATATTATTGTTATTGAGTTTATATTTCTTTTGTCACCTAACTCTTCAATTTTGTTGTTTTACATGTCATTTACTTATATATTTATATGTAAAAATTGTCCTGTAACTGGCGATGCTGTTGGACAATATATTATATTATTATTATTATTATTATTATTATTACAAAGCGCACAACACAAATTTGTGCGTCAAAAAATGATGCATCTGCATTAAATTTTCGCCGCAAATAAGTGTGTTACATTTTAAAATACAATGCACAATGTAAATATTTATTAATGTGTACACGACTTTAAATTTTGGTTTGGCGCTTGTTATAAGTTTAATTTTTAGAATCAAAATATTTTTTGCTCAATGTGCATTTAACTGTATTTTAACACGTTAATCGCCGCAATACAAATTCAGAAATGGGTCTCAAGGGCCAACTACGTAGAAGAAACAATAAAACATATCTAATATTGAAACGCCTATAAATAGGCAGCCAAATACGCTATCCAAGGGGTAAATGTGTTGTTGGGTATAGGAGGCCACGTGCATTTATTTATTATTTAGCGTATGGAATGTATACAATACGATCACAGTAAAAAGATTACAAAAAAAAACAATGCACAATACAATACAATATACATCTATATGTCAATGTCTAAATTACTTAGCCATTCAATTGCGTCGGGTGTACATAGCGCAAAATCTTCAAGCTGACCAGGGTAGGCACGATTGGGCATGTTGATACTATATGGCGGATGGTTTGTCGTTCGGCTCCACAATCACATTGTGGGGATTCCGCTCTTCTCCACATATATAAGGAGTTAGCACACTTGCCATGCCCAGTTCGCACTCTGTTTAGTTTCGTCCAGAGCCGGCGTGGTAGCTTTGATCCGTGGGATCCTTGAGTTGGATCAGGTATTCGGATGTAATCATCAGCTGAACCTTCCGTCCATGCATCGGTCCATTCATTCACCACTCTAAACTCTTCAGCTACTTCCATTGCGATCTTGATAGGGGGGTGTCTTGATTTAAGTCGTTGGTTCTGTCGTGTAATATATGGGATATCATGATGGATTGGCAGGCGGTCGTTGGCAGTTATCTTTTTGTATTCTCTGACCAGAGCTGCTGTTCGTCGGATTCCAGGTGGTGCGATACTACTGAGGACAGGAAGCCATCGAATTGGTGTTGGTCGTATGGAACCAGAGATTACCCTCATTGTTTGGTTGAGTTGGGTGTCAATACTCTTCTTGACATGTGCGCTATTTATCCAGACAGGCGCACCATACTCTGCTACTGAATAAACCAAGGCTAGGGCCGCTGTTCGTAAGGTAGTTGCATCGGCGCCCCATGTTGTGCCACAGAGCTTTGATACGAGGTTGTTTCACGCTCTCAGTTTCCCAGATACATTCATAAGATGTTGTCTGAACGTTAGTGTTCGGTCGAGAGTCACACCGAGGTACTTAGGGCTGCTGTTGTGGTTAAGAGTTCTACCATTAAATTTGACATGAAGCTTATCGTTTGCTTGGCGGCTAGAGAGGTGAAAACATCATACTTCTGTTTTCGATCGATTTGGGCATAGCCTCCACTTTTTAAAATACCCATTTAGGTTGGCCAAATCTTCGTTCAGGGCCTGTTCTGTTGGTGATTTAAGTTTATGTTGAAAGGACATTGCAATGTCATCCGCATAAATGAACTTCCTGCATTTAGTTTCAGGTAGATCTGCAGTATAGAGGTTAAACAAAAGTGGGGCTAGAACTGATCCTTGGGGAAGTCCGTTATTGAGCATTCTGATCTTGCTCTCAGCGCCATTTATATATACTTTGAACAATCTGTTCGTTAGGAGATTATTGATTAGCGTCGATATTTTGAGGCACGGTATGACTCTAAGTAGCTTATATATAAGGCCCTCTCGCCATACCGTGTCATATGCTGCTGTGAGGTCTATGAAGGCTACTGATGTTTTTTGCCCTTTCTCAAATCCTGCTTCAATGTGTGTGGTTAGTGATAAAACTTGGTCAGTGCAGCTACGTTTTACTCGAAATCCAGCTTGTTCAATTGGGATTGTGGCGTCTATATGGGGGGTCATACGGTTAGACAGTAATCTCTCCAGTAATTTGTAGCAGCAACTTAGGAGGGCTATAGGTCTGTAACTTTCTGATAATTCCTTCGCTTTGCCTGGTTTTAGAATGGCGATGATTTTAGTTTTCTTAAACTCCGCTGGTAAGATGCCAGTCCTGAGTATGTTGCTATAGAAACTTGAGAGCCATTGGCGCACTTTTGTGCCACAGTTTACAAGAAATTCCGGATAGATTCCGTCAAAGCCTGCTGCCTTTCCCGTTTTGGTGTTCCTGAGAGCATTATCTAGTTCGCTGGTAGAGAAGTTTCGTGAGAGTTCTGATGCAGCAGGTGTTAATTTTTTTAGATTCTTAAGAGACTTTTTAACAGTTCTCGTGTGCTCTTTGTCTGAGGGAGCACGAGATACGTTCACTATACGACCTGCTATTTCATTAGGGTTTATGGGTATTTTCTCAGCGGTGTTTCGATTGCATGCTCCCAGTTTGCGTAGCAGACCCCATGCTTTGCGACTTGATCGGGAAAAGTCCATATCCTCAAGGGTAGAGTTCCATTTATGTAGTCTGGTGTCATCCAGAGATCTCAGCAAATTGTCGGCGATTTCAGGCTCTGCTGATTTCTCGATCTCCTCAAATAATGGTTGGCTTTCTGTTGACCATCCGGGTATGTATTCCTTTCGGTAGCCCCGAGGGATGTGCTTTTTGGCTACTGATGTGACTAGGCCAACAAATCTGGAGTAGTTTTTGGCTTTCGGTGAATGGAGTTATCAAGATCTTCTGCAAATTTGGTCCACTTTGCTTTATTGAAATTCCAACGTGGCCTGGGGGTTGACTCAGCCAGTGGTATTTGGATACCTACTTTGACTGTGACAGGGTGGTGTTGACTATGAGGAAAATCGGAAAGCACCGCTCTGCTCGTTGGTAGAGGCTGCGACAGTGAATTGCGTGAAACAAAGCAGAGATCAGGTGTGTAGCCCTTTCGCCACCTTCTTGAGAAAAACGTATGCCTGTCTTTGGCATTGTAGACCAGAGTTAGGTTATTTGATTCGGCCCAATCTATAAGGTTGTCTCCATTATCGTCGTTATGTTTATAGCCCCAGGAATTATGGTGGCTATTAAAGTCTCGATATAGACTATGCGATGGTCTGTTGGTGCTCCATCAATAACATTTGGAGGCCACTTGATTGCAGGAGGCTTATATATGTTCACAATGAGCAGGTCATTAACTTTGGTAGTGATCTTGAAGATGTCACCATTTGAACTACATCCGATATGCTCCGCATCTATTCCGTTTCTCACATATGTCGCATTGCCATAGACATCGCTGTACGTGGCTCCAATGATGTAATATCCAGGGACTTTCCTCTTTTGTTGAGGTCAGCTTCAGATCCTGCGTGCGTTTCTTGGATGGCTACTACGTCAATTGTATTTTTAGTCAGTATTTTTCCTAGGGTTTCACTCTTTGCTCTACTGATACCCTCTATATTAAGTTGGCAAATTCTTAGTGTTGGTCCGATATGCCTCGTCAATTGGCGCTTATAAGCACCGTTTGCGTTTGCCACGTGCATTAGGCAAAGCATGTAAAGTTACGCATAATGAGAAGCTACCGTGAATCACACGGCCACGAAAACTTTTCAACGTGAGATGCAAGTTAGCATCACACGGCGCTGTAAATAAAAAGATTGAAATGCACGTTAGCTTCACGTGGCGATTAACGTGTTAAATTAAAATACTGAAACTAGACTGGCAGCAATTCGAAAATGTTTGTTATAATGCGTTGCACTTTTGACAGATTGAGAATTTACAAACTTCGCTGCTAAGCCAAAAGGAAAATGCAATACAGATGGAGCGACAGCATTTGTTATCGGAACAAAAATCTATCATAGAGCTCGCCAAATTAGAAGTGCGCGTGGAAGGATTCCAGTGAGTACAAACAGATCATTGCTGATTCTTGACGAGCTAACTATTTTTTCTCGCCTAGGGATATTGTTCGCAGTCTTAAATTAAAAAATAAGGAGCAAGACCAGAAAATTAAAATGCTGCAAGGTTTGCTTTCAGAATGTTATACCAGGAATTATGCACGTGAGAAGCAGCAGATAGTCAGGTAAGTACTACTCAAATAACAAAACTAGCTAGCTTAATGCTTTGATTTGCAGTCATGTGAACAGGTGCTGCCTAATGATTAGCAGTTTAAATTCCGCTGTGCGTTACTTGACTCCAATGAGCCATCCACTTTAGAAGAGTGTCAGAGACAAATTTGCCATTGGGAGGACGAATTGGAAAACTCGAAGGAAACGTTAAGGTCTTTTAATGTGTGTACCGTTGGCTGTATCCAGATTGTTTTTAATAAACCACATTTTCAGTGTTCCTGGCAAAGAGTGTCTGCTGATTTGATTAAGGGAATTTTCTCACCATTTCCTGATGCACCAGATTTACCTATACAACTTATTGAACTTCGAGATATTTTGCACGACAACTATGTTGCAGTTGTTCAAACTTTAATCCGAGAGCAGCAGCTTCACCAACAACAGAAACAACACTTCCAGCAACAGTATTCTCTGATGTAAGTAAATTCGTATCTGTGGTACTGCCTTAATCAGCTTTAGTGGTGAAGAATTTTTACTTTACGTTAAGAAGTGTTTGATTTTTTTTAATATAAATCAGTTTTATGTGCTTTCTGTACAATCTTTTTATTAGTTTCTTATTTTTGTTTGTTCTAGTTCGAGAGTGTATTCTCGAATCGACCACCGATAACTTTTTTTTATTTGAAAATTTATTTAATTTATTAGAAACTTGAAGATATTCTTACTCCTAACTTAATTTGATTTTTAAAATTATTTAGTGTCACAATGTCAACGAGGGAAGTTCTGGGTAAAGCTTTTTACAGATTTTTGTACTTTTCTTGTATAATCTGGCCTGATTTTTTCATATTGGCAGCATTGTCTCCTATTATCGCAACCATTAATTACTTTTTAATTTCTTTGGCTAAACATTATCCTGTGTGCACATGAACTGATTTTACTAAAACAGATTCAGGTGTATTGACAATAAAATTTAGATTACTCTCATTTCTGGAATAATTTCAAATTTGTTATAATGCAACGTGAGTACTAAATGAAAGTTACTCCAACCATCACATTGGACAGCTAGATTATCAGCTTCAATGACCTATTTAGTAACATCGTCTTGTACTCGAGCAAATTCATTATCAAGAAGCATTATTGATATACGTTGTGAGAAGATAAACAACAGTTACGAGTCACTTGTATACAGATTGTCCGAAATTCGTTTTGAACATAGGAAATTAATGAGTGCGACAAGGAAGACATAAACAAAATGAGTAGCAGGACAAAGATAGAATGTAATCACGGCTAGCTAAATTTTTTAAAATTAAGTCAATGAAACAAAGAAACACTTCTGTCAAATATTTTATCTGCACATTTTGAATACACGAATTGCTCCTATCAGCAATTTATTTACTATTGTTTACTATTCACATAATTATTTTAATTATTTGAACCTCACTTTATAATACTCGTAATGACAGACGCTGGCGCAGCGGGAAGATTTAAATTGTCTACTCTGCGTTAGTGTATAGTATAGTATAGTATATGCGAATTAAACTTTTTTTTAGCAAAATGGAACATTTCGGGCGAATTTTTGCTTTGTTATGCATTGCTCAAAATCCCTGTGACTCGCCCTGGAAGCTTGGGGAGACCTGCAAAACACTTTCCGGTCATGTATCATCGTACAATATTTGTTGTACGACATTCGAGTCCATACTTTCAAACTTGCGAATTTACTTTCGAAAACTCAAAACAATTATGACATTAGTATCTGTTATTTGACTTATCCAAACAATAACACAAACTTGTTTCCATAGTAACGAAGGCATCAGGGACCGGCAAAAGCTTTTACGCATCCCTGATGCCCGTTCAGATATTTGAAATGTTAAAAAGATAGCGTAAAAGTGGCATTTCCTGAAAATCTTTGAAGCCAGTAACTAAATTTTTTCTTAGAAGTGACCAAAATGTGTCTAATAAATTTGAATTACATACGTACGATAAATGACAAACTTTTGTTCTTGACGTGGATTAATAGTTTTGAGAATTTATGCAAAAGTGTAAAAGGTAAAGAAAGAAGTTGGTAATCAAATTTTAGAAAAACTTAATTCTGTAATGAAGGATAACCCTGATTATACTATATCTTATATTATAAGAGCTGATGTCGGCCGCCGGCTGACCGACCGTAAGCACTGGCGCGCGCACATGCCGATCGTAAGCACAAGTGGCGAGACCGTCAACAGCAAGCATTTGTATTGTTAACGCTGGCAGGGCCGGACGTCGGCTGGCTACCAGCTTAAGCAAGCATTTTTATTGTTAACCGTTTCTTTACGCTGGCAGGGCCAGACGTAGGCTGGCCAACGCGTTCTAGTTGAATAATATAAGCCCCATTTTTAGTAGTCAATTTGTTGAGAACCTTGATGTATAGTCTGTTTTTTTGCTTTATGATTCAGAGCAGGCTTTGCTTTTGCATTTTCGTAACAGTGTAGGTAGTTGGTTACAAAGAAAAAACACTAGTAATATCAAAAACCTGTAACGACTGTCAATGTGTTAACTTATAAGCAACATTATACTTAATAAGAGCTAAAATTACTGAACCACTGACATTAAATAAGGTATTGCTTTATTTTAAGAACGTTTATTTAAACACGATAGTTATCTAACTGTACAGAAACGACATAAAATTTATATATGTATTGTAATGGTATTTGGCCCTTAACTCAGCTCTGGTCGCGTTGCCGAATAATTAAATATAAAATCATAAAAGCACAGAGTTGAAATGATTTACATATCTGGATAAAGTCACATAATTTGCCAAATTGAAGTTGCATTGGAAAATTTTGCCATTAACATTCGAATTACTTGAATAAGCTTGAATAGAATGAAACTCAAATTTTATAGGTTGGAGGTAGCAATGTAAATTTATAAAATAAAAAAAGGTTGGAGCAAGATACCAGCCAAAATCATTTTAATAGAACTGGCAGAATGAGATTCAAAACATGCAAAGTAAAATAAGTGCGTAGCAATCAAAGTAAATTATAAATGAACTTACAATGAGCAGTTTAAATATAAGTGGTAAGAGGAGGATTAAGGATTGTAACGTGCAAGAGAGCACAAAGCCAGCCAAGTTTACATGCAGCAGGAAGATGGAGAAATTTGAATAATAGCAGACAAAGTACAGAAAATAAGAAAATC
Organism: Agriotes lineatus; assembly: GCA_940337035.1. NCBI lineage: Eukaryota > Metazoa > Arthropoda > Insecta > Coleoptera > Elateridae > Agriotes > Agriotes lineatus. Next base: position 127,873 of record CALNHX010001852.1, on the reverse strand, counting down.
CAAGTAGTCGGGTGTTAGAACATTTGTGGACACATAATTAATCAGTGCAGTGACCAATTAAACATAAAAGTGATTTTAAAATAAACAAAGTGGCGCTATATCATAAGGGCAATTTGTAAAATTAAAGAACAATCATTATAGAATAAGAATATTGTACATAACTATAATAATTGTTACGTTTAGAGTTAAAAGTAATGTATTTGAGTTGCTTTATTTCCTGTAAAAATCTGTAATTTGTTTTGGTTACTAAGCAACCGGGGAGTCTTTTGTTTGCAATAAATTAATTATGACACGTTGAATTTGACTCCACATTTATTTACCCGTTTATAATAGTAAACATAAAAATATTTAAAAATAAAGTGCACCATCATGTTAAGGAGGTCGCAGAGTAGCGGCACAAGTAAAGGCAGCAATTTCCGCGTTGTTAAAATATTTTCTCTTCGGCTGCTTGCTACGATCCAACGGTGGCCGTTCCGATCAACTCGACCAGCTCCGATACGAGGGAGTTTGAGGCAAACGGGGTTACCAGCAGGAAGCACGAGCCACCAGCAACCGTTGCAGCATCCAGAGGGCCCTGCAGCAAGCCGAGACAGCAGAGGGGGTCCTCAACTAGCTTTAGGGACTGCGATCAAAGTGAGGTTAGTGGTATAAAATTTCATCCGCCCGATCTGGCTGAAAATATCGTCATACCTGAAGTCCGATTTGGAGAGCCGAATTCCGGGGAAACTTCATACCCATGTCTGATAGTTATCCGAGGAAACAGAATTAACAACTGCAAATGGAGGTTAAAAACAGATGCCCATCAACCGACGCTTAAGAAATTTCCAAGAGGCATTTTTTTAGCTGTAAACAAAAGAGGTTTAGACGCCGTTCGAAGGCGGTTTAATTTAAAAATACTTACCGAATAATCTGCTCATTTTAGCTTGATTTTAGATTCATAAAACGCACGACTTTCAGCGTGTTTACAGTTTTATTGTGTCACCATTTTGACGTTACGAGCGCAAGCGCTCTGTTGAGATTAACTTTTACTACCATACAGTGGCGTACTTCGCAATATTTCAACTTTAAAATCAAATCGAATAAGGAACCCAACACCCGTTGAGATTTTGAGTTTTTCATGCTTTAATTTGAGCTAGCAAAGTTATTATAATTCAGATGAGTGTATCATAAAAGGGCAAACTGCTATTTTGAGAATTGCATTTAACGAACGAACCCAGAGTAGTTATTCAGTAAAAATGTAATCTCTGTAAAAATCATTTGAAGCAAAATAGTTGTGTGGGGATCTCTGTATTTCATATTTATTTACACAGTCATATTACATTAGGGAAATCATTGCAATATATACTCATGTAAAAATATATTAACAACTTGCTGATGGTTTTTGTTTGCAGATCTGTGTTGTAGAAGTTATTATTTATGCTAAACATATAACAGGAATTAACTGTTTTTCAACTTTGCCTAAAAATGTCACCTTCCGTACACTTATGATAGCAGCTGTCATTATTGTCTGAGCCCAACAGTAAGTCACACCCTGGTAAAAATCTCTTTCCCTCCGTCTTAACTTTAGACAGATTACTATTCACATCTCTATGGTGGGTTTACCAATGCAGACTAGTTCTATTGCTAAATATCCAAGTTTTATACAAAAACAGGAACATATATTTTTTACTAGAATTTCGAAATTGTAAATATATGTCATAGGCAATCTTCGTCGAAATAAATTTCATGATTCTTCTCACACAACAATTTTCTTTCATTCACAATTTTGTATTTATATCCCATATTTTTTAATGTGTAGTATAATTTTGAACGACTTCCAGTATAATTTAGTTCCTCTCTTGCACATTGCAATAAATTATCCAAAGTAAAAAAGTCCCAAAATTTCTTCTTAATATCCTTTCTGAAACTAGAATCCTCCCAAGATAGAAATTTCTTTTCATTATTCATATTGTCATTCGGTTGTTGCTGGAGTTGTGATTTTGCCTCATTTATTAGAATATTAAACACAGTTGCATTCTAAATCTAGCATTATAATTGTTAGAAATTGTATATTTGTTTAATTCTTAATACTTACATCAAATATTTGATCAACTTTTCCAATGATAGCTGTTTTACTTAAGTTACCATTGATATCTTTTATATTAGTAAAACAGCGTTTTATGGCCTCTTTGGTGTTACTATTAATACTGCTTTTTCATGGCATTTTATTAAGCTTTACCGAATCGTGAAGTTGACAATCCCGGCGACCTTGATTTTGACTTTAGGTATATTTTGTAACTAAACTGTTGTACACTGCTAAAATAAAATAAATGCAAGGCCTGCTCTGAATCTTAAAGCAAAAAAACAAACTATAGCTCCTGTTATTGCAAAATTTGTAAATATGATCTGACATAAGTTTCTTCTTAAACATTTTGAAAAGATTGTAAGATGTTTTTATGGGGATAATTTATATACGGTTTTTTTTTCTTATTGAAAGAATTGCTTAATTCTGATTGCAAATAATTATAAAAATTATTAAAAAACAAAACATTAAAAAACGTATTTACTCTTTTTTAAATTCTGCATAAAGTAAATGTGATAGCATATGCACATGCATGTTTCTAAAATTTTCCACATTTTTACAACATAGATTACATATACTGGGTGAGTTAAGATAGCGGCACCCCGCCTGTTAGTTCATTTAATATTGATATTAGAAAAATAATTTATTAACAAAAGAATTAGAAATGCGTTTTCGACTATTACTGCTGAAATGATAAACACTGTTAGACACAATCATATTATGCGTTTACAAGCTTGTATTGACCAGAATGGGGGTAATTTTGAACATTTAGCAAATTAGAATAGATTTTAGGTGTTTTCATTTTGGTTATGTCTTTCGATACTTTCTTTTTTGTATTCATAGAATAAATTGTTTATTAATAAAAACTTGCTGCTTTCTATACATTATTATTTTACCACCTTAACGGTGTTATTTTTGTCATTTGACTCCATAACAAAAAATGTTACAACAAATTTTTTACTGTTACTGCACGAAACAAGGTTACTAGATGAAGTTGCTAAATTTGGACATTTTTCAACTTTAATTGTGTTAAAGGTGTAATTTTCCCATCTAATACCACAATATTTTTATAGCATCGTATAGAGAAAAGATAGTTCTTCCGAAAAAATGTAAAAAATATACAGAGTGTCATTTAAAATAAAAAATTTGAATGACACTGCTCAAACCTCAGTAGGCCATGGAATTAAATAAATGTAGAATAATATAGAGCATATAATTCTGAACATCTTTTGTTAACAAATTATTTTTCTAATATCAATATTAAATGAACTAACAGGGGGGTGCCGCTATCTTAACTCACCCTATATACCGGGTGTCCATTCTCAAAGTCGAACATAGAGAATTAACATTAGTGCATTCACTCGTTCTTCATTGAAATAATTCATTTTTCTGTAGATAATTTTAACAGACGTTGATAGAAAATACCTGATTTACGCCAACTAATTACCAATTTTTTTGACAAAAGCTATCGAACTTAAGAAGCAAGGCATAGCATATTTAAAAATTCTCAAGCTTTAAATTAATATTTTAAATAAAAACCGCATCTTGAATATTATTATTGGTATCATTTGATGCGCAATAATTTTATCTTTCCATTGATACCATTACCTTCCCTGTAAGTTGAATTGGCGAGCAGGAATTGGCAAAAACGTTCAATACAATGTAATCGCCTATGTTCGACTTTGAGAATGGACACCCGGTATACTGGCTGTTTCCTAAAAAACGCCGCAACCCATAACTCCGTTGTTTTAATTTTAGATTCAACAAACTATATATATTCTTAAATGGCAAGACAAGAGACAAGACATCGCCCGTTTGTAAATATCTTTAAACTGTTTTGAGCAACAATGTTCAACTTTTTTATTTTAAATGGAACACCCTGTATATTTTTACATATTTGGATTCAGGATGAAATTCTGCATGCAGTAGTATGCTTCATTGTTTTTTTGACACTTAGAAATGTTTAAAATAATTTTTAATATTGCATGTAGTAGACAGTCGTACAGTACCATAAAATAAAGTGTGCCGTGGAAAACAATCAGAATGTTGAAATATTTTATTGGAAACAAATTTAAACAAAACTACAAAACGTATCTACAAGTATTGCTCAAACTGACCGCCACCTTGTTGAACACACAACTGACATCTTCTAGTTACTCCATTGGTCACATTCAATATCAAATTGGGAGGTATTTCGCGACAAGCATTGATAATCCTCTGCCTCAGAATTTCTTCGTTTTCTGGACGTGTTAGATAAAATATTTCAACATTCTGATTGTTTTCCACGGCACACTTGAAAATTTTATAGTACTGTACGACTGTCTACATGCAATATGAAAAAATTATTTTAAACATTTCTAAGTGTCCAAAAAACAAATGAAGCATACTACTGCATGCAGAATTTCATCCTGAATCCAAATATGTAAAAATATACAGGGTGTTCCATTTAAAATAAAAAAGTTGAACATTGTTGCTCAAAACAGTTGAAAGATATTTACGAACGGGCGATGTCAAATAGGTAGCGCTTGTCTTACCATTTAAGAATATATATAGTTTGTTGGGTCTACAATTTAAAACAACAGAGTTATGGGTTGCGGCGTTTTTTAGGAAAGTCAACCGTGTCACTTCTGGAGATGCTAGGGGATGCTATATGAAGTTGAAAAGTCCTCATCCATTTTTGGCTTAGAAGCATAGTTTTATAAAAACGAATGTTGAAAATTAAAAAGAAAAAGTTGAGAACTGCGGTACTTTGCCTTAAATTGGAGGCTTGACGTAGTGTCTTGAGATAGGCTGGGAAAACAATTGTCAACAATAGCTCATAAATCGGAGACATGTTCAATTGTTCACTCAGACATACGTAAATAAGTAGGCAAACACCAACGGAGTATCCTGTATAACCATGTATTATATTTAGTTATAATACAAAATAAATATTCATGTAATATCGAAAATGAAATGTATATTGAATAAATTAGCGTTCTCGTAATAAAATGGCGTTGCTTGTCCCTACGGATGCTGCAACCAGATCTACACCCGTGCTAGGCGTGTCTGCTGACCTCGCGCTTGATCTGTCTTGGGACGTCGTGGTCGGTCGGACTTCTTCGTGGTATATCGGGACGGCCGCGATGGCATTGTGGAATCTGTCAATTTCTGGCCGGCTTCGAATTTTGGCTACTGTAAACAAATACAGGTTAAAACTGTTTACGTTATTTCTCACCCGGTTTGTGTAGCCACTATTGTTGCTAATCTATGCCTTGGGAGGCTCGCCGCAGCGTGGTGAATTCGGGACCACGGGCGGAGTTCTATTTGAAAACGTAATGCAGTTTCGAGGCCGATAACTTCGAAATATCCATGTGTTCGCAGTGCTCTATGAGTATGATTCCCGCGGCTCGTATTTCCCCAGGTCTTAGAGAGTGCTTGGGTAAGTTGCTAGCTGTAATCCCAGTAATTAGTAAAGCAAATCGACTCGCATAACCTACGGCTTTATATTTTGGATTTATAGGACGAAGTTCTGAATTTACAATGCAAGGGGGAAATTCAGAACTTGCAACTTTGTTAATAGTGGCCGGCTTCCCAGACGGGCTGAGGGATTCCAGCTACTGGAGTCGTGAAGCTAGTGACCTAGATATTCTCGTTCAAAACACCGGGTCGAAACTAGCCTTGGGTTTTGACAGATTTAATAAGAAAGTTCAAGCTAATGACCTAGATATTCTATTTCAAAACACCAGGTCGACATTAGCTTCGGGTTCTAACAGGTTTAATAGGAAAAGTGATCCTCGCAGAGGATCCAGGAAAAATCTCCTCGGATAGGGCGGATAAACAGGAAGGGGACGGGTAAACCTGAGCCAAGCTCAAGCTTCGGGTTCGGGAACTGGAATCAGGATCTGGAAACATCTCGGTGGAAAATCTCTCTGGAAAATCCGTCGAAATGAGCTCTGCAACTTCTTATATACGGCTTTGGATGTTCATAGATGGGGGAGGAACGGCGCGCGGCTTGCCTTTGTGTGCCTCCCGTTATCTCTGGATGCGGCCATCGTCCACTCTCGTTATCTTGTGGGCCGTTGACACGCCGTGATTTGTGATAACGCTGAGGTCGGCGACGTATAAATTTGAATACATTATTTAATATTTGTTTAACCAAATTCATACGGAAGCTAGCATTACAACATGTGCCATCTACATACATAATTTATTAGCTTTTAGAACACTTTTAAAACGAGTTTGATAATTTTAAATCCAACAATGAAGACAAAATATCGACGTACTCACAGACCCAACAGCACCAGAACACCATACACAAAAAACATATCAGCATACTCCTGCACGGTGTATATTTTTACTACAAAAGTCAAACATGCATTACATTGACATTAATTGACAAAAAAACATCAAAAACACAAAAGCGCAGTAGGTACCATACAGCGGTTCACAAAATTTGCGGTACCAATTTTAACAGTGAATTCTGAAGAAATTATGCTTCTAAGCCAAAAATGGATTAGGACTTTCCGACTGCATATAGCGTCACCTAGCATCTCCAGAAGTGACACGGTTGACTTCCCTGACACCCTGTATATGCATATTATGGTAAAAATAGGCTGCATCTATTCCGTTCTGTACTGATATCAAAATAAACAGTTTAGTATGTTTTCGCATACAGTGCGTACCAAATGTATGGAACCGGTCTCGTTATTTCAAAACTATTCAAGCTAAAACGATAAAATTTAATATGCATAGTGTTTACAAAGCCTTCTATTATTTCCACAGTTTTGATATTTTTTTAACTGACAAGGCCGGGAGCTGAACAGCCAACTTGATTTGTTTTAAATAGGAAGGGGGGTCAAATCGCATACCGTTTGAAAGGTGTTTTCAAGTAGAATTCAGCGGCATGCTGGATCGCTTGTTTTCTCTTAAGATAACTTCGCTATTGTAAATTAAAGATTGTGACTAGGTATTAACTGGTAAAACTGAAGATCCAATTAGCATGGGGAACAATGAATTGTTTTATGGTGTTTAATGTAACATCAGATTGTTGAAATCGTGTTTTAAGTTTATGAAGTTCATCTAGTACAAGAATCGCGTACTTTTGCATGACTGCGTCTTCTATCACCGTATCCTATCATCATCAAGATTTCTATAGGTTCTTTTTCTGTAAGATGCTCCATAATTTAGCACTTCGGGCACAGTTTTAAGCTTTTCACATTCGTTAAACAACATAAACTAACCATTGTTTTCAGTGCTCACTAAATGTTCAGTTATCCAGTTAATACCTACTCCCAATCTTTAATTTACAATAGCAAAGTTATCTTTACAGAAAACTATGGCAAGCGGCATGCCGCTGAATTCTACTTGAAAATACCTTTTAAATAGTATGCGATTTGACCCACATCCGATTTAAAAAAAAAATCAAATAGGATGTGCAGCTCCCGACCTTGTCAGTTAAAAAAATAACAAAACTGTGGAAATAATAGAAGGCATGCAAATTTTATCGATTTAGCTTGAATAGTTTTGAAATAACAAGGCTGGTTCCATACATTTGGTACGCACTGTATGATCTCATAAAGAGCATTAATTCTTTCCGGAAATTCTTTTGAGTGCGTTCCAACAACTTTGTATTAATTTTCCCGAGCGGGACGGATATGAATTGATGCTCGAATGCAGATTCGGTAAGAAAATCGTAATGACACAAACCCTAAAAAGAAGTAATGTCTACCTACAAATAATTTTCAAGAAATTTTGTTGTTTTGGTTACGGCTCGTAAACTAATTTTTCTATTAGTCATTAATGAGTGTCGTACAATTTTCTACTACAATCAACATATGATCCAGCACCCTAAAATTTCCTTCTGTAATATAACATTGACATCTTCTGACGAGATTACGTAAAATCCTTGAAGCTGGCTTTAATATTGATATGATGATGTTAGTATTATAATAGTATATGTTTTAATTAACTTCTGTTATATTCCACAGGTGTAACAATTACAGTCGAATTCCAACTGGTGTGACTCTGCATGCAGCACCATATTATAATCAGCAGCAAAGTGAGTATTAGCAATTATGAAATAGTAATTTACGATACAAGTAACGTTATCAAGCTTTTTACATTTTAAGAGAATAGTTTGAATGAACGAGCGACGTTAGGAGCGAGTTCTTTAAAATTCTCGAGTAATGTAGAAAGCAGATAACGTTACGTATATCGTAACACGGTTTATTTTATCCTAAAATACTAATCTTTTTAAAAAATTGGAAAAATGGTTATTTTAATGACACTTACAACAGCGAATGGTGGTATCACTAGTAAGATAAAAACTCAATACTGTGTTGTTGGTAGCACTGTCAGGTTATGTTAAATTTGAGATTTTCAGGTTAAGTTTTGCGTCAGTTTGTGTCAAATAACAAACAAAACCTAACCTACTAACATCGAATTTGACATAGACTGACAATACACTTCAGTGCTGTCAACATGTGATTAAATGTTAATAAAGTATCGTTATGTTATTTTTCTTAACAACACTAGTGCTGTTAATGCATCTTAACGCAACTTGTTGCTAAGGAGTTATTGTCATAATAACATAATAGGATAAAATAAATTTATTTTACACATTTATTTCGTTTAATTTTGCAGTATAGTGATGTATACAATTATTACCCGTTTTTAACATGATTAAATGACCATCTCCATTATTATTAGAGCTAGAAGAACAGTTTTCACTTTTCGAGACCAGCGCATGAAGGAAAAACAAGAAGTGAATATTTTTTTGACTTCTGAGCTACATTAAAATAAAATTTAACATTTCAATTTAACATATCAGCTTCTTTGTTTTTTAAAATAAGATAGATATATAGCTTGTTATTTTTCAATAGTAATATCCCAAGTGCATTAAAATAGCCGATTAAATATTGACGTTTTCTGTCAGAATGTTTTGCTAAAAAATTTGTCAAGCAAATTTACTGCTCAACAACATTTTTGATGCGGAAAATTTACGAGGTATATTTTTTTAGAGCAAAACCGTTTGAAAGAAAATCGTAAAAAATTATTCAGGCTAATTTGTATGCACACGGGATATTCAGCGTGATTATTTCCTGAATGAGTTGATAAAATTCAGTTAATGAAGCACCTTTGATATTAATGTAAACATTATTTAGAAGCAATTAAATTCTGATACACTTTTAACCGCGGTAAAGTTTTGACAATTGAATATTTATCATTATTAAACTGGCCAAAATCATAGTAATTACACATTATTACGTATATAAAGGAAATAACAGCGTACGTAAATCAAACAAGTAGAGACAAATGTTGAAACCTGTCTAGAGTGCCTGGGACTGACATGGAAGTTTGACCACCAGATGGCAAAACAAGTATTTTACAAGGTACATAGAACTGAGTTACTTGTTCGGTTCTACCAACTTCAGTAATTTAAAATAATTTTAAAAATTACAAAGAATTTGTAATGACAATGTAATAATTTTTGCTATAAAATATAGACAGTGTAGACGTACAGGTATCAAAGCAACTGACAATTGTTTGCAATTATGGCAATAAAACCACTGTGCTTAAAACAAACGGAAGTGTTCAAACCTTCTAAGCTTTGAGTTTTGTGTAGAATATTTTCCTGTCGACCTAGTTTTCATCATTTTTATAAACACGAGTTTTACACAAAAAATGTTAAAAGCGTTTGCGCAGTTAGAAGTTGTGCAAAAAGTTACCTAATAAAAAATATTTAAGGTTATAGGCAGCGTACATACATCAAACAAGTAGAGACACTTAAGCCAAATGATGAAACCTGTCTTAAGAGTGCCAGGGACAGTAACTCGGGGGGTATTTCTAAGCTTGACTATCAGATGGCAGCACAAAATTCTACCAATCAGAGCCAGTTACTAGCTCTGCTACCAATCATATGTGACCATAGATATATAAGTACAAGATACGGCGTGCCGTTGATATAGTTGAACAAGACGTACCATCTATTTCTGTCACTCTCAATGCGTGAATTACGTATAGCGCTATCCTTTAGAGAGGTACTTGGACTCGCCATTGAGAGAAATTCTGATAAAATAGGTACATTTAACTCGTGTTACATGGTGCCAGAGATAGTCTTTTTGGTCTCAAGATGCTACAAAATGTAGAAAAGAAGTAATCGTATATATAAACACAAATTAGGAAACATAACCTCAACAGGTAACACTTGATAACCTCACTCGATGAGGTGTGGGGGTGTGCAAGATATTCACTCGCTAACGCCTTTGAGTTTTACGGTTGATAATAATAGCCAAAGAGGATATATCCTCTTTGATAATAGCAATCAAAACCATTGCTAAAGTTCAATTTTCGAAGAATAAACTGTGAAATTGTATGACACTTCTGACGTTTTCATTTCAAAACGTCAAAATCAAGCGTACGAAACATTGTATGAAATACGTCTAAAGGGAGAGAGAAATAAAGTGATATAGGTTAGAATGAAATGGGGGAAGGTACCGAACTCCGTGATATGTTATTTTAAGATTCGACGTACGTTTACATGTAGTGAACGTATCCTGTACTAATATATCCATGTATGTGACAAAGTAGTGGCGCCATCTGTTAGTACAGTCGGAAAGTACCCCCCAGGAGCCGTTCAAGGTCATCCAAATCGGAATTTTGACATCAAAGGAACTGACAGTGAGTGTCTCTACTTGTTTGATATAGGTACGCTGTTATAGGTTATATGAGTATTTGAAACAAATTTTTCATTTACAGTGTTTTTCGATTGCTTTTCACCATGTACCATTTGTGTTTCACTTTATCCCAAATGCTTTTCTCTCTTGTCAACACTTGTCAATATTAACAAGAGTGAATTATATTTCACAAACAGTGAAACGCAATTGATACATGTGAAAAGCAATCGTAAAACACTGTAACGCATGTCTGGAAATGTACTGTTTTGACTCGAGAGCTTTATTCACTGTTGGTCTATTAAACTTGAAATGGATTTACAGTACCGTCTCGCTAATCCGGACTAATTAATGCACATAGTAATCCGAATTATTGAAAATCCGGATTATTGGAATAGATTTCAAACACATTTTTAATGAAAAAAAAATGATCTATAATACCTAATACACATAAAAAAAAATTATAAAGTATATAATAAGGAATAATAAAAATAACCCTTATGTTATTTTGAGCACAAAATGCTTTTTCCCACAACCTCTGCAATGTTAGTAAAGAACTAAGTTCCACATTGTTTTCTTCTGCCCATTGCAAACAGATGTCGAAATCTTGAAAGGCCTGGTGATGCTTTATCGTTGATGCAGGTTCATCATTTTCTCCATCGGCCTCTGATGATACAACGGTATCATTATCCGGTACTTCCAACTACTCATCACCATTCAGCCACTCAAACACCTCTAATTCTGTTACGATCTCATGGCCAATTTGGTTAAGCATTTCTGTAACTACGTCCGTTCTCCAAATGTTCACCCATCCAAGTACTGATCGAGCAGAGTGGAGCTTAACTTTTACAAGTGCCATGAGATGTGCAATACCACTCAGCTGCACTGCCGGCTTTTTCTTTTTAATAATTTCTTTTAATTTTCTGATCTCTTCATTGCTCTTCCGTAATTCGTTCTTGAATGTTTGAATTTTTTTTGTTCTTTTCAAGATTTCTTCTAATTTCTTTTAGCCTATTTTCTATTATTTTCTTCATTGCTTTCCCATTGTATCTTTGTCTTCCTCTTCTTTGTGTTTAGTCTGTATCTGTTTTCCTTTTCTAGATCGTTTTTTACTAATGGGCATTCTTGGTGTATTTTTACTTCTTCTAAAGGTCTAATATTCTTTTTTTTCTTCTCTTCCTCTTTTTTTTCTTTTTTCCTCCTGGCAACGTTGCTTTTCTTTCGCTTCTCAGCTTCTCAATATCAATTTTTTTGTAGCTCTGCATCTATTATTAATCGTTGGATATCATCCATGTAAATTTTGTTGCTCTTGATACGTTTTCAAATTATATTCTCAGAGGTAATTTAAAACGTAGTACACTTATTTGATTTTTTAATGAATATTATAAGTTATAATCAAAAGCTGAAAATACGAGTCCATAGGACGGTTATAAGAAAATGATATTCTTAAAAAATTATAGATTATTAGGCGTAAGAAATTACATACGGGTTGGCCATGGAAACTAAAAGTAATGTAAACAGCAAGTTTTAGAATTCATTAACTGTCATTGTTGTTGTCATAATCATAAGTTTATATTATAATCTGATATGGAAATTCTAAAGTTTGTTGTCTCTAAAGCTTGCTGTTGACATTAGTTTTGCTCTCCATGGCCAACCCTTAAGTAATTTCTTTTTGAACACTTGGTATTTAAGAAAAGAATATAATGACTCCGAAGGCTTTTACGGCCATTGTCATTAAGTAACCAACAACTACCGGGATTGGACCTTGTCATTATTGAGGTACTCAACGTTTTGCCCACTTTCGTAAGGGGTTTCATCAGTAGGAAAAGCAAATTAGCACAGTAATTCAACGTGTAAACCACGCCAGAGGCGAAACTCTTTTGCAAGGGAAAGGAATAGAAGAGCACGGTAACTCAACGTGTAAACCACACCAGAGGCAAAACTCTTCTGAACAGAACTGAACTCTTAACAGAAGAGTTTCAACTCTGGTGTGGTTTACACGTTGAATTTCTGTGCTAATTTGCTTTTCCTACTGATGAAACCCCTTACGAAAGTGGGTGAAATGTTAAGTTCTTCGATCTCAATAATAACACGGTCCAATCCTGTAAGTTGTTGGTTACTTAGAGAATATAATGATTTTAAATATACTGCTCCACAAATGAACCGGACCACCCATAAAAATTGTATTTATTACATTACGTCATAAAATATACAGGGTGGGCCATTTTAATCGACGCATCCGAATATCTCCGTTGGTAAGCCGAATAAAAAAAAATGTGCAGATAGAAGTTATTCGGGACGATGGGGGTCATTTGACTGTACTAATAACTTTGACTTTCCGTCAACGTTCAAGGTTATTTGTAGGTCGCAATTATTTTTTTTAATGGGAACCCCTATTGTTGACGCCGGATTCGGAAAGACTGGAAAATTTTATGTCCAAAATGAACTCCTTGGAGTGACCTTGAAAAGGTCAAATCAAGGTTAAATGTTGAAGGGAGCTGTTTTTTCGAATTTGGATGATTTAAGGGCGAAAAAATATTTTAGTAGACTTAGGGGACAATAACCTTGGCCATCTTGTCCTTTAGGTCAACTGTGAAGGTCATTCGAAGGTCAAAGTAATTTTTTTAAATAAAAAAATTTTACTATTGTCTTTAAATCTTACTTTTAGCATTACCCAGAAACAACGACGTGAACTTAGTAAGGTCTGTTTCCTTTGGGGTGCTTGTTTACCGTGAGTCCCCTTGCCTCTCACATTTGGGGAGCTTGTTTCCCGTGGGTCCCATTGCCTCTCACGTTTGGGGTGCTTGTTTCCCGTGAGTCCCCTTGCCTCTCACGTTTGGGGTGCTTGTTTACCGTGAGTCCCTTTGCCTCTCACGTTTGGAGTGCTTGTTTCTCGTGGGTCCCTTTGCCTCTCATGTTTGGGGTGCTTGTTTCCCGTGGGTCTCTTTGCCTCACGTTAGTGGTGCTTGTTTGCCGTGAGTCTTCTTGTCTCTCACGTTTGGGGTGTTTGTTTACCGTGAGTCCCCTTGCCTCTCACGTTTGGGGTGCTTGTTTACCGTGAGTTCCCTTGCCTCTCACTACTATTATTATCATTAAAGCAAATGTTCAAAGTTGCCTCATTTGCTTCAAGACACAAGTGTAAACGCTTTTGAAAGTGTATCACTGTTCTTAGCAAAGTCTCTCTGGAAATTGCTGCGCAAGCTCGATTGACATGATCTATCATGTCTGCTGCAGTTGTTGGACGTTGTGTGAAAACAGCATTTTGTAGGAAGCCCCATAAACAAAAATCTGTAGATGTCAAGTCTGGTGAATTAGGAGGCCAGTTTCAATACATCTTGCATAATTTATATTAATATTAATTATTTAAAATGTACATTTATTTTACACTTTATTTATGTAATATTTGCATTTTGATAAGAACAAAGCCTCAAATTCCCTTTTATATCTGAATTTTAATTTTGAATTAAAATACAATTATTGCAAATAGTGAGATTTTTATTTAAAAAAATCACTTTGACCTTCAAATGACCTTCACAGTTGACCTAAAGGACAAGATGGTCAAGGTTATTATCCCCTAAGCCTATTCAAATATTTTTTCGCCCTTAAATCATCCAAATTCGAAAAAACAGCTTCTGGACGAATTTTCAACATTTAACCTTGATTTGACCTTTTCAAGGTCACTCCAACGAGTTATAAACTATCATTTTGGACATAACATTTTTCGCTCTTTTCGAATCCGGCGTCAAAAATACGGGTTCCCATTAAAAAAAATTATTTTGACCTTCAAGTGACCTTGAAAGTTGACGCCAAGGTCAAAGTTATTAGTACAGTCAAATGACCCCCATCGTCTTGAATATCTTTTGTCTGCACAACTTTTTTTTATTCAGTTTACCAACGCACAGTGGTCGATTTCATGAATCTAGCGGGACAAAATTCGGAGTTGACGCCATCTTATAGAAAATTGTCTTGCGAGTAAAAAAGTGTAGACCTATATGGCATTAAAAATGTCAACCTTAGCTGAAATTTAAGAAAAATTGGGTTTATTTGTATTAAAACATAACAAAAGTACAATTTTATTGTTTAATATAAACTGTCTGAACTAATTATCAAAAAAACTATTCAGAATCAGAAAATATGTATTCACTGTCGCTGTCCTCTTCTGATGAAGTTTGTTCCGTTGTTTCTGGTGAATGTTTAATTAATTGAAGAACGTCTTCTGGTAGTTTGGAGGCCTTCTTTTTTTCAAACTTTGCTTTGGAAGTTATAACTGGATCGGAGGAAACCAACATCATGTGCATAATATCTTCCATATTTGCCTTGCGGGAAAACTTTCGAGAATGATGCTCCCTATACCTTCTGCAGTCTTTATTTCGGGCCTCTTGTGCTTCCTCTGATAGTTGTCCAATAGGTAAAAGTGCAGCAGATATTATATCACTGCCATGTATTAAAATTTTGTGAATACTAGGTGGCATGTAATACCAACCGTAGTCATTGACACACATCTGTGCAGTTTCAATTGTGTATTTTTGGAATGAATCGGTATCTACTTCGTATCCACAAGTAATTGTTTGAAGAATTACCCCAAAACAAAAAATTAATGTTTCTTTTACTCCAGTAATATCTGCGGCCAAGTTCGGATTTTTAAAAAATCTTCGCGCGGTGTTACCATCATTGGTATTACCACTGCCCTGTTTGGGAATGTCCACAAGTAATCCCATTTCCCGTCTAAATCTTTCTTGGATGTTTTTTTTTCTTCTATTTACTTTTTCTTTATCCTCCTTTTTAACCTGCCATGTTTTTGTTTCTAGTCTGTATGCTATGTGTAAAATATATTCGAAGCATCGAATTAATGCATGCAGCGTTGAAAGTCTAAAAGACATAGCAGATGCATTTATAGTTCGATTTTTGTGATTACCTAAATCGTTCATTTCTTTAGGGGTGCATCCACAAATGTAACATTTTTGGGAAGATTGATTGGTCAGTGCATTACATATTTTTCCATCAACCATGGTCATGATCAGTTGATGGTGTATTAGAAGCTGTTTTTCATTAATTTGTACCGTAGTTACTGAAATATTTGCAATTTACTCGTTAATTGCATTCACTTCTTCTCTAATGAAATCAGCAGTTTCCTTCTTAAATATTAATTTTATAGGACGACAATACCTAGTGGAAGATGGTCGCTGATTTTTCTATAATATTTGGTCACCATTTTTCATTTCTAAGGGAACGACCGAGGTTACAAATAAAAATGAGTCATCGAGTTTTCCATCACCATCATCACTACCAAAAACTTGTTTATAATTGCTTTGCCCAGAAGCACCGTCACATCCCCATTTATAAATTACATTAATGTTGCACATATCACGAAGGTCTTTGAATGTATCATATTGTGACTTGACGATACGATGTACAGTATGATCTAGTAAAGATTGTACTTTGATTTCAGCAGATATATCTGTTATAATGATATCTTCCGGATAACACGTCTTCTTAGCAACTAGTAGTTTATCGTAAGAAGGAAATACATTTGCATTTTGTAATTTCATCGTCTTTCGAATATTTATATATTGTTGCTTGGTTAACTTATTGTCTATGTACATTGCTAAAGCATTTTCGGGACTAAGTTTGATAGGCAAATGTTTACTGGAAACTTTTAACGCTTTTTTAATCTTAGTGGCTCGTTTTGGAGAATTTTGCGATATATCCTTTAATATATTAGCCGCATCTCTTCTGCCGTTAGAGCGAAGGCTTAGTCTTGTTGCGAAAGTTAGTTCTTCAGTAGTGGCATTTTCTACCAGAGATTCAACTTTTCGTTTTTGACTTTTGGCAGAACATTCTTCAAATAATTTGACAGGTCTTCCCGGTCGTTTACATCGCACACAATCCATAAAATTAATTTCACCTTCTAACCATTTGCAATGTGCTGCTTCGAACCGGTCAATGTTGAAATGATGTTTTCGAAATCTTTCTTTTACATATTTACAAAACGTACTAATAATTTTATCTATCTTGTCTTTTACAGATTTTTGACTATCTTGGAGACACAAATTATTCAAAACAAAATTAAAAACCTTGCTTTGTCTCTCTTGGAGATTTTTTTCCTTGCGCCATACTTCAAACAGCACCTTTCGCGTAGTGTCGTAGGATGTTCCTAGAAGTGAAATAATTAATCAGGATGGTAACGGATGGTTAATTTTTTTCGTCGCATGTTACTACACAAATAGTAGTTTCTATTATTATAAATAACTTCATCGGCTGACATCGGCCAAACTTTTTGCAGACTAATCAAAATGACTAATTTTTAAAACATGCAGTAAAACTGCAGTATATACTTTAAAAACTATTTTAGCTGTTGTTAATAAATATTTTAATTTATTTTTAGTATATCAAGTAAACTACATACCTTGAGTTGACGAATCCATGTTTAAAAATAAATCAAACTAAAATCACAACAGTTACAGATCACCAAAGCAATGTTGAAACACTGTAGTAGCTCAGATGCCACTGACACCGCATTAAATTAGTACAAAGTTAAACGTCACTATCCGGCTTTTGTTCACATTGACAATAAAAACAATTGCATTTACCAGCTATGTGGATATTTAGGATTCTATTAAGGTTGTTAAAGTTGTATTATTTGAAAATTGATTTTACCTATTTTGTCCCGCTAGATTTATAAATTCGACCACTGTGCAACGGAGATATTCGGATGTGTCGATTAAAATGGCCCACCCTGTATATATAAAAGCTTTTGTTTTATAGTATACTCATATTAAGGGTATTTAATTGCACTATCCTCAAATATCAGTTAAAGAATTAACAAAATCATATTCATAAAATTAAAAAATAATAAAATTATTTAAAAAAAACTATTTCACAAAAATAAGAGGAATCACAGAAAAAGGTTAATTAATAGTTCTTTGAGTCTCTTGGGAACGTTTAAAAATGTTTGTAACGATTTGGGAAAAAAAGAAGCTTTTTATAGCGACACAATCATGAAAGGTTACCAAAAATACCATGATATTTTTAAAAATTGCACCAATGTATGCAAATGGTCCAGTTCATTTGTGGAGCAGTATACAGGGTGATTAAAAAATGGCGCATTTCCTCTGGAGGGGTTGTTGGGGACTACTAGCGGAGTACAGGAAAAATCACAAAAAAAATCTTTGCAATCATTCCTCTGAAATATTAACAGCTGAAAATGCATTTTGAAATAAACTATTTACCAATATTTTTTAAAAATTCAACGTTTGAATCGAAGATTATTATTGTTATTAAACATCCCAATTCAAAAAACTGACAGTTTCATCAAACTTACCTAAAATTTTAGTTTTCAAAACTTCCGTTTTTGGTGCCTAGTTTTGAAAACTAAAATTTTAGGTAAGTTTGGTGAAACTGTCAATTTTTTGAATTGGGATGTTTAATAACAATAATAATCTTCGATTCAAACGTTGAATTTAAAAAAAATATTGGTAAATAGCTTATTTCAAAATGCATTTTCAGCTGTTAATATTTCAGAGGAATGATTGTAAAGATTTTTTTGTGATTTTTCCCATACTCCGCTAGTAGTCCCCAACAACCCCCCCAGAGGAAATGCGCCATTTTTGAATCACCCTGTATATACCAGAGAAAGCGTAATACTATTTTATTATGTGAGTATCAGTGCTAATGATCAATGTTTTGTTCTGAACACATTTTTTTTGTTGCTTTTTATGCTTAAAATGCGTGACCTAACCTAGAAAAATCAACTAACATTTTTAAATTGGTCCATTTGACGCCTGAAACAAAAGGGAGTTAGCTCCTACCAAATCGAGTTGCTATATTGTCAGTATGGAAGCAGGTCCTATTAGCCAATGATAATTGGCTCAAAATTCAATGAATTATATTCTCGCTCTGATAATAATGGAGAATCCCGTTTAATCGGAAATGGGACATTTGTTTGCTTGTAGAGAAACTAGCAGCCGTATTCATAGTCGTTCGCCAGCGGTTCGCCGGCGAGTCGCCGGAGTTTCGTTATGAATAGTATGTTGGCGGCACTGTACGTCTATGTCAAATTCGAGGTTAGCAGGTTAGGTTTTGCGTCAGTTTTGACAGAAATTGACGCAAAACCTAACCTGCTAACCTCGAATTTGACATAGACGTACAGTGCCGCCAACATACTATTCATAACGAAACTCCGGCGACTCGCCGGCGAACCGCTGGCGAACGACTATGAATACGGCTGTAAGTCTTTTATGGTCATTTGGAGAAATCTTATAAAGTCTATCTTTTTTTCAGCATGACTCGGAGCAGGCTGTCGCTTCTAATATTTTTTACAGTTTAGTAACGTAACCTTAAAAATGTCACTTTTGACAGCTGTTCTAACAGTGGATCAGTTATTACAAGGTTTTGTAAAGTATACCTTTAAAATGCCAAAAACAACTAACTAAGCAAACTATTCATTGTTGCTTTTCCAAGTTTAACTACAAATTTTTGAAAATAAGCTGAAATTTTAGTTCTATGTTTTCTTGCTAACTTCATTTGTAAGCAACATCAAAACCTGGTTTATAACTAAATTTCTATTTACACTCTTACAACGATGTAAAGTCATGGACTGTGCTGAGTCATGTTGAAAAAAAGACTATAATTGTGTAATAAATTAATAAAATAACACCAACAATTATGCGTGATTTCTATAGCAAATATATAGTTGGGAATCTGGCCTCTCAAAATGGGCTTCTAAAATGATGGGGTATTCACTCTATACAGTTTTAAAAAAAAATTACACTATCTGGAATGACCTTATGGATATAAATGTGAAGGGCTCAATTGTTTCCGCATTGCAAAAAACTTTTTTTTATTACTGAAAATTGATTAATTTTATGTTTACATCGCATTTACAAGCTTAGTTTTGAATATTTCTCAATGATTTTGAAACTAGCGGAAAGGTTATTCTTTCTAGATTCAGATGATGTCAAATTAATCACAAAATTATTCTTAACAAATGCTACAGAAATTGTTTAAACAAAGCATAACGGGAATGCGCATCGAGATATTTTGAAAAGTATTACACATAAATGCATACTTCCGGCATAAAAAAAGTGTCTCGAAAAGAATGAAGAAATTTTTAGTGAACGAATTGTCTGCATTGATTTGTTGTAAAAAATACAATTTATTTTCCGCTGTGTGTTTTGGTTCATATGCGTGTCCCGCCTCACCTGTCACTGATTTGCACCACGTAGCCCAAGAAATAAAGGAATGCCATCGGAAATCGTTACGGGAAATTAGAATTTTGGTCAGATCTTAGACCACTACAAGAGATCCATTTTCCAAAATTTCCAGGCCCCTCCCCTCTGTGGTTCCTCTTCATTGGCCGTTTGAAGTTCACATTTGCAGACTTTAGAAAACTGCTTTATGTCTCGGTAACCAATTGTCTTAACGGTGTAATTTTTTTGGCTTTATCCAAGAAGAATGTACTAAAAAATATTTTTGTTTAAGTTTGCACTAATCACAGATTTTTCTTAATTTTAATGGTATTGAAAAAAGGTATTTTAATTTTAAAATTTAAAAAGTTTTGTTGTATCCTTGTAGCTTGTTTAAAAATGACATGATAAGTTACAATGCCATACAGTTTTAATTATTTACAGCAAGAATGCCCAACCATATATTTAATTACTACTATATTGCTAGCGGCTATGAGTGGGGAGGTCACAGCGTAAGTGAGACAGACAACCAACTCTTTTATGTACATGGTGAGCTGTGCGCAAGTGCCGTCCAGCGAGGTGGAGAAGTAAACCTCAAGGTCAATTTTAAAATTCGCTTCTACAGGCGAAGGTTGCGACACGCATAAAGATCAAGAACCTCTTTCGGGTTATTAAATTAATGGTAACCACAAAATAAATCAAGGGATAAGCTTATCACTCTCATATCATTAAACCTTTCTGCCCAGGCTATTGAATGCAAAAAAGCATGAATGCTCCTTTTACAAAAGTTTCAATTACACACCAAAATCGTAGCTTTAATATGAATCATAATTAAATATATGCATAAATGGTTAAATATTAAAACAAAAGCATGTATGAAATTGAGCTTTACAAGTTAACAATAATGATAAGCGTAAATGCAAATTTTATTAACAATTGATAGCTTTAGAATGCAAATTCCAGGTATCGAATATAATTGAACGTTGGATAATTGTGGAATAGCCGGTCCAAAATTAACTTGCAGGCCAGGAAACTATCTACTTTCAATGCAATAACCACCACAAAAGCGGCACTAACCTTGATTTCCCAACGCCCATTACTTGCTGACAGGGAAAAAATGTTGGTCAAGGGTTGCGATACCAAATGGTCAGGGATTGCTACACCACGGGGTAGAAGCACCTTGGATGCGCTTGTGCTCGAAGCAGAACAACATTTCCAATGGCAGAAGTTAGGTAGAGCATTAGCCGGTGTAGATGATTAAAACAGGACGGTGGCATTGTTTTCCAGGTCCAATTCTTGGGTTAAAACTATTGTTTAAGAGCTAAAGAAAATGTAATTACTATGGGAATAACAAACAGAAAAGCGCCATTGTACCTGATTCGGATTATCAGCTCTTGGAAACGAAATTAATTGTCGTGGCGAAATAAGCACACACAACGCCTTCTTAGAAGCTACTTGCTTCGTCGAAATGCAGGAAAAGAATGCCCCAGCTTTGCGATAACGAGCAATTTGGGCTTTCCAGAATCGGTACAAAATGAGCGGACTAAAAATTTGAAATAATTCGAAATACAATGGATTATAACTCAAGTAAAAATATACAGGTTGGCCTGAAATAGATGAGTAAATGGTGAAACAAATAAGCGGAGCCAAAGAATTGTTTCAAGATTACCTAAAAACAAAACTTCTTTAATGTTAGATTTTAAATTTCCCACCAATTTTTAGTTCTAAAAAGTTACTAAAACAAATTCTACCAACATATATTTTTTAAAGGAATCCAAGTAATGCCAACATAAACCCCAAATTCTTTGCCCTTTAAAATTTTTATAGGAAAAAAACGTACTTTAGCTGGTTATCTGATTTAGCCTCTCTTACAGACATAACAACCAAAATGAATAAACTAAATCTTGAACTTCAGGGCAAAAAAAGACTATTATTGAGTTAATAGGAAGTATAAATGCATTTAAATCAAAATTAAATTTGTGGAAGGAATGCAACTTTTGCTAATTTACATATTTGGAAAACTACATCAAGAAATATAAGAAAATTGAAACAATTAAATATTCTGAAAATCTCATTGAGCTTAAAAAGGGACCTGGACATATCGCCGAATGGACAAATCGCCGAATCTTATTTTAATACCCAAAACGCCGAATCGTGCTAAAAACGCCGAATTCGTTAGCGTGGACAAAACGCCGAAAATGCTCAAAACGCCGAAAGCTGTCGGTGAGCAGATAGCCGAAAATGGACATATCGCCGAAATAGTTACCGTGGACAAAACACCGAAAATGCCCAAAACGCCGAATTCTCTCGGTGGACATATCGCCGAAAATAGACAAACCGCCGAACCGTGTAAAATGACGCCACTTTGATCAGAAATTTGGCGTCGCTCGATTTTGTTCAAAACAATTATTTATGTCGGTGGACATATCGCCGAAAATGGACAAATCGCCGAATTAGTTAGCTTGATCAAAACGCCGAAAATGCCTAAAACGCCGAATGTAGTCGGTGGACATCGCCGAAAATGGACAGATCGCCGAATTAGTTGCCGTGGACAAAACGCCGAATTCTCTCGGTGGACATATCGCCGAAAATGGACAAATCGCCGAATTAGTTGCCGTGGACAAAACGCCGAAAATGCCCAAAACGCCGAATTCTGTCGGTGGACATATCGCCGAAAATGCACAAATCGCCGAATTAGTTAGCGTGGACAAAACGCCGAATCCTGTCCACCGACATAAATCAGTGTTTTGAACAAAATCGAGCGACGCCAAATTTCTGCCAATGTGGCGTCATTTTACACGGTTCGACGATTTGTCCATTTTCGGCGATATGTCCACCGACAGAATTCGGCGTTTTGGGCATTTTTGGCGTTTTGTCCACGGCAACTAATTCGGCGATTTGTCCATTTTCGGCGATATGTCCACCGAGAGAATTCGGCGTTTTGGGTACGATTCGGCGATTTGGGCACGATTCGGCGATTTGGGCACGATTCGGCGATTTGGGCATTAAAATAAGATTCGGCGTTTTGTCCATTCGGCGATATGTCCTAGACCCTTTAAAAATAATTTCGAAATTCGATTTTCTGATTTTCGCAGAATTCAGCCCATTGCTTCATTTTAAATCCATTTGTTGGTACTAATATTTCTGAAATATTGCAACAGATTGCAAATATGTTAAATAAAAATTCTGCTCATCTAGAAATGGAAATAATTATTTTCAGTGTGATCTACAATTAAAAACAAGAATATCACAAACAGATTTTTGGATACTCGTAGATGAGAAAAAATATCCACTTTTGAAAGAAACTTTTCTAAGGTTAAACTCCTGCTTTGGATCAACTTACCTTTGCGAAAGTGGTTTTTCAACAATGAACTTGTTAAAATCAAAGTTCAGATCCAGGATAACAAACGAACATCTGAATGACTGCATGAATTTAGCTATAACATCGTATGTACCAGAATATAATAAACTCGCAGAAGACATGCAGTGTCAGGTTTCACATTAAAATATGCTTTTCCTGTACTTAATCTGTATTTTATTAAATTTTGAATAAATAGTAATATAAAGAGTACATAATTACACTTTTTCCTGAACATACGTATTACACCACACATTTTTATAGTTTGTGCATTATATACGTTTATAATTGAAATATTTAAAGTAGCTGTATATAATTGTGGCTCGCCAAATTTTTTTGAATTCTAAATTGGCTCGCGTCAAGTTAAAGGTTGGGCACCACTAGTTTACAGTATAATCAGTCAAAATCTACAAAAACCACAGAATCGCTCTCTATAAGGTCTGTGAATGTGAACTTTGAAGGAGCACTGAGGGGGAATCGCAGATGGGAAGGGCTGAGAGTTTTGGGAAAACGTATCTCTTGTCTAACAACTGGCCAAAAATTCAGCTTTCCCTAACTATTTCCAACATTATCCCTTTATTTCCTATGCTACGTGGTGCAAATTAGTGACTGGTGAGGCGGGTTACGTGTATCAACCAAAACAAGCAGTGGAAAATAAATGGTATTTTTACAACAATAAATCAATGCAGATAATTCTTTCACTAAACGTTTCTTCATTCTTTTCAACACATTTCATACTCTGGAAGAATGCATTTATGTGCAATAGTTTTCTAAATAGCTCGATGCTGAAATTTATGCCGCGCATTCCCAGTACGCTTTCTTAAAATAATTTCTGTAGCATTTGTTGAAAATAATTTCGTCATTAATTTGATTTCATCTGAATCTAGAAAGAATAAGCTTTCCACAAGTTTAAAAATCATTGAGAAATTCAAAACTAAGCGTGTAAATGGGATGTGCGCATAAAATTCATCAACTTTCAGTAATTAAAAATTCGGAAAACATTTGTTTCTGCTTTGTTGCAGTCGCAAAAAGAATGGAGCCCTCCACATTTAGATATGCAAGGTAATTCCAGATAGTTTAAATTTTTTTAAAACTGTATATGCAAGTGTACTCACATTCTATGAACGAATTTATAGTCCCTGATTCCTGACTAATAATAAATTCACTCTACCATTCTTTTAATATAAGACGATGATGATTGTGTTGGAAAAGAACAACTCAACAGTGACATGGTTCAATCCTGATAGTCATTCATTATACTGAGTGTCCCATGACGTGAGGTCACCACTTTATCTACATGTAGGAGAGGTGAAAAGCACCTTAAAGTTAATTTTCCGTTGATCGTTTATTTATGGGTTTCATTAATGTTTAGAAAATCGTCGATTAATGACCCTTATTAATGTATGATTTTTTATTAATAAACGATTTTTAAAAATTGTTTATTAATAAAAAATCATTATTATTAATAACCCCTATTAATTATTAGAATGTCTCGAGAGCAATGGTGGCCATTTTGAACAATCTTCATAGTGAATTTAAACTGAAATAAAAATAAATATTGGCTTTTCTGATATTGTAATTGTTTAATAAATAATAATTAAACACTCTGTATTTTGAAAACGGTTTACTTTAGGACATAACTTTATTAGAGTTTTTAACTATATTAGATTATGTACACGAACTTGTGACCTCACGTTGTGGGACACCCTGTATAATGACAATGGCTAAGAAAGCCTTGTAAGTCTTCATAATTAATTATAAATTAAGTGTAATGTTTTCAGTTATTGAGACTTACATAACTATTGCATACGTACAACAGTATTTATAACTGTGTGCCTGCAAGTTAAATAACGAAATGTGTCTTAACTACTTACAAGACGAGCTGTAGTAATTATTTCACAATGAG
This sequence comes from Agriotes lineatus, assembly GCA_940337035.1. Taxonomy (NCBI): domain Eukaryota; kingdom Metazoa; phylum Arthropoda; class Insecta; order Coleoptera; family Elateridae; genus Agriotes; species Agriotes lineatus. Next base: position 102,708 of record CALNHX010001852.1, on the reverse strand, counting down.
ACAATCAAAGAAATAATGTACAGGTAGCCCTTGATTTGTGCCAGTCTAACTGCACCAATTCAGAATTGCCGTTGCCATTGATTCACATTATAAAATAATTTCAATTTACACTTGTGGCAGGAATGCATATTTGACACAAATCAAGATCTGCCTATTTTTGTTTAAGTTTGCAGACTCGCTTAAACTTTACTTTCTTCGTTGTTAGGTTTCCATACTTACTCAACACCAAATGTGCCATCCAGGAGCAGTTTCAAAAATAATGCAATTGCCATTACAGCTCCTGCTGTCCATGATCAGCCTACAGAGAAGTTGGCGTCACCAAGGCACGAAGACGCCAATGTCATTATTGAAGTGGAAGGTAATACTGCATCACAACCTTTTACTACTAGAAAGAACTCTCAGTTAGACAATTCAAAAATAAAGGAACTAGAGACCGAGCAAATGCAAGAAAACAAAAAACAAGAACTTAAGACTGACCCAAAACCAGAAAACAAAAAACAAGAATCTGATCGTAGTCAAAGCATCTCTTTTGTGGTACAAAAAGTATTGGACTCCCATTTACATTCCAAACAAACCGACAAAAATTCCAGCAGTGAAACAACTGAACACGAGCAGCATCAAACTGAGGAACCAACAAATCTCGCTTCGTTGAATAATGGCATGGTTTCTGCCAGCGGTCAAGATGGTCAGAATGCAGATTCTAATCATTCATTAACTACAAGTAAACAACTTAAAACAGCGGACGAAGCAGAACCATTTTGTGATAGCATACCAAAAGGGTCCAAAGAAGATTTAGGGAAACTGCAAGCCGCCATCAAGGAAATGAAAATAGATTGGGTCAAAGCTTTTGATTCTCAGAGGCTGCAACCACCTGCAGATCTTTTTGTGCAGGACATGCAGAGTGATGCTGCACCTGCCATTGCAAATGGATCTTCTACATTAGCTCAGACTCGTGATTCCACTGACAAACAAACTGCCTGTCCTGCTGAGCAGCAAGCACCCAGCTGTAGTAGGAACAATGCTCTGGATGATCATACAGAGGGCGAATTCACCAACCTAAATGAATTGGTGAAAAAACCATCAAAATTATCCTTTAGTATTCAGTCGAAGGGCCGTTCAAATTTTAAAAATTTGGTTGCATATGTCACAAGCAAAATTCCTGGAGCCAGTGAGGAGGAGGTGTCCTGTATAATAAAATCAGTTCGTCAAAGTTTGGGAAAGTTGTCGGGAATGACTAGAGAATCCATCGTTGACCTTGTCAGGGCAGAACTAGGTGGAAAGGCTGATGGGTATGTTTTTATGTTTAATTGCAACTTCTATAAATTACAGGCCGTACGTACAGGTTGTCTGTTTTATTGATGACCCATACATGTTTCTGTTTTTGACAATATAAGGTTAGTGATCAGAAAGAGTTCTTCGCATTAGTTGAAAATTTTAAAAACAACGTTTGAATATGTTTCTTTAAATATTATATAACAACCGTATAGATCATATAGTAAAGGAAAAATAGTTCAAATTTACAATTTTCAAGAAAAGTTTGTTTAAATAAAGTGTTGAAATCGTAAGAATGAAAGAACTTATTTTTTTACTGCACTTGATAAAATATCTAGTGCAAGAAGCAAATAATCAAACATTGTAAATATTAGAGACCCTGTATATAGTTAGATAACAGTTGAGAAAACACAAACGTCAGCGGCCAAATCTGATCCAAAACATGCATGTTTGCAACTCACTAGATTGTTTTATTTAAAAGACGTTTTTTAAATTTCTGCTGCTGCTTCAAAATACTCAAAACATAGTGTGAAGTACTGTTTGTATCAGAAGGGACAGAAGGGCAATATTCAATCATATTGAATGAGTATTAATTATTATTGACATTTTAAACATATAATATTGGTATTTTAACAGTAAATTTATATATATTTTGCTAAAGGAACGATAATTAGGATTTAATAATGGCAGGTATACTGAAAATATTCCCAAAGATGGGACATTATTTCGAGTTTTAATTTCCTTTACTGATATTTTAGGTTAGGAAACAAATATCGAAATGCAGTTTTCACTAGCGTGTTAGACCCTTATTTGGCTATCTTCTGTTGCAATAAAAGTGATATCGTTGCATTTCATTTGTAGTGTTGTCGCAAAACGCCCTCTAGCGGCGACAAAAGCAATCTAAATCAATCCGCTCAAGGCAGCGTTGATAGCCTAAGAAAAGCCCTTTTCAACGACTCCAAGTTTGACAAAATCCGTTCAGCCATTTTGAAGTTATTGACATTTCTTTCCGAAAATGTTCGGACACCCCCCACCACTTTACCTTAAGAGATAGAGAAAAAAGCATTTAACAAAAAAGAATTGAATTTATCTCAGCTTTAAAACGGTGTCCATTTTAACTATCTGTAATATAAGAATATTTCTCAAAAAACGGGATTTAAAATTCAAGAATGCGATTACGCTCCCTGGCGGCCATTCTAGAAACTTAAAAATAATTTCCAGCATTTTCTCTTGGCCGCTTTAGTCATACATTTTTTACCCCAAATCTTTAAGACAATTACTTTTCGAGATAGGGCTGAGTGCCCTTCTTAATTGGCCACCCAGTACACAATATTTTTTACGTGACTCCACAGAAAAAAATCTAGTGGCGTTAAATCAGGAGACCTTGGGGGCGAAGCTATATGGCCGCCTCTGCCAATCCATTTTGCACCAAACTCGTGATTTAAAAAATGTCGAACCATTCTGCGGTAGTGGGGTGGCGCACCATCATGCTGATAATAACTTCCCTGCCGTATATTTAAAGGCACATCCTCTATTAACTCAGGGATTTCTTCAAGGAAATTAAAATAGGTCTGACCTATTAAAGCCCCATCAAAAAATGTGGCCTTATCACATGAACGTCGATTATTCCTGCCCAAACGTTCAACGACCAGATATGCTGGTAGGTTATCAACATTTCTCATCCAATGAGGGTTTTCGGTTGCTTAATAGTGTAGATTGTGTCGATTCACCGTTATTCTTGAATGTGGCTTCAACAGTCCAAAAGATTTTTCGTAAAAAGTGCATCTCTGTTGTGAATTTGTTCATTAACCAAATGCAAAAATTTGTCCGACTCACATAATCGTCGTCTGTAAGTTGTTGCGTCAGACACAAATGGTAAGGACGAAATTTGTGTTTTTTGATATAATGAACAATTGCTGTTTGGCTAATACCTGTTTCTGATGACAAATTTTTCGTACTGATATGTGGATGGACGTTTATTGCATCTAAGACATCTATTTCAACGTTTTCATTAATTACAAATCTATTTTTCTGACGTTTCTGATATTGAACGGATCCAGTGTTGCGAAATCTTAAAGTTTTTCGAAAAACGACACTAGATCCGTTCAATATCAGAAACGTCAGAAAAATAGATTTGTAATTAATGAAGACGTTGAAATAGATGTCTTAGGTGCAATAAACGTCCATCCACATATCAGTACGAGAAATTTGTCACCAGAAACAGGTATTAACCAAACCGCAATTGTTCGTATTATCAAAAAACACAAATTTCATCCTTACCATTTGTGTCTGACGCAACAACTCACAGACGATGATTATGTGAGTCGCACAAATTTTTGCATTTGGTTAATGAACAAATTCAGAACAGAGATGCACATTTTACGAAAAATCTTTTGGACTGACGAAGCCACATTCAAGAATACCGGTTCAGTGAATCTACACTATTATGCAACCGAAAACCCTCATTAGATGAGAAATGTTGATAACCAGCATATTTGCTCGTTGAACGTTTGGGCAGGAATAATTGACGATCATGTGATAGGGCCACATTTTTTAATGGGGCTTTAATAGGTCAGATCTCACTACAGCAGAATGGTTCAAAAATTTTTAAATCGCAAGTTTGATGCAAAATGAATTGGCAGAGGCGGCCCTGTAGCTTGGCCCCCAAGGTCTCCTGATTTAACGCCACTAGATTTTTTTCTGTGGGGTCACGGTTTACATGCTTGCATTGACCAGAATGGGGGTGATTTTGAACATTTAGCAAATTGGAATAGATTTTAGGTAAATTCCATATACATACCTACATATCTTCGTGGTAGTCGGCTGCAGCAGCTTTTATATTTTTTGCTGACAAAAGTAGTGCTCCGGGAACCCAACCATTTTCAGATCCCACATGGAGAACAATAACCCTTTTCCCCCTGGACTTTTAAAAAGCATTTTCCAGAAGCGCCGACCAATCCCTCTTTTACGAGACCATGTGTGTCAAACCACGTTTTGCCTAAGTAGGTTTTTAAAAATAAAAAACGGATGAAAGCTACATTCGAAGAAACAGTTCAGTGAAAGCGTATGTTAGCCGCACCATATTAGTTTAAAAAGTAAACGAATAAATTAAAGTTAGTTACTCGAAGTTTGAAATCAATATATTTTTATTTAAATGATCAAGTAGGTATTACAACTTTACTAATAGAAAATAAAGAGAAATTTCAAAGGTAAAGAATATTCAACTTGTTATATAATTCTTTTTCGAACGGTTATTATAATTAGTAAATTGGATATCTACCCTATTGCTTAGTTAACAGAAGTAGTAAGTATAGAGAATAATGTATTAAACACTTACCTTGTTGCTTTGGAATTACTTTCAAAATTGACATATCTCACTTATGAAAATATGTGATTGAAATTATGTCACTTGATTATTATTTAAAATTACCTCGGCTAGTCAGTTTATTGAGCAAATAAGAATCTATCTTCCTCAGCTGAATGAGTAAAGGTTAAAATAATGAATCTCTTTATAATTGAATACTGAATTACAAAATTATTATTGTATTGACTTCTTTGTCAATCACACTCCTTAGTACTTTTAATAGAACCTTCTTTTAAGTTAGATTGTATTATTATGCTTGGTTTGACATTACAATCAATCAAAACTAAATGTTGTCAAATTATTTAATCAAATTACTTTTTCCAAATTGAGGTTAAAATTAATTACAGATAACTAGACCAAAATGATATAATTTCTACTTATAATGGCCGAAAACGTCGAGTACCCGAATCAAAGCAAATTTAGAAAACTTAATATTCTAAATTGCGCTCTAAACCTAAATTACAATACTTTCCACTAATTTTGTCGTACCAAACTTGTTAATAAAAATACACTAACCTTCACGAAGACTCACTTGTACCTTGAGTGTATTTTCTATCAGCTCCTAACTGATTGGCAGTCGTCAAATACCTCCCTTGAGTTGTTGAAGACCCAAAATAGCTCGTTGTAGCTCTCGTACCTCTTAATACCTTGATAAACGGTAGTACAGCATGCCACAATCACTCTCACTTTCACTTACTGATGGTTTAAGTACCAATTACCACTTCAAATGGTTTCAAACAATCTTGAAATTATAATATGAATAATAATTGTGACCTTTGGTCAAATTTGATCGTGAAGAAGGCTATCTTGCTATCACGTACCAAATATACAATATTACTCTCACAATTAAAGGAAAGTTCAAAATTAAAGAAGTTTTTTGCAGGATGTACTCCATACTTTCTACTGCGCAACAGTAAAGTTGGAACGGCGTTGTTTTAATTTTGTTTACCATTCTGCGCGAATGTTTTCACATTGCGCTTCATCAAAACTCGGAACCCTGTTAAAGGTGTCCAATTTGGTCGATTTATGTTCCTTAACCATACCAATCTTGTTTTGGTATCTTTTGGAAAGCTTTTTAATGTGAACCCTTGTTTCGTTCGATGTTTGCATCCAAAAATGCAGCAACTCGTCATTTTATGTACACCTATTTGATAAAGGCTTGATGGTAATAATTTTTATTGGAAAATAATATATGCTTACATACCGTTTTTCAAATAGTTCTTCAAGTAGGAAAAATCTTATTACTCAGTTATGTACCTATATAATTTTATGGCATTTAAACTGTCTGTGTCGCGATTCTGTTTCCATAGGATCGATTAAATTTACTGCGTTTTTTTTTTTAGTGATATGTATTGCGCATGCGCAGTGGATCACAACCAATCAGCATCTATTCCTGAGTTGTCTCAACTCTTATAATATTTAGAAACTCTAATAAATATTATAGCCCCTCTATTTACAAATAGTAGCGACAACGTTTGACGTTGCCGCTGGGGCAAAATCACGTTGGTATCCCTTAAAGTCCCTAGCATGTTTAAAAATTGACAAGGAAGTTGCATAACCTGTGACATTGACATTTGTCGTGGGTTTCTCTTCGGCGGCTAATTTGAAGTCAAGGACGTGGAAATGCCAGTGTGTTGTGTCAACAAATGTAAAAATATTGGCAGAAAAGGATTTCAGCTATTCAGAATACCGCACAATGAAAGTAGGAAAAATACGTGATTGAATATTATTCAACGTGATCACTTACAAAACGCGATCGATTTGAGAGTTTCTGAAGTAAGTGGTAATTTTACTTACTTCCGGTCTTGCGGACTTTCTTGCGAACTACACACATACTTTAAAACATAAATTGCAGGTACATTTCTCAGAGTTGCAGTTTCATATGGTTAACTTTTAAAATTTTTACCAAAATTGGGGCAATTTTTAAAACTAATGTTTCTGCAATAAATAAAATAAGTTACACTCATATGCAAGCACTAGAAAACCAGATTGTACAGTTGAATCTGGATGTTAACTTTGGTAATTGTAGTGGAATTTAAAAAAAATGTAAATTGTTATATTCGCACACGAATGTATCTTGTTGTTAAAAAATGGACTCACAGATTCGTATATAGTAGTTTTTCTGAGTAAAAAATTGTAATGATTAATCTGTTATTTTTTCACTGCTTACACTGAAATTTTAAATATCCCGCGGTTGCTCGTATCGTTTAGTAACAAACCAATCAAAATGTATCCCGTTGTTTGCCCAACTCTTAGTAACCTATGTACAGGGACTCTAATAAATATTACACTTGTGTGCGATCTCTATTTGTAAAATGGATTTAGTCAAACTCTTCCACACCACATTTCAGCAATTTCCGCTCTGATTTCCTCTTATTTTCTTCTCCTTTGGTGCTTCTTTAAACGCCATGCTTGCAGTTCTTTTTCTTCCCCTGTTTGCTGTGTATTTTAAACTTCTTATTGGCGTACACTTTTAGGGCTAAGACTGCTGACAAAATTAATAACACTTCTTTGTGTTAGAAAACATTTATTGATTTTTGTTGACAAAATCGTTCCTTTTACAAAATCTAATAGGCTTTTTATAAATTCCAAATGTCGTTTGAAGATCGACAACTCAGACACATCCATCTTTTTGAGGATGAGTGCGTATTACTCTACCCTTCGGTCACGAATTTCTAGAGCTTATTTCATTTGTTAAAATGAGTATATCTCGTTATGAAATGTCGCTTTTTCTATTTTGCCATTTTTCTCTTCTAATAAAGTTTTCAGGTATTCAACCTTCTCTTCCAAAAATGATCTTCAAGGCGCTGTGAGATTTGCCATTGTTTGCTTTAAATTAACCTACTGTCAGAAAAAATACCAGGGCTAGGTACTCCACATGACCTTCGAATTAAAAAATTATTAGAGAAGTCAAACTTTCTACATCTTGACTATCGCTGGATACATAAGGTACTATTATGCCTCTGCAAAAAGGGTAATAAGAACTTCTTTAGGGCATTATCCCTTCAAAATTATTTTAAAGTTTCCTTGATCGATCACACCATCCTTTCCATACTCTTCCCATATGTGCTGCCGCTGGCAGGTTAAATACCTACCATTGTTGTTCTCTGAATGTAATTTTTTTGGCAGTGATATGTTTTTATCGGACTTTTTCCACTGCCTAGGGTGTATATCACACGACGTTTTGGAGTTTTGATCTACTCACGTCTTCAGGTGTTCCTGGTTAGTCCTGAGAAGGACTGATATTGTACGCTTTTATTCGTAAACTCTTGCCTTTCCCGGGGTTTGAACCTGGGACCGCTGATCACTAGCCTGTCACTCTTATCACTAGGCCCCCAGGCAGAATAACCAGGAACACCAGAAGATGGGAGTAGATCAAAACTCTCGAAATGTCGTGTGATATACAGCCTAGACCTACCATTTTTGAATTTTTGGAACATTTAACTGCTCTTACAATGCTACACGCAGTTCCTTCTCTGCACCCCGTAAATTTGTATCGTCGGCACATATTTCAGTTGGATATCTTCTTCCCCACAAATAGAATGTGTAATAGCCATAATTGCTGAATCTGTTGTGAGGGATGAAGCTATTTCCAAGTGCACCGATTGTGTCATCATTATAATAGTTTCTATTATTCCCAAGGGGAATATAGAGAAACTGAGGAAAAGAAGATCAAGGAGAAGCGATTAAAGAAGAAGTTATTGAGACAATAAAGAAAGTCTTCTTCTTTTTCTTTCTCTTTTCTTTGTCCCCTTGTGAGCATCGAAATTTAAGGTTGGTCTTCGTTTAGCCATTTCTTCCATCTCACTCTATCTCTTGCAAATATTTTAATATTTTCGTTTCTTGTATTATTTTTCTTCTTTTCGTCTCTGTTTGGTATTTATCTCTTAACTGTTCATTCTTTAAATTACTTATTTTTATTTTACAGTATTTTTTCATATTTTCTTGTTTTCTGGTTGTAATTTATAATTGTGTCGTTACTAATCTATGCTGTGTGCTTAATTCTGCTTCCTTTCTTGTTTTTATCTGTTCTATTTCTTCTTCATTTTCTTTGTATACACTATGTAATCTATTACACTTTGAGCATTTCTTTTTCCGCTATAAATGTGTACCTATCTTCTATCGCTTGATACCATAGTTTATTCCAATTCTTAGATTATTGATCTTGCAAAACTCCACCATTTTCTTTCCATTTTTATTCTTTTCTTTTTGCGTTATGTGCCTATTGTTCCCATTCCGCATTTATATCGTTCCCTACCCTGGCGTTCCAGTCACCTATTATCACTATTCTATCATTTTTCTCTTTTGTTTCATCTAGTACCTGTTGTAAATCTTTATAGAATTCATCTACTATTTTTTCTTGTGATCCTTCAGTTGGAGCATATAACTGTATTATATTCAGTGTCTTCTTCATTTCAATTTTTATTCCTATTATTCTTGATGATCGTAGTTCATATCCTTTATAAATTTGCCATTTCTCCTCTTACTACTATTCCTACTCCCTCCTTTACTATAGATCCTTGTTGGACCCCTGATGAACAGAATTGCCTGGAGGCTGGATCAGGTTTCTGTTACTTGCACTGGTTCTTTGTCCCTAATATTTATTACAGAAATGAGACTGCATTCCTGTTTTAAGACAACTTAGTCAATGTCACTTAAAGGGACGATAATTAGACAACTACCCGAAGTGCAGCCTCACACTTCAATATTTAGGCTTGGAAAGGTAGTATCGATGTAAATGAATCAAACAGTAAATGTCGATTTGTTTTATTACAAAAATAAATGGGCTTTTATACAAATATAACTGCTTACTTACTAACATTTCAAAGTGCAAGGTATAGTTCACTGGAACGATTCTAATATTTCACAATAATCAGTCAGCAGTAAGCGATTATGGTTCCGCATTGTCTGCAAGTCCGTGCGCTGAACTCGGAAGTTCTAGGTCATGTCGTAACATAATATGCTTACTGGCGATAGCGGTCTTTGAACCGACTGATTGTGAAAGCAAAAATGAACTTATGAACTGGATTTCGTAAATTTTGAATTGAAATTTATATCTGTTTAATCTAAATTAAACACCTGAGTAGTATTATAGTTGTTATTTATGCTTTTGGCTCCCGTCCCTACCTTCTTCGTTTCACTTATTTCCATTATTTGTAACTTCCATTTTTACTTCCTTTTACGATAAAGGAAGTATTGGATTCACCCCAAAAATTCGAAATTGAGTTTTCAACAGATCTTCACGTTTTAGAGTCCCCTGATCCCAAAAAACATATTTTTTTTCATTGGTCTGTGTGTCTGTGTGTCTGTCTGTCTGTCTGTGTGTCTGTCTGTCTGTCTGTCTGTGAACAGAATATCTCAAAAACGAAAAGAGGTATGCCGTTGAAACTTCATATATAAGTTTTGTGTACTATGTAGATAAGACAGCAAGCTTTTGAAGAAAATCGCATAACCGGAAGTAGGTGTTTACTCTTGTGATTTTTCAGTTTTTTTCGATTTTTTCAAAAACGGCTCTAACGATTTTTTTTCAAACTTCACATTTTTATTACATTTTTAATGTGCATTGACGTGAGATAGGTGATTTTCCAGTTGAATACTTCTAAAGTGGGTTTCTTTTGTTTTTTTTTCTATTTTTTTTATTAACTCCTATTTTAAATAGAACACCCGGTATATTATTACATTTTTGAATTCTGCTTAAGATTTTAGAGAAAATTTGTCTCTTCAACTAACGCTCTATTTTGTACCGTTTTTGTAGAATTCGTAATTTTTGAAAATTTTTGACAAATGCTTAAAAATTAAAAATTAAATTTTTGACTAATTATAAGATCACTGTAAAAGGAAGTTGTGTGAGTGTATCACACCAGATTTTTCCTTTTCTTCTACTAATTCCATTTCTTTTCTGTGAATGACGTTATATTTCACGTCCCTATAATCGAATTCGGTTCAAATCCATGGGCAGGTGGAATTTTTCCGTAGTCCATTGGATCGGTATCGAGCCTGGTCACCATTTGCCGTTGGGATAGAATTAACGCCGCTTTTCCCGGAAGACTGGTCTGTGGGAAAGAGTAACCTGACCACACACAACACATGCTACATCATATATATAATAGAATTGGCGACTGAACATCTCGGGTTGCAGACCCGAGACTCCTGGCCAAGCAAGCCATTCAATAAATAAAATAAATAACCTTCACACGTAACTGATAGAAAAGGGTACTGATTATATATAATATATTTCCCAAGGAGACATAGGGCATTGATGGAGTCTTTCTCCTTGTCTATCTTCTGCAATTCCCTTCAATTCTGCTATTGTCATATTTGTTTCCTCTGTTATTGTTCTGTGCCATGTTGTTTTTGGCCGCCCCTTCTTTCTATTCCTTTGTGGGTTCTACTCCAACGCTGTTCTCGTGGGCTCTTAATTACCTTTCCATAGTGTATCTTTCTATGCCTTATCTGCACATTTATATCGTTTTTCATTCTTGCCTTCAGTTACTCGTTTGTTATTGTTTCGAGCACCAAATTTTTTTCATGCAAAGATATTACTTTTACAAAAGAATTAAAAGAACAAAAAAGTTTTTAATAAATCAGACTTCCCAGAGCATATTTTTTTATAATAAAATTTGTTAAAAAGTTCTAATAATAGTACTTTGAATACCAAGGCACTGAAGTTTAACTTTTTATCACGAATATGGATTTAGTTGCAGAGGCCCGTAGAGCCAAGGCAAATAATAAGGGATAAAAATAAACTTCAATGTTTTTTTAAATCGAGAAACTGTGAAATTACATTTTAACCAACTTTTGTACGTTATAAAAAGTCGTATAACAATGGATTACTTCACTGTTAATTTCTAGTATTTCAATGACGATTTCAACATTCTTCACTGCCGATTTAAAAAAACAAGTTATAAATTTTCACTTTTCTAGTTTTCACTAATATGACAAAAAACCTAATTTAACCCGACTCTTTAGGAGGGTGTAACTCTATATGGTCTTCTATTATGACTCCTAATCTGCTTTCCAATATTTGCTCATACAGTTTTCTTCACTACATTCGATAATTCTCGCAATTTCTAGATTTCCTTTTTTTTTATGGGTTGGTACTAGTATTGCTGTTTCCCAGTCTGTTGGTGTCTTATGCTTTTTCCATACTACTTTTAATAGTTTTAGCTGTCAGTTTTATTCCCGCTGCTTTCCCCATGCATGGGGTGATATTTCGTCAGAACCTGCTGTTTTTCACATTTAACTTTTCCTAATGCTCTTGTGATTCTTCTTCGTTTGTGCTTCTTCCTCCCCTTTGTTGTGGCTATCACTTTCTATTTCGCGTGCTATATCTTGAGTTTCTCTGTTTGTTTGCGTATTAATAACTCTTCGATATATTTTTTCCATCTTTCTCCATTATGATGGTCCACAGTGATTAATTTTCTTTGCTCGTCTTTGGGTTAATTTAATTAGTTTTGGTTTTGTAAGACTTTTTAGTATTCTGTGTAACAGTTGTTTAATTTTGAATTAAACAGATATAAATTTCAGTCAAAATTTACGAAATATCGTTCACAATTTAAAAGCCAGTTTTGCTTTCATAATCAGTCGGTTTAAAGACCGCTATCACAACAGTAAGCATATTATATTACGAAATGACTAGAACTTCAAGTTCATCGCACGAACTCGCAGACAACGCGGAACTATAATTGCTTACTACTTATTTTGCAATTTTAGAATCGTTCTAGTGAACTACACCTTTACACTTTGAAATGTTTTTATTTAGTATCTAAGCAGTTATATTGTATAAAAGCCCATTTATTTTTGTAATAAAATCAATCGACATTTACTGTTTGATTCAATTACATCGATACTACCTTTTCAAGCCTAAAAATTGAAGTGTGAGGCTGCACTTCGGGTAGTTATCTAATCCCTTTAAGTGCCATTGACTACATTGGCTTAATACATGAATACAGTCTCATTCCTGTGCTTAAAAATTAGGGATAAAGAACCAGTGCAACCAATAGAAACCTGATCCAGCCTCCAGGCATTTCTGAACACAGTTTTTGAATCTCTCTTTTATTTAGTTCCATTTTTCTCCCAAATTCTTCTCACAATCGTTTTTCTTCTTTCACCCTATTTTTTTTTACCTTTTTTTTGTTAATTTTCATGTCTCCAGGTCTTTATTTTGTAAGTATTTTTACCATCTTTTTTGTAATTTCTATCTTTTTCTCTGGGTTCCGCCAAGGTGTTATTTTTTTACTTCTTTTTGCTGCTTTAGATAAAATTTTGTATTTGATCCAAAGTTGTTCTACGTCTTCTTCGTTTATCTGTTTTAGTTTTTTTTATTCTTTCCTGGTATTCTTCTGTGTATTGTGCTTCTTTCAATTTATAAATGTCTATTTCCATTTTTATTTTGTTTATTTTTGTATTCGTGTTGCCGCCTTTTATATCCTCATTAGGTATTTTTATTTCTGTTGGCATATAGTGATCACTACCTGTTTCCACACCTCTTCTAATTCTTCTTGTTCTGTTGTATGTCTCTATATTTGAAAAATGTATTTCCCATATGAGGTTATTTTCTATAGAGTAGTATGTCCATTGTTATTCTTTGTAGGTCATTCATATGGTCTCATTGTTCCTTAATGTGTTTCTTGTGTCATATCCGATTCTGCCATTTAAATCCCCCAATATAAATTTTTTCCTTCGCTTATTTCTAGCATGTGCAGCATGTTTTCCCAGAATTTCTCGAATTCCTCCTTCGTTGGATCCCTATTGACATTTTTCCTTTCTTTCTTGTATTTATTTCTATTACCATAGCTTATTACGATATAAAATACCACTTATGTATTAAGTCCTTTATATTTTTCGAAATTAAACAGTCCACTCTTGTTTTTGCCCTGTTATTATCCCCCCCCCCCCCCTTATGTTCTCGACATCTTTTGTCATTTTTTCTTGGTTTCCGTTATTGACAGTATTTTTAGTTTATTCATGTAAATTCTTGTACTAGTTCTTCCCAGTGCTTTTTTTGTAAAATATGAGGTTCCGGTACTGTAAACTACCGGGGGGTACCCCCCATCAAAAACGGGGGGGGGGGGGAATTTAGACCACTTAAAATGATTTTTAACACTTTTTGACCCCTTTACAAGTAAATACAGGGTGGCTCATCAATAAGTGATGGTTATGAGTTATGATTATTTACTTAACTACTGAGACCGAGACGGGTGATGCCACGTGATGTGTATACAAGTGCGTGGCGTAGTTTGGGGGTGGGAGGGGTAGGATGCATGAATCAGCTGTCCACGCGCCGGTACAGTCTGCTCACAAACTAAGTAGACCTAGTTAAGACTCTACAGCCGAACCGTTCATCGTTCCACATCTCCAAAACTCGCAATTCTTTTTTTTTCTGTTTATTTATTCTTTTTCTTTTTCTTAGAGGTGCCGGTACGGCGTACCGGTGCGTACCGGCAGAAAAAAAGCACTGGTTCTTCCTCTTTACCACTTTAAGCTTCTTACATTTCATGTTGCCATTCTCTACCAGTTATTATTGTAATTTTTTGTTTGCTGTAGTGTTTATTTTGTCTTTTTCCTTCGTTGATCAGTGCTTTGTTTCAGTTGCTCAGTTTCTGTTATTCTTTGTGTTTCGTGCTTTTCCTTGGCATTTTTTTTTTTTTGTTGTCGATGTCCCTGTTATTTGTTTCTCGTCTTTTTTCTTTATTTTCTGCCCAAATCTTCATCTTTTGGTCTTCCCAACTCATTTCCATTTTCATACCTATTTTTATTTCCTTCTACACGTCCAAATTCTCTGTTCCTCAATCATTTTTTGGAGCGCCTTCAATCATTTCCCTGAGTCCTCCATCCTCATCATTCCATTGGTAGTTAACACGGATTACCTCAAGTTTTTAGTAACCTACTCACGCATTTTTGTCTTTAATCTTTTCTTCTTTTGCTATTTTTCGTATTACTGCTTGTATTATCTGTTCTTCTGGGCTTAAATCTCAGTCTCTGCAAATGTGTGTTGCTTGAAGTTTATTCTTCTGGCTGAGAATTTAAAATTTTTGTTCAATATTACTGAATCTTGTTACCGTCCCTTTTAAATGCCGTTTGGCCAGCTTTGTATGCCGCTTCTTGCTGCTGCAACTTGAACTCCAACTTTAATATTATATTTAAAATTTGTTGCATTTTACACTATGTTCCTGTGGACAATAATTAAACTTGGCAAATTGTGTTTGGATTAAGAGGAATTAATATCTAAATTTCGATTTTCATTTGTTTTCCCAGATATTGACAATTATTTAATTCTTTCATTATTTTTGTATGAAAATAAGAAAGTATAATAAACCTGTACTGATAAAATGAAGAAAACAAGCAGTTTTTAATCGGAGATGATTGAAAATATTAGATATTTACTGCTAACACCTTAGAAATTATAAACACATGATAAAAGCCTAAATTTCTTACATTAATTAAAATTCCTTTTTAAAAAATGTTTTATTAATTTTCTTCTGGACTTGTGACATGTCTTTCTTTATGAAGAACCCTGAATATGTAGTCTATTTATTATATAAGTCGTGTGTTCAGTTTGGCTTACACGTCTTCTTTCGCTTTGTCAATCTGTGTATGTTGTGTTACTATCATAGGCCTGTACATTTCTTTTTTTCTGATAAAATTGGGTATTAGTTTGTCATCATTGGTGACAATATTTCCATTTGCATGAAGTGTAGCAACTATGCAAATTTTCATAGAATAAAATGGACAGCCTGTATGTTTCCATAATTGCTGTGTTTCGTATGAGTTATAATTAATGTACTTACACTGTATCAATGTAATTATTTTCAAATTCCAGAACTGAAAATAAGGCTGCTTGGAAAGTAGTGAAGTTCGACTTACCACCTTGGGATAATGATAATGCAGATACAAAGTGCACAATTTGTATTGAAGCATACGGTAATGATAACTTAGTCACGAAGTTAAGATGTCAGCACAAGTTTCACACTGAGGTAAGTCACTATGAAAGAGTAGCAGGGCCATCCAAAGATATGTGGTTAATTTGAAGTAGGATCTTGCCATTGCAATATATTAGTAGTTTAAGGTGGCAATTGATTGTTCATAATATTTTATAAGTAACAAATACTAACAAATGTATACCAAGTGACGTATCTGTTTTAAGAATAATTTAATTAGCAACAAAAATTGCGTTATTTTTCTCACATTTTATAACTGCCTCCCAGCTTTTTGGCAAATTCTACATTCCAAATAAATTGCTGTTTAAATGTATCTCCCTTATTCTTGGGCTGAAAGATTGGCTTTACATTGCTTCTCAAAAATAACTCATAATCAGGACTTGTAGACACATTGTTACCGCACGAAAAACTTTTAACGACATAAACGGGAAATCTACCTAGAATACGCGGCCCTAACTCTGTTACGATGTACAGTAACAAAAGGTTGCTGCGGCTAGAAGTCAGTCGAGAGGGCGGGTTCTTGACGACCTTTGAATTAGGGCTACAACTCCATTAAATGAGATAAAAGATGTTAAATATTGATGCGCCGCCACATTGGGGTTAAATCGGGAAAACAAAATCAGCAACACATGTGAACGCACTCTGAACGTGAAAGTAAGTGATTCACCTTTCTACTTCTACCTTGGCACAGCTTGAGGTGGCGGCTGTAACAGCTGAATCGAATCTAGCTTTAGCTGCACTTGCTTACATCATCTGGATTTCTGTACATCAAAAGAAAACACAAAAAGGCATGCAAACACCAATGAAAAACGTAGATAATTAACAATAAACAGTATGTGAATAACAATGAACATGAAAATGTTTACTGGTTACAGTTAAAAATAATAGGCAAAAGGGGTTAGTTAGGTTAAATTGCGACGTTTAAACTAAAAACAGCTGTACAATGACAATCACAACATAGCTACATTTCAAACAGTAATAATGTTAAATTTGGCATAAAAGAACTACATTACATGAACGAAATTTAGCGACACTTACTTCAATAATGGTACAACAAAGGTTACTTGAGCTTAAAATGCAAAACAATATGTAGACAATAAAACTTGACAGTATTGTTCAACATCTTACGATTTAAATCAACCAAATGGCGCAATTTACCCAAACAACACTTCGGAAATCACTTCACTGTAAATGTGTAGGCGGTACAACGGTTAATAACTAACAAACACCTGGTAGGAATTCAGATGTTCTGGCTACTTGTTCAACTCCAGCTGCAGCTTGCATCCCAAGCTATTGCCACGAAAAAAAAACAGAAACCAGAGGAAACTGCACAGGGCGGTATTGAAGCAGACATGACGACATTAAATCCCCGGGACGGGAAGAGTGAAGCATCTTACGACAGGTAGATGCGGTACGGAAATTTGTGACTCCACTATGATGATGATTTAGCACATAAACGGGGTTTTTCACTTAATAATCCGCCATTAGTGTAAATTCGAAGATAGCAGCTCCACGATACAAAAGAACCCTTGGCTAAACATTTCACTACACTTACACAGGGGTTTGACGACGGCTAACATACAGTTTCACTAGTTTTTGACTTTCGACGAGGCGGAAGCCCTGCCGGAATCAACGACCTCTGAACGGTTCGAGGGTTGGGTCGCATTTCTGCAGTCAAATTGTGCAGCCGCTACTTAACTTCGCACCATATCTCGCTTATAGGTCGCACGGAAGATTCCAAACTGATGCAACTAAATTTCGATTATAAAGGGGAATCCCAAGTAAATCACAGCCGTCCGACTGGCGTCAAAAACTCATTAAAATGCGGTAAGAGCACATTGGCATGCGAGGGTAGAGCAAAGCTTGATTTATAAAACAATCGTATGAATAATTGAATTTCGACGAACTAAAATGAACTGCAAAGCGTTAGTATATAAAATAAGCGGAAATAAAGATCGTATGGACTAAAAGTTTGAGGCTTCAACACTAAACTATGAATTTGGGCTTGACTTATGCAGGAACGTACTAAGTTTTGAAGATTGTTCTTACAACATACACCAAGGTATTTCGGATCGAATCTTTAGAATTTGTGGATGTTATTTCTGGTGTTCTTGGCACACAATAGATTACAATTGTAATTATATACTGTTATGACCATTTGGTTCACTATCGACCACTGACAGCATTGTGATTGTTATTTTCGTGTTGGTACAAAATTACGTTTTGATGCTACGTTTTAAGAACTGTTTATGGTAGAGTGAGTCCATTTCTTATCTCAGCTGACAGTATTGTGTGGTAATTAGCTTTGCAACATCATTGAACAGATGATATTAGAATCCCTGATCTAGCCATTCCTTCAATGCAATTATCGCTAATGTATAGTCTGTTGATCCTCTCGGCCTACTGTAACGCCCCATTTAATTTTGCGTTACGTTATTAAATAGTATCTCGACGCAGTCGTTTTCGAATAGTTTTCCCCCTCCGCTCTTGGCATGGTTGATCAAGATTTTGCCAAGGAACGCTCGACCTTCGAGAATGATCTGCGAAAAATTACTCTTTTTTTCCATAGCAAGCCGTGGTCAAAGCAGGCTAGGCTTGAAGCAATTTATTTAGAAGCCACCTCCGGGGATTTAGCATGGTTTTAACTAGCAGGCTATGGAAGCTTCCAGTTTCTGTAACAATTGAAGTAGGTACAGCGGCGTCTCTTCAAGCACGTTCAGAGTGACCTGCGAAGAATTACTCTGTGCAGTCTTTTTTCCATAGCAAGCCGTGTTCAAAGCAGGCTAGGCTCGAAGCCATTTATTTAGAAGCCACCTCCGGGGATTTAGCATAGTTTTAACTAGCAGGCTATGGAAGCCTCAAGTTTCTGTAACAATTGAAGTAGGTACAGCGGCGTCTCTTCAAGCACGTTCAGAGTGACCTGCGAAGAATTACTCTTTTATTCCATAGCAAGCCGTGGTCAAAGCAGGCTAGCTTGAAGCAATTTATTTAGAACCACCTCCGGGGATTTAGCATGGTTTTAACTAGCAGGCTATGGAAGCTTCCAGTTTCTGTAACAATTGAAGTAGGTACAGCGGCGTCTCTTCAAGCATGTTCAGAGTGACCTGCGAAGAATTACTCTGTGCAGTCTTTTTTACCATAGCAAGCCGTGTTCAAAGCAGGCTAGGCTCGAAGCCATTTATTTAGAAGCCACCTCCGGGGATTTAGCATAGTTTTAACTAGCAGGCTATGAAGCCTCAAGTTTCTGTCACAATTGAAGTAGGTACAGCGGCGTCTCTTCAAGCACGTTCAGGCCGATTTCCAGGTGTGGTGAGATTTTCCCTTTTAGTTTTTTCTAGTGAGTTCTAATTTCGTGGTCGTCTGCTTCCATGCCTAATACTAACGAGCCTCCGGCTCCCAGGTATCAAGCTCATATGGATTGTGGTTTCCTGATCTAATCCTGTTGGATTTCATCGAGGCAAACGGCTTTTTAAGATTTAGGTTGACGTAAGAGGCTTACAAGGTAGGTAGTGATTTTTTTTGATAGCTAGATTCTTTTATGTTGTGTTTGACAGGCACCCAAAATGTGTTTATTTTTAACCCTAACAATTGCTGCCTACTCTTTACTCATATCATTATTCTGCCGAGAGTCACAGCTAGCTAGGGCTCTGCTTGCCCTTGAAATGCAAAGTGAATTTTGTTACAAACCGGTCATGCATGGGTAACATCTCTATAATGAAGCAAATGATTGAGAAAACCGTAGCTAAGAATAAAGAATTACATCTCGAAAAGGCTTATGACAACATTCCAAGACGGAAACTCATCGAAGCAATGAACGTAGTTGATATAAACAAACGCCTAATAGGCATAGTCAAAATTCTACATAATAACACAAAAGCAGCCATTAGAGATAGAGATAGATTGTCATTTTACTTTACTACCTTGACAGGACTTGGACAAGGATGCTGCTGGCACCCACACTTTTTAAAATATACCTTGAAGAAGTAGCACTAACAAAAAGGAACCAAAAATGTCGAAAGTATGGGAGTTTCAGTGAGAGATGATATCGTACACTTCATCTGATTTGCTGATGACCAAGTGTTAATCGCAGAAGATAAGGATGACGCAAAGCAGGGCCCCCGCAAGAATTAGCGTCGCCCGCGTGCCGGAAATATTTTGGCGCCCTTTGAATATATGTAGTACTTATAACGGGTGTTCATAAACAGTCGTCATCCCAGTTGCTTTGAAAAACAAAATGTTATATCTTTGATTGATTCGTGCAACACAATGAAACGTCATTGAGTACTGTCATAGCTCAGTTTTTCTCAATTATAATAGACATACGTTTTTGATATGTGTAATGATACGCTTATTTTGCCCCACTCCTTTACATTACTTTGAATTTAAATTGCCCTTTGTTTGCTAGCTAACTCAGTCGTCAATGTTCAAAATCCGCTTCTTACCTTAGTGTGGCTATGGGTATCAACATAGCTTCCACCTATAATTCTGAAAATATGCACTCAAAGCCAGCTAGAATAAAAAGACAGGCTCTTTACATAAACGTCATATACTCGGTATGAAGGTATACATACATATAAAACTATAAAAAAGATACACAGCAACAATACGCAAGTGCTATTGCTGTCAACAATAAAGTAAAGTTTAATTAAATCGCTACGAGCTAAAGGCTAATTTCTACGTGCTACACCACTTGTACAAAATACAAAGAACAAAATGGGGCCATTTTATATTAATCCGGATCTATTTATTCAAGAAACTCACTCGACGAAGCTGTTCGCTGACTCAGGCGGTCGCGCATTAAAATCAGCGTCACAATTACGCGCCAAAAAATGACGTAATATGTTGCAATCAGGTGCTACGCTCCCAAGTATCTAGCAATGTAATACTGGCTCGTGAAGTCGTAAGAATTTGTTGTTCCCTTTGCTGTGAGCTGCACAGCGAATCAGACCTCGATGCAAATGGCACGTAGCACGTTCAATACTAAACTCTGTGTGCTTCACCCTGAAGCCGATATATCAGCTCTTTGCTGTGAAGTATCTGGTTCTCGGAGATGCTTTCCAAGGTTGTATTTATTACACCCCCGGAGCTCTTAATGTTGACCGCTAGGAAAGAGGCGTTGGCCGCTTTCTTCGCCCAACCACTGCTGTGCACCCAAACTGCGGTGTCAACAACGTCCTTCTGTTCTAGTAATAGCTGCACTCCGCGTACCTTTCAGCTGATTCGCACTGCACTATGACAAGCGCGGGATTTAAATACATAATGCGATTTTAATCTAATTACTTCAATATAAAAAGTTACAGTTTAGCTCTATACTAGCGGGTTAAATAGTGAATATCTCTGGTGAAAACGATTCTGACCTGTTACATATGTCATATTAAATTCAGTGTTTTTAATATTTCAAAGCATATGACATCTCAAATATAGTCTTATTCATATTTGTATGGTTCATGTTCATGTTTATTGAATTACGTGTTTGTAATCATTAATTGCTTCTGACAAAATTCAATTTTTTTGTTGTATTTTTTTCCCGTGTATTTCATTACATGTATTGCTTTTTAACCTTATTTAACTTTTTTGTTAGTTTTTCTTCTGCTACTTCATTTCATCCATTGTATCTTGATCTTTTTTTCATCTTTTAATTCTCTAGTTTTTATCATTTCTTTTATTGTCATGTTATATTTTCTGAAAAAATATGGTATTGTTTCTTCTCTCTTTTTATATGATCTTTTTTATCCAATTATCCTTTCTTCTATACATTCACCTTAATTCATTTTTTTCCCCATGGTATTGTTTCTTATCTCCTTCCTCTTTTGATCGTAACCACCTTGTTTGTATAGTAATATTGCTTATACATAATTACTTTTATCGCGTTTTATATGGTAATGTACTACATTTCTACATTTTAAAATGGTTGAGTAAAGTGGTATTTTGCACCATAGCAACTATCACAGCAGGACAACGGCGAATTGTTTCGACAACAGTCAAAGTGTATTGTTGGTGGCACTCTCAGTCTATGTTACATTTGAAGTTAGCAGGTTAGGTTTTGCGTCAGTCTGTGTCAAAAACTAACGCAAAAACCTAACCTGCTAACCTCGAATTTGACATAGACTTACAGTGCCACTAACAATACACTTATAGTACTGGCAACGCATAACATCAACCGGATCTTATTGCTTATTGTGTTTCAGTACATAAAAACAAATGCTCAGCTTGGTTATGTTTTGACATTTAATGTCACTTTTATATAAAAATTTAATATTTCACATTTCTATACAAAACACGTTGGAAAACTGGTTTTACTGAATTTGTATGGCCGTTTAAGTGATCGCTAAGGCTCGCACTCAAACCAATCATCACTTTTCTCAACTAGTTGCGTAATATACTATTAATAACCTCTTATATTTCCAAAGAAAATACGACTTGTCTCATATGTGCTATGTGGAAGAACTCACAGTTTCAACAATAACTAAAAATGTTGATTTGTGATGGCCCATAAATGTCTTTCTAGTAATTCAGCAACTGATAATTTTATTTTCAGTGCATCAGGAAATGGTTTGCCAACAACAGCATTTGCCCTGTTTGCCGAATTCATACTGTGTTTGATGAAGACTTCCCTCCATTAGTGGGCCAAACTTAAGATAATACATTGCAATTTTACTTTTATAAGTTTTGTTATTTTTATGTTTACTCATAGTATTGAAGATTTAAAATATCTGAAATGGTCAATGGATAGTCGTAGATACATCACATTTGCCATGCATGATCCAATACTTGACCTCTAGTTCACATGCAGTATTGTTGAAAAACAGCGTTACAGACTGCGTCTGGTGATTCTATAGTTTCAAGGTGAAATATACGTTCTAGTAAAGTGTTTCAAAAATATTTCTATCTTCTCAAATAATAAGTTTCCCAAATTTTATTAGTTTGCACTATACATCTCCTGAAACTGTAATAATGAAGTAAAGGTCTGTATGAACAAGCATGTTCATAGTAGGTGGTAATCAAACGACCTACGTATTTTGTAGAATAATCTTTAGTTTTAATAATTGCAATCTTTGATTATAAGGTTAATGTTAAACAAGCTGTAAGACTGTTTTTATATGCTCTTTTTGTGTGATGTCACTAGAACGTGGCAAGTTGTAGTGTATCACTTAGAATGTTCTAATGAGCAATCATACAAAATTTGAGCGAGTATATAATATTGTACTAGTTTTTCTGTAGTAAAAAATTACAAGGAAATATTGTTAATTTATGTTAAATTAAAAATCGAATTATTGTTCTTGTTTGACATTGAAGACTGAGTAGGGCTTTCCAACTTAAAATATTGTGATATTCAAATGTGTGTTGATAAAACAGTCATCCTTGTTACAAATTGAAAAATCACAATAACATTCGAAAGATCTGCTGTTGGATTTTTATCAATGTGCTCAACATTGCCATACTTTAAATATATCTAGTTATACATATATAAGTTGAATTTTCTTTATCGAATTTTTATAGTTAATTGTTTTTGTATTTTTGTACGGAAATATATAATTTTCAAGATTTATAGTGGTAAATATTACTATGAAAGGGCCGATATAATAGTATATTACATACCGAGATGGAAAGTGTTTCATTCCTGTCGAGAGATTATCTGTATCTCGAGACAGGAATGAAACTTTTCACCGTGGTATGTATACCATTTTATTCGCAACCACTTTATTCTAAACAGTAATTGGAAAAATTATTATATTATGATACGACAGGTTGTGACGCGCATGAACGGATCAACGAGATTCCTAGTGTCCCTACCTACTCAGCGGTCGGGAATGGGTCGCGCATGAATGGATCAACGAGATTTCCAGTTGTCCCTACCTACAGAGATTTCCAACCGGCAATCACTTTTCCGACGGGTTGGAAAGTTAAGTTGGGAATAGCTCATTTTCCAACTTTTTAAAAGTCAGTAAGGATCTTATTACATATATAGTTGCAAATAAACATAATTTTATAGCCAGTTTACTTTCCGCCTGAATAGTTGGAAACTAAATACAGCACATAATTTGAGGGCGGCTCTTGTACTACAGAAATTAAATGCAATTCAAGTTTCAATATGTCAGGGCATTTAAGTCCTTACTTATGCAGCCTCGCCAAGGTGTGTCAAAGAAAATTATTACTTATAAACCATAAAACCCATATGTAAATTAACCGAATAAAAAAAAATTTTCACATATAATCTCATAAGAGCATTCATTCTTTCCGGAAATTTTTTGAGTGCGTTGTTGGAATGCACGAAAAATAATTTCCGGATATGAATTAATGCTCGAATGCAGATTCGGTAAGAAAATCGTAACGACACAAACCCTAAAAAGAAGTAATGTCTACCTACAAAAAATTTCCAAGAAATTTTGTTGTTGTCTTGGTTATGACTCGTGAACTAATTTTTCTATTGGTCATTGATGAGTGTCGTACGATTTTCTATGTTATAGTGCTGGTTAGCTTTTGGTGTTAACTCAACCACAAAGGACTAAGTAGTTATTTGCAACGGCAAGAATGGCCGCTTATTGGTGTTGACTTCTCAAACAAATCAGGAAAAATGCACTGCTGCATGATCTCTTCAAAAAGCACAGGGTTGCTCTGAAAATGGTTAGTTATTAAAAGACCATTGCATTTTTTAACAACAAATTTTTCTTTTTTAAAACATTTAACAGTTGTAAACAAAAAAAAGTTGCACGGCGCCAAATCTGGGCTATACGGAGGATGAGTTACCAATTGAACTCCCAAATCTTTCAAAAAATCCAATGTTCTGGCAGCAGTGTGAGAGGATGCGTTGTCATGATGGACTAAGATGTTACGCAAACCAGTCCTTTGGCGACCGGTAATTTTCCAAACATCTGTGGTAAAGCCACTTCGCAGTACCTGTGAGGAATGATAAATGTTTTGGCCTTACCTGGTGGCGAAAGTTATAGTAGGTATTTTGCCGGCTGGTAATTATCGGCCTAATTGGGCTAACTCGCCGAGAGGGTCGGGGTTCCAGCTACGCTGAAAAGAATAAAAAAAAAGGAGGGGCGCCAGGTCCTCGACGTTGTCGAATCCTTGCGTCGGACCAGCACAAGGTAAAGATAAATCCAGCCAACCAAATAAAACATCTAACAATATTTATTTAAACACTGGTGTTATAGTGCAAACACTCAATAATAAAAATACGAATATATATATTTACATTAGGTGGGCGCGGCTTAAGCGGCATCAAAATACTTAATTAGCCGATCAGGCACAAGTATAATCAAATAGCTAAAGACCTAAAGGGGTTCCGTTGGCTCGAAATGACTATTATATTCAAGTTTTCTAGGGTGCAGAAACACTAGGGTATATGGCCATATAGTTTCAAGGTCGTTTCCTATTGGAAAGACATAATGCTTGTGAATAATTAAAATAAAACCAATCGGCTTGTAAACGCTCTTAATACATGGGTATAAGCAAAAAAAACGAATTAATTCACGGAAGCTAGAATCCTAAGCGGTAATCTGCCGGAGTAGGGTGCTTTAGCCACGGCCAAGTAAACCGCTAACTTCACACGTAATACACGACAGCTGTCAAAATAAATATAAACTCGGGCAAATGCAAGAAAGGGGGCCCCAAAGTGCCGCGAGGCGCCGCTAAAACGTGCCACAAGTAAGTCTGAACATCATACTAAAATGTCTTACAGTTTAAAGCAAAATTTAGCGTCAATGAGGTGAGTTGTGGCAACTTTAGACAGTACCTAGCATTTCAGTAAACTACGAGCGCAAGGAATACAGCCAGCCCCAAATCTAATATAAAACTACACGGGTGGGACGAGCTGTATAACATTAGCAGTCAATTTCTATGCGAAAGGTTCGCCTAATCAAATAAATGCACATGGCAAGACATTCGGTTTAGCATGCCTATAACTGTGCGAGAGGTTGGCCTAATCTAAATGTAACACGCCAAGCAAGACGATCGATATAGCATGCCCTATAACTTACAACTGTGCGAAAGGTACACACCATGGCAGGTATGCATAAGGCGAGCTCCTATTCCCTAGCAGGAACCGTGACAGGTAGATTGCGAAATCCAATTGCAATGCGTCAAGTTACAGGAACACATGGCTGGCGGTATAATTGCGTCCCATCAAAAACTGATCCCAGCAAACGATTAATCCCAATGGGAGATGGCTAAAAACCTACAAAAATTCCAAATAGGTCTTCGAGCAGGAAGCAAGAGCTAACGTGGGCTTACCTAACGGTTGGAAGATAGCCAGACTGAACGTGGCGGGGGGGTTGGTTCGAAATCCGTCGAAGCGACGATAAGACGTAAGTAAGTAACTAACGAGTACGAACGTCAGAATAAATGCATAAATGCTTTCAGATCCTCCATGAAAACTACCTGGAGTTGAGCCAACCGAAAGGGGCTCTTTTCAAGCACTAAAACTGCGGGGCACTAACCACCACTCAGCACGAAGGTTTCGAATAGAAAAGCAGTCAAAAATTCATCTACAGGTCCACCAGTTACCAGTTATCAAAACTTTCCAACATTTTGGGCCAGAAGATCTACAAAAACCATCCTGCATCTGGAGATAGCAACATTCCTTTAGTAACAAACCAGGCTAGAGAGAAAAGTTTATAATAAATGCATGTAAAGTTGCCTAACCACCAGTCTTTAATATTTGTAGAAATGAAGCCAAAATAAATCTAAATAACTATATCTAGCTAATTACTAGGGGAGTTGCATACGAAACTACTCAATAATTATAATTAAATAATTAAAAACTAGAACACAGCTAACTAGGCCTATCCTAATGCACGAAATATTACCGAAAAGCCGGGCCAATACGTAGGAATAAAATTCGACTAGCCAATTTCTGCTAATACTGGGGAAGCTACAAAAGTACCGTAACATACCATTCAGAATTAACAGTTCTGCGATCTTCAAGTGGAATAACAGCAACAGGACCACTTTGGCGGCAAAAACAGCAATCATTTTCTTATTGACGCTTCTGCCACGAATTACTTTTGTGGGCAAGTCTTCATCTTCGAATACCCAAACTCTAGACTGCTGTTTAGTTTCAGGGTCGTAACTGTATGCCCAAGATTCTTCACCTGTTACAGTGTATGCCACTTGCTTGGAAGCTCCGCTGTCAAATTTTTGCAACATAAATTTACACCAGTCTACTCGATCCTGTTTTTGACTTTCTGAGAGCAAATGCGGTATCCAACGGCTGGCTAGCTTTCTTACCCCAAGATGTTTATGCAAAATGATATTCACCGCCGAGGATCCAATCTTCACTTCCTCCTGAATCTCCCTATAAGTAATATTTCGGTTGGACTAAATCAAGCTTGCCACAAGATCGACATTTTCTGAACAGGCAGCTTCTGCAGGTCTTGCTTCGTCTTTTAGCAGCTCCCGCCCTCGTCGAAATTCGCGGAGCCAATGACTAACAGCGGATAATGAAGGGGCAGCATCGCCAAAAGCTGCTATAAAATTTTCATGGCTTTGTTGGTATCCGAACTGTCGTTTAAAGTCATAGAAAATCATAGCTCTAAAGGCAGTTCGCGGAATGCTCATTTTAACTGAATTAAGAATGCCCAACTACTTAACTTACAAAATTAACGATAGTTCAATTTGAAGTCGTCAACTAGTTCATTTAGTTCACCTAAAAGAATCGTTCATTTTATCAGTTTGTTCACAAACTACCCATATCTACTTCGGACGCTGAAATGCAGAGACCATTAGAGAATAGTATCGTCAACAGCAGTAAGAATTTTACAAGCAGGGAATCTACAGTATAGTACAACGATGGGACTCATACCTTAATGTTATCGGATATTTTTTAAAAATTGAGTTAATAGAAATTATGCTACAGCATCTAAACGTGTTTCTATTGAACAATTGAAATTCAAAAATTTTATGTCGTTTTTCTGTGGACACATCGTATATGAGAATGCATATTTATTACAGATTAAATTTGAAAGCGTATAATATTTTAAATTTATTAGAAAGCAACTACTAAGTTTTTAAACTATTCGATAATTGGAGAAAGGTCACATTGCCTTCAATATAATTTTTAAATTATCATCATACCTATATAATAATGCAGAACACTACAGGCCGTGTTTACACGATTAAAAATACTATGGTTGCATTCGTTCGTTTCTATTTTTGGGTTTTTGTAAACAAACTTCTCAGTACTTTTGATATCGATATTATCACAGAAAACAATTATTTATTATTCCTATTTCTTGTTTTTAAAAACTACGCGCACAGCTTCAAACGGAAGTCCATTTTGTTTAATAGTCATATCTGGTTACTGAACGCTGCCAAGAACCCAAGCCGTACGTTTTAACATAGTGTAAAAGCTTCTCCGATGTTTACGCTACATAACCTATATTTCTGAAAAATTTTATGCGTGGCCTCTTCGTCGAGTAAAATCAAACAACAAGCTGGTAAATCATGCTGTTATGGAAGTGAATAAGCGGCAACTTATGACATGTGATAAACGGCGACAGCAGCAAATCAAAAAACTTCATGCAGAAAAAGCCATCGATGAATGCAAGTGGGCGAAAGAAGTACCTCGTACTTGGAATAAACAAAAACTCTACGAGTGCACTTTCGACTGTAATTATTAATAACGCAGCTATGACCGAGGTTTGTACACATTTGTATGTAACGACGCTAAATTTTATGCAAAATTTACTTGTAAATTTTTATAAAAATATTAAGCATTGTTGCATACAGAAAATTGACTGCTACATTTTGTGCTGAGTTTTCATGTAAATTATTTAGAACTTGTTCTAAATTTTCAGGTAAATATGCTTGTAAAAATGTGCAGACGTATCGTAATCAAACTAAACTGCAGCGCATGACGTGAAATGAAAACATAAACATAACCTACATTGTATTAGCATTCTTTAACTACGTGATTAATGTTGGCGCTCCTATCTCAGATAAATACTCTAACCTAACCTCAGAAAATAGCTAACAAACATGTCTTTTCATTTCAATCTTGCACTACGTAAGAATGATGCTATCTAAAAATGTTGTATTTTCGGTTCCGAGTTAGATATGAGCATATCCATCGAGGAATGCCGCAAACTCGAAAATGATACTAATAAGCAAGCAAATTCTGCTGCGTGGTACCAATACAGAGCTGGTCGAATTACGGCTTCAAAATTTACAGGCGTTTGCAGAACAAAATTGGAAAAAACATCTCTGTCCTTGATACGTTCATTATGTTATTCCTTAGCAACTTGCTTTAAGACAATGGCTACAGTTTATGGTTGTGAACATGAAAAGAAAGCCCTCCAAGCTTACACTAATAAGATGGAGGAAAACCCACATAAATTTTGGTAGCAAAACAATAGGTCTATGGTCTAAACCGAAAGTACCCACAGTTTGGGGTAGAGTGCTTTAGCTTATCCCACTACATTTTGTGCCACAGGGATTTTAGCGCCAAGCCATTGGCTGCGCTGACCGGTAACCGTGCGTTCTGTCGTCTGTCAACCAAGCAATAGAAACCGTTGGGAGTACTATCCAATCCAGACGAACACTGCATGCTGATTTAAATCTTGTATTCCATTACGATGCTAATTATAATTACAGTCTTCATCTAAGTGAGGTTATTGAAATCTATATACAGTGTGTAGGTGTTGTTCTGTGCTGTCAACTGTGTCTGTCAGTTCTATTGAGTTCTGTCACTCGTCACTGTTGTTTGAACTAAGGTACTATTGAAGCTCTCTAGTTTGAACCACTTCCGTGTTAGTGTTTTATGTTTCGATTTTGTCTGTTTTCTTTTTATTTGTTTAAAAACTAATCTTTTTTAAGACGGTACACTTAATTGACATGATCGTTGTTATTCCGACTTACCGTATGCTAATTGGAAAGTAACTAGAATTTGAATTTGCCGCCACTTTCAGTGACTCAAAATGGCGGACGAGCTTGTTCGTATAAATATAGTACCTTAGTTTGGGGTATATCTGGATGGATTGGTGTTTTGCGATTGTTGTGAAATGGGGGTTGTCGAAATTAAGTGCACTTATTGTGCAAAGGACATTGCATAGATGACCTAAATGTTCTAAAACGTGCAGGTGTACAAAAAAAGGATGAAGAATTTAAATTAGATCGTAACCACCTACTACTGTCAGATACAAATGCAACTCGCTCTTACTGGAGTTAATTACTGTGATTTTATGGTATGGAGTAGTAAACATGTTTTCCGTGAAAGAATACATTTCAATGAGGTATTTTGGGGAAAAAGAAAGTGCTATTGCTATGAAGTTTTTTAACAATGTGATTATGCCAGAACTTCTCGGTAAATATTTCACAAATAAAGCAGTTAAGGATGCTGCAGCTAATACCGATTGGAATGTTTTCAAAGAGTCATTAAATGTTAATAATGGTACAAATTTAATGTTTTGTAATAAAAGTAGTACGTCTAATACGGAAACAAAGACCACTGCTCTCGTAGCCACCCAAACTAAAGATAAACAGGATATATTGTTTGTGTAAGGGTCCTGATAATGAAACGCCCTACGATTGCTTGCTGTAATTTGCACTGTTCCGTGGAATGGTTTCATCTGATTTCTGTTGGTTTAACATCTGTACCTAATACTGAATAGCATTGCCCTTTCTGTAGTATAAGTGAAAGTAATCGTATTTTGTATTATATTGGTATTGGAATATAAAATAAAAGCAAATAAATGTTTTAATCGATTTATTTATCACTTTAATTGAAGTACTGTAAAATAAGTGAATACACACATCGTGTGTTTAAAAGCACGACTGCTGCGATATGTGAAAAACGCAGGTCTATTTTTAAACGATCAAATAATGCTTTCCGACTATCGTATGTCATGTCATATGTTGCTTTCTGTCATCCATCAAAAGAATCTACAGTAATTAAATTCACTGACATGGCAAATAAATATGTCTTAACTATTGATAAAAAATAGATTTGATAACATGAAATAACATTTTATTGTCAAAATTTATTTAAAAACAATTTAAATTCAAACACATTTAGTAAATTTATTCAGAAAATGTATAACGGTTAGAAAAAGATAATTTCTATATTAAAATAAAGACACTTAAAACATTTTTCCCGCTGCTGTTCATGTAAGTGATACAGCCTTAGTAACAAAACATGTAAGTTGGTGATTATATTTGTTTGCTGCTTTCCTTTGACAACGGAACTTAATATTATTTTTGCACTTGCGGGACTAAAGTTGCACTTTAGTCACTTATTTTAGGAACTAAAGTAGCTCATTTAATCTCTAGGGACAGAAGTAATTACTTTAGCCCCTAGGGACTAAAGTAAAAAATGTTACCGTATCTATGGTAATCTATGGTAAATTCGGGGTTAACAGGTTAGGTTTCGCGTCAGTTTTGACATAAACTGACGCAAAACCTAATCTACTAACCTCGAATTTGACATAATTGTGAGCTCTTGTCATAATGACTTACAGTGCCACCAACTTTAAAATTTACCAAAGGCTACTAATTTTAAAATCATTGTAACTAAAATGTCAATAAATGACGTTTAAAAAAACGGGTTTTCGTTTTAAATCTTCCTGCAACGTTGAAAAAATAGTATATGCAACTCGGAGAGAATGCTATTTTGCTTCAGTGCAATTTCTGACTCTCAGGCTTCGCCCTCGAGTCAGAAATTGTACCTCAGCAAAATAACGCATTTCTCTCCCTCATTGCATAATCTACTATATTAATTTCCTAGGATAATAAAATTAGCAAGGCAAAACCAGGCTTAGACGTTTTGTTTATAATTGCAAGTGACATGTGACACTCACAGTTGACATGATTCACGAATATTAATCTTGGTGAAGGTGACAAACCAAACGATTTTTCAAAAATCTAGGAAAATTTCGATAAGCAGCTGGCAACAAGCCGCGGCTTCGCCTTGGCTTGTAATTGCCTACCTCAAATGTTAATAGGTCCTTACATTCCTTGTTACTTAAATAGCTATTAAAAGAAGCTAACAAAAATTATTAAATTCGTCATACATTTTAAATGCGGCATATGCCGCGAGTTGCAGCTAGTAGATGAATAACTTGTTAAAATCGGAAAACAACCGTTGTTATACGTGAGCCACCTCCAAACGTTATTGTGACATAACCTTACTTTTCACTTTCACACAACAACAAACCCGTGGTGTGTGTTGACGATAACCAGCAATTTTAATTAAACCAGCCTTTTAAAATCATATTAAAATGAATCAAGCCGATATATCCCGCCTAGTGTCTCGATTAAAAATTAAAGTTAATCCAAGGCTTAGGAAATTGAGAAATCCTGAAGGCCCTTTAGGCCGACTAAAAAAACTAAGGAAGACAGTTACGGCGCTTATAAAGCACGAAAGAATTGAGTTAAACTACCCCAGAGCCGACGAAGCTCGTATGTATGCAGAAAGGGTAAGTAAATATTGAGTAAAAATTAACAGACTATAACTTATTACATTGTAGTTAATTTCCGAAGCAATACGGTATGGTGACTGCCATAAAACAACGATGGAGACTGCCGATTTTTGGCTAGAAGAAAAACAACTTGTTCATAAGCTATTCAAGGTGTTGGTGCCGAGATACGAAAATTATAATGTGTCCTACACACGTATGTACCGTGCACCACGGCCCTACCCCGGTCCAGTTGATAAGAAGGCTGTTTTGGAGTTAAGAGGCAATCCTTATCCGTCGTTGTTACCAGATATGGTTTCAAACAGAAATTTAATTCACAATGTTCTGTTAGATGAGGCGAAAAAGGAATATAGAGCTCAGAAATATGCAGAAATTGCTGCTAAAATTGAGTCGGCTGAAAAGGGGCTTGCAGGCGAATATTCCACTGAAAGTAGCTCAGCTGTGGAAACAACAAATAAAGTAAAAGCTAGTAGTAAAGAGAAAGCAAGTGATGACCCACAATTAATCGGCGATAGTGGAGGTAGTGAAACCGATAGGAAATAAATTATTTTGTTGTAATTATGTTGAAATATAGTGTCTAGTAATTAATTGTTTTATATTTAAAATATCTAATGTGTTTTTAGTGTTGTGTAAAAATTAGATTCGTCGAAAAAATGCAAGCATCCAAAGTTATACAAACGTTAAAAGCTTATAAATAATCTAGGTACTGTATATAGCTTATGTTATCTGCTATATGAAAACCTGACCGTTGTTACAAGATATAATTTTTTGTAAGCGTACGTAAGACTGGGACAATGACTTTTCTCTAAATATGTCGAAGTCCATTTATAAATATTAAGTTACAGAAGCTAGAATTTTAATTATGGAGCGGTTACGATTTTACTATCTCAGTGGATATAGGTACGGTTGTCATCAAAAGGAAAAAAAATAGCTACACCTATTTTTTCCCAATGGAAATGCAACTTTTAGAATACTACCTTAGTAATCCGTGCGTTTAAATTAACTGTCACATTTTTCGCTATCATCGAATGCTGAAAATTGGTTCTTTGAAAAATGCCCTGTCATTTGAACGATTAAAAGAAAGAATTGTTGATAAGGTAATAAGAGGAGTGCCAATAAGAGCGATTGCTACTCAGTTTAATATAAGAAAAAATACAACTTATTTCCTGAATATATCAGAAATTTCCTAACTTCCATGACGGATAGATTGCAAACTGTGGCGACATTACAAGGTATTAATATAATTTTTGGGAATGCATTCTCTGTAAATTTATTTATAACCATATCGTTTTTTATTTGTCATTTTTATAATATGGCAACAAAATTACAGGTAACTGGAATTTAGGAGTATGGAAACATTAAACAATACCTGCAATACAGGTAACTGTAGTTTAGGAGCATGGGAACAGTTTAAACGGTACTAAAGTGTTAAAAATATGTCACTATGATCTATTTAGGTATACCTGTTTTTATTGGCGACAACTGTACTTTCATAGATCACTATTTTATATTAAAAGGTTGTATTTGTCATGTGTTGCTTCAACAGGGGACTTTTCTTAGCATAGTTTGCAGCATACTTTTGATTTGGGAATAAAAGTCTTCGTTACAATTCATAATAGCTATTTATGCAACAAGTGCTAAAAGTTTAGCACGCGTTGCATACAATATTTTATCTACGACCTTAATTTTACCGTTATTAATCCATAAATATCGATTTGAGAAAAGTTCGCATCTACGACACTTTTAATTTATGTCATAATGAACAGTAGGCTACGCCGCGCGGGCGATTGTTTGGCCACGCCCGTGCTGTCAAGGTGAGTTACGAAATGTAATTATTGATACTCCACATATGACTGTATTCATTACATAACGCTTTAATTATTTCAAAAATGCTTTACCTGTAACGCAAGAAGCAACTAGAATAGCTTTACAACTTCACTTGCAGTTCGAAATTGTAGTTTTATAACCTCACTTCACTTTTAGCCCGTGTGCTAAAAGTAAACAGCTGATTTCTTTAAACACGGTAAACTATAAAACGCCACTTTTAGTGAAACAAGCTAGCGCTAAAAGGCCTACTTTTAGTAGTGGTCGTAGATAAAAGTCATTAACCAACGACGGAAAAATATATTTTTTATTTTATGGAAAAATAACCAGGGCTAATTATAAAATGAATATTTATTGGTTTATAAAGGTGTGTATGAAAAATTATTGAAATATTTACATTTTTATCCGGGTCCTCGTAACTGAAAAAATATCCTGTTTAAAATTTGTATGTTTTCATGCAGCTCTTCGCTTAATTCACAATAATGAAACACAGTACATTCAAACGGTGTAAGTGGAATATTGCACCAACTCAGAACTCACCATGATTACCACCTCCAATATTGTAACTTACCACTGCCTCCTACACAAGCCATGCTGTTAGACTTGCCAACACTGCATCTGTGGTAGTTGGTGGTTCTAAATTACAATACTCCCATTTAAACAGCACAGTTTGACTCGAACAAATTTTACTCTGTAATTAACTAAAGATAGCTTCAGTAATGGTGACATTTATTTACATAGTCAAGTAATACAAACATGTAACAGTATATTTATAAAAATAAAACAACCTAACCTATGTAACATTTGTATAAAAGAACATTTCTGTAATTATTTTAAAGTTTGTAACTTTCTATACACCACTGCTGATTGAGAGTACAACATATATGCAAAAATATGGTGCTACAGCTGTAAATAATCTTATTTGAACGTAATAAACTTATCTGCTTGGTAACATCTAAATTTCTCTGACGCAAATTGTTCCATAAACTTCAAAAAACTGCTGGTGTCATCACTTAAAAACACTTTCACTGTTTGTGCATGTCTTTCCAATATTTGTCTTCTTCTACATTCAGGATTTGTCCTTTCTTGAGGCGCTTTCGACGACAATATGTTGGTAAATTTGGAAATACGCTTGGGACAGCTTTGTCAGCTAATTGAGGGTAATGCATCAACAGTTCTGCATTTCCCCACTCTCATTTCTAACGTTTTCAAATGTATTTTCCATTAAAATGTATTTTACACACGACAGAACTTTTTGTTAGGGTCCAACGTTCTCGTGCTGTTGCACGAAGCCATGCTTTCTTTCGGATCTCGTTCATTTGAAAAGAAAATGTTGTTCGCGTTTGCATACGATGTTCTTTTAAGGTAAAATGAGGTGAGGTTGTTAACTTAGTGAAATACTTAATAAACCCAATGAATTCTAGCAGCAATTTTACTTGCACTTATCACGAACAGTACAGTAATATAAATAAATGTATTTCGTCAAACTTAAAGCAGTCCAACATATTAATATTTAATCACACGCCACATTTCAACAGACATTTTTATAAATAAACAGTACAAAAATTGGTCTACGATCAGCGTTGCCAAATCTCCAACAGCATGGCTTGTAAGTGTAAGAGGCAGTGAACTTACTGATTCCTTGCAACATAATACTGTCTTTTATTTTAAAATTTTGGTTCGTCATTTCTCAACATTATGCTCGGTTCGTATGTAGCAATGTAGCCATCCCTGGATCTTTTACTGCAGCCTTGATGGTGCATCTGTAATTATCTTGACGCAGTTTTCGATTGCTTGAGTGTGACACGGAAAATGGTCAAATGTCAGCTGTTCTTCCAAATATTTACATTGTTAGGGAAGGTTCAGTACAACATAGTTGAACTGGTCAATATAGTAGTTTTGACTGTTGAGCTTCTAAATTAATCTTAGGAACTTTAAATTTTTTTATTATTTTTTCTCTGTCAACATCGTAATAAAGAGACACTCTGGATGTGCGAAATAAATAAGCATTATTCAGTATAACTTTGTCTATTATAATTGATATATTGTAGGAGTTCTCATGAAACAATTGTTTTCCATAAAAGCTTCACTTCATTTTCCAGACGTGGCTGTGTTTATTTTTCGAACCACATTCACTAATATATTTTTTAAATAAATTTAGTATGCGTAACTCATTTCCAGATGGATCTTTTGTTGCCACGTATAATCTTAGAAGTTGGTTTGCAGTCAATAGACACTGAGAATGTGCCATTTCACACTGCTTTTTTTCTGCTAAACTTATGGGACACGTTCTCTCTACCTTCGCTTGATAGGTCTTAAATAAATGAAGAAATACTACAGTGCCTTCAAAAATGAATGGTCGTTATTTTAGCGCATTTTTTTATGTTGGCTACACGTGCAGTGTTTTGCAACGTATAGGGCATTCACTAAACACAAAAACATTAACACCCGTATTCATAGTCGTTCGCCAGCGGATCGCCGGCGACTCGCCGGAGTTTCGTTATGAATAGTATGTTGGCGGCACTGTACGTCTATGTCAAATTCGAGGTGATCAGGTTAGGTTTTCAGTCAGTTTTGACAGAAACTGACACATAATCTAACCTGCTAACCTCGAATTTGACATAGATGTACAGTCCCGCCAACATACTATTCATAACGAAACTCTGGCGAGCCGCTGGCGAACGACTATGAATACGGCTGTAACTATTTCTTTAAGTTGGCATATATAGTCTATTTACTTGACATCTGCACTGTCAGTGTCAAAATTTAAAAAAATGTCTTGACTATACCTCAAAAATAATGTGTTTTTTATTAGACTGTACAGTAATTTAATTGTTAAAATGTGAAAAATAGCGGTGGTGCCAACATAATGTCAGTTTGACAGTGCAGATGTCAAGTAAATGGACTATACATACAATTTTTGTGCTAGGAATTCTGTATTTTGATTTGCAAAGGTTTCCACACCTGCATAAAGGCGGCTTTCAATTTAAAAATGACAATCAATGACAATTAATAAATCTCATTATTTCAGTGTCAAAGTACATATTATTCTAGAAATTCTTGCCTGAACTTCTATAAAATGTAATAAAAATACCTATTAATAAAAGCTACATCAATAGTATCCAACAGAGTATTTGTTTAACATTCTTAAAAGTGGTTAGTTATAACATTTATGCCAGTTGATAAATAAATGTCACACCTTTAACCTATTTGTTTTAGTAACTTTTTGTAAGTACATTCCTAGACAAAGATGAATTTTGGAAGTTTACTCATGAAATTATAGAAATCAAAGACTACTTTGTGAATTTATGTTTACTGAACAGACATGAATAATATGTGGGTGGCCATATATGTAATACTTCTATATTACTAGTAGGGTCTGGGAACGGGCGAAAACATTAGCAGCCGCTAATAATTACACCGTGCCGACCAATTATAAAAAGGAGGTGGGGTTTATTGATAGCGCCGAATTCAAAAGATAGCTTGCTTATAAAAAGAGTATTCCAACCAGAAATCGGAAAGCTATTTAAAATCAGTCCTGACTGCTTGATTGCTATTCAGTAACACTTTATAAATAACCTTCAAATTTGACATATGCATTTGGGAATTTTGGAAGACATTTACGTTTTTTCAACATTTTCTATGCTAGTATGCGGTTTTAAAAACTGAAGTTAAACAACTATTACATAGTTACTTAAATCATCGAAAATGTTACAATGCCTTAACAAAACAGTTACATGTTCAGTTTATATCGAGAGATAAAAAAAACTGTTCCTCAGCGGGCTGTGGAAATTCAACGTACGAATAATATGTTGGTGACACTGTACGCCAATGTCAAATTCGACGTTATCAGGTTAGGTTTTCCGTCAGTTATGACACAAAATGACGCAAATCCTAACCTGCTAACCTCGAATTTGACATTGACGTACAGTGTCACCAACATATTATTCGTACGTTGAATTTCCATAGCCCGCTGAGGAACAGTTTTTTTTTTGGATCTCTCGATAGATCAACTGTCATTACTTGAAAGCTGCTTGACTTTAGAAAATTATGTATTGATTGTATGAAACCAACTTAGACATGACTTATACTTTTCATGATGTACTTACTTGATTTTAAATATATTTACAATTTTTGGTTGGAATATTATACCAGTATTTTCGTGCTTAGACGTCTTTTGGGTTGCTTAGCTTCCAGTGCTGACCTCATCAATTTTGAAAACATTTCTAATGTAGTGCATATCTAAATTATTCTACAAATGTTTCACTGTAAACATGTCAAATTTCCTAAATTTTATATCTATTTTCTTAGGATGATTGACACTGTTCAGGTTTTATATTATTAGGATTTCATATTCCAATATTTTAAAGTTGATAACAAGAGGTTAAAATTGGGTAAATATACAAGTGTAATTGTTAGTGTTTACAATAAAATTTAAGTTAGTATAATTGCACGGCAAAATTTAAAATTTCAGTTAAATGTTAGCTTTGCCTTCCCATAAACTACAAATAAACAAACATTTAATAAGTTTATATTTTAAACTGAATTCTGACAAATTGAACATCCACTAAAGTAATTTTTTTTTCTATAATCATTTTCAAGGTCAACTTTCTAGGGGATAAGTTGCATTCCTGCAGGGTCCCTAGTTTTAATACTGTTGGTACATAGATTTTTAGTTCTTTTCTTCCACTAAAAAAATGATTGTCATTTTGACAGATATGTCATAATTTAATATCGCTTGCTTCATTTTTGCATTTAAAATATTTCTTGGTTTTCCTTTTTTTATCCAATTTTATTGTTGATGATGATGATTCCATACTAAAAAAAGAAATTTGTCAAGAGTTCAAATTAAGAAACTTTGGCATTCAAAATTGACACATAACCATAATTTTAAAAAGTTCTACCAACACGAGGTATAAAAATTTCCTAGCGTTTTAATCACATATCTACCAACATTGTAACAGTTTGACAGTTATTATAGAACAAAAACGTACTTTACATATTGTTAAATAAATTCACATTTGTGATAATTGATAATCATAAAAACTTAAACAGATAAAATGATGTCATAAAATTCTAAATAATTAGAGGATTCCCATTAGAAACTAAATTAATGAATTAACATACAGTACCATTATTATTTAAGCACGTAAATGCTTACATTGATAAAATTGGTAATCAATGAATTAACAATTTGTGGTATGTATAGAAGTAATAACGTAAAGCACGAAGTACTTCAATTATCTTTTTTTATATATATTTTTATATTAAATGCATAATTTTTATATATTTCATATTTTGGATTTATAAGCTTTACAGGCTCTTTGATAGTTTCTTCGATTTTTCTTTCAAACGGAACATAATTTATGTGTATGTGTACTCCTATACCATGAGATAAAAAAATGATTCTGTGCAGGCCTTGATATGTGTTATACGTTTGGCAGTACTGAAGTGTATTGTCAGTGTATGTCAAATTCGAGATTTGCAGGGTAAGTTTTACGTCAGTCTGTGTCAAACAACAAACAAAACCTAACCTTTTAATTTCGAATTTGACATAGACTGACAATACACTTCAGTACTGCCAAACGTATAACACATATCAAGGCCTGCTCAGAATCATTTTTTTATCTCATGGTACGTATATTATCTTTGTTTGAATTCGGCGCCATCACTAAACTCCACCTCTTTTTTATAATTGGTCGGCACGGTGTACTTATTAACGGCTGCTGAAAACATTACGGTGCCGACATATAGTAGAGTTCCTATATAGATATAGTATAAAAAAAATACAAGAGTTGAGACAACGCAAATGTCAGCCGCCATTACTGTTCCAAAAATAAATGATAGCATACAAGGGCAGAGTTGTCTTTCTTAGTATGTGTCACCTATGAATTTAATTACTTGTCACTTTGACAATGTCAAAAAAAGGTTAATTTGAAGCGTTTATGAAAACTACACTGGTAGGTATCTACTACGGATCCTGTATAAGTAATCTTTGAAAAAGAGTTGAGACAACGTAAACGAAGTAGGTACAGTATTGGATTTCAGTTTTCGTTTGCCACCTAGACGCACTTTTTCCCACCGAGTTTGGTTCTACTTGTGAGTGTTCAGTTTATATTTTTGAACTATTCAGCTCGTTGCTTCTCGTTTTTGGGAATTTGTGTCAATGCATATAAAGCCCCGTTCGAATCTACATTTGAAGCGAAAAATGCAACAACCCGTATTTCAAAAAATGTAGAAAAATAATTATTTAGGTAACTAATTTTTAAGTAAATTCCATATACATACTTACAATTCTGCAAGATATGCTATTTAAAGAACTATTGTCAGGTAGAAATGGAACACATATTAATACATTTGCATCAATCAGGGTTAGACCTAAAGTCAAATAAAAATTTCTCAAATGTGACATTCTCAGAACTGGTTGCTACAGTAAATATAGGACTTAAATCTGGCGCAATTTCAGACGAAACTGCGCATGCGCAGTGGATCACAACCAATCAGCATCTATTCCCGACTTGTCTCAACTCTTATAATATTTAGGAACTCTAACATATAGTAGAGTTGGCCGCATAGAGTGACGTTTGTCAAACAATTCAGCAGGTCGTGGATTAACCATTAAAATAAATTCACTGTATACCATGCGTTCTTTTTAAAAGTATACATAGGGGATACTTGTATGTATACTAAAAAGAAACATTCCCTTATTTTTGCCACAGCATGCTATTTGTTTTAAATTAAAACTCTTACCCTCTGCACTTAAAAGTAGAAGAGGGATAGATTATATATATATAAAACTCTTAAAATTGAAGTTTGCTGTATAATTGATTGTCTACATATAGGGTAAAACAATAAAAACAATAAGGAATTTTTTTTTTAGTATACATACGAGTATCCCCTATGTATACCTTCAAAAAGAACGCATGGTATAATTATGGTCCCATCCGTATGTTGGTGGCACTGTAAGTCTATGTCAAATTCGAGGTTAGCATTGGGCGCATTCAGACGACACAACAGTTGTACAACTGTTGAGTGAAATTTCCCTGAATGCGACCGCTTACTTAGCCGCTCAGTCGTAGCGGTTGCTTTTTTTTGTAGCGCATTTCAAAACCGCTCACTCAACAGAAACCGCTGTACCAACTATTGCAACCTACCTTAGAAGGCTCACATAACTCCCACTAGCTCAATCTTCGGCTGCGATATGGGTATGATCAATGTGTGATTTTTGTTTAGGTACTTCACTTTCGCATAAAGGCTTTAGGTTCACTAAGAAAGAAGTATTGGACGCCAACAACTTTATTTAAATTGTTAATTTTTTTCTTTATAATATTTATGTACATTCAACCATATAATTCATGGGTCATGTTAATGGTCAATTGTGAGTTTAATATAATAAAGGTTTAACTACTATGGCAGTTTCTATCTGATGCTTTATACGGAAATATCGAATTAGAGTTCTTATCAGTTTGATTTACATTGATTAATCAATCAAGAGTTTTATAAAAATGTTTCCTTTCTTTTTATGAAATTCGGCACCTTTAGGTAAGATAAATTTAAGGAGCTCTTTATACCCTCTTAACCTATTTATATCTTTATTCAATTTTGCCGTATAAAGTGACGTTGATTTGTCTCTGGCCTGCTCATAAGAGTTGATGTTTAATAAACAGTCATTTAAAATTTTTATTCCTCTAGCGCTTTAAAAATGTCAAATAAATGTCCACCAAAAGAAATCAATAATTTATCAGAAAATTAGACATAAGTACATTACAGCTAAATTAACAAAAGGAAAACAAAAATAACTACGCATTATTTTCTCATTAAGGAAGTCAGATTCTTCAACGGTTCGCTGATAAAAAAAGGTTGCAATTTTGAACAGAACCAGTTTCAAAATTTATGTTTCTTGTAGCACTAACTAATTCGTTGTTCACAATTTTATTTAAATGAACTGCATCATCAATCAGAACAAGAGGTTGTTTTCTGAACGCTGTGTCTGGGTGCACGTTAACGTGTACCAAATAAAATATTTAGGTACACGCGAAAACGTCATCACTGTTTGTGACGTAGAAAATTTACGTGCACCGACTTAGGGATGCCCAAGTACCTAAACGTGTACGTGAATTTATAATAATACAGTTTTTGAGAAATAATTTTCTATTATGATTATTTTAACGCTGTTTTTTAAACAAAATATAATACGTATTTATTATTATTATTTTAGTATTGTTATTTTAAACAAACCATAATACATATCAAAAATATATTTTCATATTAAATGAACCTAAAACTATCGCTACATATGGGCTGACAAGACAAAATTATTTTTTAAAGCGCTTTCGTTTATTGCCTATAACTGTTTGCTCTGCACCTCTAGGCCTTCCTTTTGATTTGATTTTAGCTGGCAACTTTATGTTACTTATAACTAAAACAAAAATATATAAAAAGAATTAATGCCATGTCTCAAGTTTTCGCGGCCAATAGCTGAAATATAAGTTTTCTTTCAAGCTTAAGACTGGTCGTGAACATTCTTCCGCCGCTAGAAAAAACTCCGATTCATGACGGCCACAAGTCCGACAGAAACTCTTCTGTTTCAGATTGGATATCACTTAATATTTCTTTTTGCACTAAAGTTCTTACTCTGTATTTGCGAACTGGAATTGTGACAATGGGCACTCAATTTATCCTGTTCTCCGTTTTGAAACTGTCTTGCTGTATGTTCGGTAACTACAAAAAGAAGTACATTAAGAAGTTTTGAGTAGTGTGTTCTATGATTCTTACCAACTAATAGAATGTCTTTGGCTTCATCAGTGCTTTCCTTTGTATTAAGTATCTCTAAAGATGATGTAGTATTCATTTGATCAACGATTTCAATGACAAGATTAGGTACTGGCACCAAAGTATTTATATTCGAAGTGGGTTCATATTCTTCTTCCAAAAAACTTCTAACATTGGTGTCACTCGAGGATTCATCACTTACGGGTTGAACAACTACCTCCAAACCTTGTCTCCAATACATTTCAATGTCTTTCATTATTTTCATTTTGTAAGTAAAGAATTAGTAACAAAAAGCGCCTGCTTTCTTTTTTGGTTTACAGATTTTATGCTAGCGGGCTGACTTTTCGTTATTGACACTAATTGAGGTATTGTATTGCAACTTTCTGTGAAACTCTCTGGTATCTCAAGTAATATTGCTTAGTCCATCTTATATGACACAAACTTTCCTCAAATAATGGCTGTTTTATTAGAGTGCGTAGTGCAAAAATATGTTTGCAAGAAAGCAACATTGAAGTGAATTTTATACATGTGCATTTAGTTATTGTGACTGTACAGGAAACTCCTTTAGATATTACGTTATAGAAGCCATTGTTACCACATTTTATTTCAACATATTTTGCAGCAATTATTTGCGATTGAACATATGTATTTGCGTATGAAGTCAAGTAATGTTCATTCAGAAATTCAGGACTTTCCTCCAGAAACGTTGTGATAGGTCTTGTTGGAATCAATCGCGCAGTTCGATCATTCCTCTCTTGTTCATGTGAATTCAGAAAGATAAAGAAATATTTTACAAACTCGGCAAGACTACTGTTCTTTTGAATAACCTGTTTTAATTTACTATTGATCGATTCTATGCGATTGTTGGTTCTGTTCAGTAAATTTCCTTTACACATAGAATAAACAGTCCAGTAGTTCCTTATGGAATGCCAGTTTTTGTTAAAATACGTAAGTATAGAATTAGGAACTGATTTTTGTAATATTTCATAATGTTTATCATAATCTTGCTCACTATAACTAGAAACAAGTTTGTGCAAAATTTCGAGGGCTTTTATTTTCTCATCGTTGGTTATATTTAACTTATCTCTAGAAATTTCTCTTTTCGTTGTTTTGAGCGTATGGAACAGACAAATATATACAGGAACATCTGGAAAAATTTCGTTGATACTGTTTCTTTGCAGAAGACCTTTATCTCCCATAATGCAATTAATGTTGTGTGCTGAATCTTCAATATTGTCTTTAATAGATATTAACGATACAAGTTTGATTATGAGCATCTTAACCAAACGAGTTTGATTTCGAAAACGAGGCGGTGAGTTAAAAGTCTATAACAACACCGATGAAGATAAAAGTTTTTAACAGCCACTGAAACGTTTCCTTGTCTTCGTTTGAAATTAAAACAACGCCAGCAATTTCACTGAATCCGTTTGAATCTTCTACAATAAATAAAAAACAGTGAATCCTAGATTTAATAATTTATAAGTGCCATTAATGGAGATAAACTGACGCCATGTTTTTGCTGCCCTTCTCATTGAGTCAGTTGTAAAAACAGAGCCCTTTAAACGTGTCCTCTTCATCTTGTAAAATATGTACTTGACACTCTAACATAACAAAATACGGTTAAGTATATGTACAATTATTATAAATTAATAAATTTGTTACAATGGTAAAAAATTTCACATATTCTGTAATTACTGTTTAATATACTTACTGTAATTTTCTTCCAAATCTTCAGCCACAGTACATAAATCATTGCTAGATTGTTTCATGTTATAAGCAATATTACTTAAATCCTTCAAGGTTGTCATTTTCCCAGTAGAACCAAAGAGTTTTTTTTGTATAATTTTTTTGTTGCCGCGTACATCCAATAAATTTTTAACTCGAGCCTTTTCTTCCAAATTCAACGTTCTATTTGCAGTTAAATGACTATAAACAACCTAGAATATTATATAAGTTAGAAATGTTCTTAAAAGTTTCTCATCTAATTTTTGGACACGTTTTATCCGGGTATGAGAAAGCGCATGTTTTTTGAAAGATCCTGTTTATATTTTTTATTAAACAGTAATAAAAAGAAAAGTGTATTCTATACCTGGGACATGTCATGG
The DNA here is from genome assembly GCA_940337035.1 of Agriotes lineatus. NCBI lineage: Eukaryota > Metazoa > Arthropoda > Insecta > Coleoptera > Elateridae > Agriotes > Agriotes lineatus. The sequence goes on along the minus strand of CALNHX010001852.1, from coordinate 58,013 downwards.
TTACAATGATTTTCGACGAATTCTTTTACCTCAAGGACTCCTTCTTTATTAGCGCGAATTTTAATTACTGCAAGACAATTCATTTTATGAGTTCTAAAAAAAACATGGCATCGGGCCCGTACACAAGTATTAAAAAGGAATAAATATACCCACCGACATTTTCTTAATCCTTTCCCTCTAACTCTTAATTTACCACCATGAATGCAAGTAAAATGTACTTCATAGTACTTCAGCTTCTCATCTAGTTCGCGTTTTAAAACTTTCCTAACTGTTCTAATAGATCGGCTGCTTCTAATAAATACTTCTGTTTGTTTTCTTCTTCATATCGTTTTAAGTCACTTTGAAGTTCATCAAATGAACTGAATACTTGACCAAATCGCATAATTAAATCGCTTAAAACTTGACTAAAGCATGCGAAAAACATAAGCACTTCTCGCTTATCTCCAAATCCGATTTCAAACCTAACCTCAATCTCTGCCTCAATATACTCAACGTGCACGTTTGAATATTTTGGTGCCGCTAACTTGGTACACGCAAATTTTTTACGTCATAAACTGTAATGACGATTTCACGTGTACCTTAATATTATTTTCGGTACACGTTAACGTGCACCTAGATACAGCGTTTTCCGAAACATCAACTGTGGTATTAGGTTTCTCTACAGGTATCAAAAAAGAAGTTATTTTTCCAAAAATCTTTCCGCAGGTCTCTATCTTCTTCGTAATAGAGTCTTCGATATAATTTTCAGCGACTTGGAACTGCATCCACCATGTCTCTTACGTTCAAGAAGATTCACACCTCTATCTACCAAAAGCGAGGCGGAGCTCCTCTGAAAAGCATGACCTGTATATAACACAGGCTCGGGAAGATCCAAAAAGGTCGCAATGACGCTAGGCATTTTACGTATTTTGTTCTCTCCTATCGGCTGGACGGTACTCTTGCCATGTAGATAATTTTAAAAAAGGCGTCTATGGGTCACCGCTTGGGGTCGTAATTTTACGAAGTTTCTGTAGATATCCACAGCACTTATGGCTACTTCATTAATTATAGTAAACACGCGACGTTTGCTAGTTTTTGTGTCTGGCAGAGTTACAACCAAGACATCTCCTCGATCCTCCACATCGTCAATTTTTATGTTTATAAGTTCGCCAATGCGGCGTCCACCAGCTATATCCATGACAAGTACTGTCTACAATAAACGAAGACTTTTTTCATTTACTACGTTTTTATTTAAAAAAGTAACTGACCTTAACCAGTAAAAAAAATTCGTCCGGTGTCTCACTGAAACCTCTTAAGGTATCATCACAGCTCAGTACTTTAGATTTTTTGCTCATAAACCCTTTTGAATTTTGTTTCAATAGCGCTTTCACTTTAGAGAATCTATAAAAGTAATGTAAATATTTACAGTTTGATCTATGAAAACACACTTTTTTCTACTTACTTTTCAATATAAATGATGAGGCAGGCCTTTAGCATAGAGGAATAACTCTAGACTGAAGATGGTTTCAAATTATTGGAATGTTCGGCAATATAATTTAAAATGGGAGCTTCAGTAACTTCCATTGCATGTTTTTCTTTTCTCCAGGAGCTAAATTTTTGATAAATTTTTTGTACGTTTCTGTCGATTTTTTGGGGAGCAGTTGCTCCATAATCGTATTTTCATTCTCCATTACAATTCTCACCTTGTAGGTACAGACAATACACTACACTTTATAATAAACTTTGTTACAAAGAATATTCACTTTGGTTCACTATTTACGTTCGACTTTTTTTCCGTAAACAGTTCAATTCATGACAACGCATCAAAACAACTCACGCTCAGCAACTCGATATTTGCAAGGGATTAGTGGCATTTTAAGCTTTTAGCAAAAATCTTACATTTACACTAGAAAAGTTTATTACTGCAAAATTGAATAAACAGTTGTATTATACTTGCGGATTAAATTAATGTATTAACGCGCGCATTAATTTAATCCGCATGTATAATAAATAACTATTAATGAAGGCTGTTAAATGATTTACCCGCTAACTCAATTCACATTTCTAAAGTATAAGAAATGCCCATTATTTGCCAGATACCTGCGGTATAACATTAATCCCCTTTTTGACATTTACAAATATAACCTGGTTTTTTAGCCTATTAATTAAATCTTCTTATTACATTATTATGAAGTTATTGACGGTAGATTGAATTTCATATGCACATTTAAAACTGGTAACTGGAAAAAGAAAATTGAAAAATTACATGATTAACAAAATTATGTGCGAAAAAAACCTCAAATTTCGCCACTTATTTTACAAATTGATTACTGCTTGTTTTTGCAACTTTGACAAGTTTAATGTCAGTTGAATGTCATCAATTACAAGCAATCAAAAACCTGTCGACTACTTCTAAATCGCATTTATATCTATTGTACATGCATAGGGACCCAACTAAACAAATACTGTTCCTGCATTTGCCGTACTCTTATTTGGTTATTATATAGGTATTCTATGTTTTGTTCAAGAAGACTGTACTAAGGAGAAATAACTCGCGTCGCGAAGCGGACCGCTAAAAGTTGACAAATATGGCGGTCGTCGTGTACTATTTTCATTCACAAAACTCGTGAACTGTCAAAGTCAAATATTTGCCAAGTGTAACTGGAAATTCGGACATGTTTTAACAATTAATAAACTGCTCAACTACAGGTCTAAAGAGTAGCTTCAGAATGTGTAGTTCAAAACGTGACCACCGAACTTCTGTAGATGGCGCCAAGTGGACAAGCCGCCACTGTGCTACAATGCTTGGAAATTTTGCAAAGTGGAAAATCGCCACCTTTCGCCAAAACCAAATAGCGCATGAAGGTGCTCGGGACCTTAGCAACAACTTTGCCCCCTTTCAAAATTTCGATATCTGTAGCCGTTCGAAAGTTACAGGCGATCCAGACAGACAGACAGACAGACGGACAAAACGTTCGCATAAGTACGCTGAAGCTACTAATAACACACTTGAAATACACTCCATTTGATTAACAACCGTAAACTGACTTTTAATCGCGATGACAGGTTAATTTAGCTCGCTTCCAACTCTCGAACGGCAGCGGGAACGAATTAAAATGACCAAAGATAGTACACGTAAGGTTACTAAATCATATAAGGTACCGCCAACTGTGCAAACATATATCTTTTGTCTCTTTTAATTTGGGGTTCCTGACATTAGTGTCTCACTCTCACTCCGACTTTCTTACAATGTCGTGTCCTTTTTAATTTGGGGGAACAAAATCCTAGAATGGAATGGCGGTACCATTTAGTGACCTTAATTACACGCTGTCGACAGCGCCGCGACGGCTATCCCCGGCATTGGGGCCGCTTTTATATCGGATACGGACAACTCGACGCGGCCAACTAGACGCGGGAAACTCGACGCGGACCCAACTCGATCCGAGTCCAAATCGACGCGGGACAACTCGACGCCACGAATTATTAGTACAGTATTTTGGAAGAAAAAAACAAAGCATAACGGTCATTAATTTTTACTTAAAAATAAACAAATAACCGGATCTAGGAAAGACAATTTACCGAGGGAAAATTTACCAGAAGGAAAGTTAATCGAAAATTATGGTATGGATAGTATGTGTAGCTTAATTTACATAATCTGCTTTTTAATATTTAATATAGCTCTATATGACAAAATTAATCTTTTTACCGGATCATAATTTATTGGAAGGACGACGTTTAATTACTGCTCGCCGCTTTAAATATAACAAAAAATGATTTGTATAAAATCACAACCTATTCAAGTGATATATTAAAGCGGCCGCAATGCAGCAGCCTATAGTCACAAAAAGTATTTACAATAATATGTACAGTGTTTAAATTATAATTTTGTCGAATTCGACTAGGGCCGAGAACTTGGTCCTTCCGACAAATTGTGATTCGGTAAAAAATATACTTAGGTATATAACTCTATTAAACATTAAAAGGCAGATTATTTAAATTACTCCTACCACTGCCTCCTACACTTACAAGTCATGCTGTTGGAGATTTGGCAACGCTGATCGTAGACCAATTTTTCTACTGTTTATTTATAAAAATGTCTGTTGAAATGTGGCGTGTGATTAAATATTAATATGTTGGACTGCTCTAAGTTTGCCGAAATACATTTATTTATATTACTGTACTGTTCGTGATAAGTGCAAGTAAAATTGCTGCTAGAATTCATGGGGTTTATTAAGTATTTCACTGAGGTAAGTAACAACCTAACCTCATTTTTAGGGCATTTCTTGTAACTTTTAATTTTATATTTAGAATGCCACGAAGACGCTGTGTACCAACCACAACAGTACCTTAAAAGAACATCATATGCAAACGATAACAACATTTTCGTTTCAAATGAACGAGATCCGAAAGAAAGCATGGCTTCGTGCAACAGCACGAGAACGTTGGACCCTAACAAAAAGTTCTGTCGTGTGTGAAATACATTTTAATGGAAAATACATTTGAAAACGTTAGAAATGAGAGTGGGGAAATGCAGAACTGGTGATGCATTACCCTCAATTAGCTGACAAAGCTGTCCCAAGCGTATTTCCAAATTTACCAACATATTGTCGTCGAAAGCGCTCAAGAAAGGACAAATCCTGAATGTAGAAGAAGACAAATAATGGAAAGACATGCACAAACAGTGAAAGTGTTTTTAAGTGATGACACCAGCAGGTTTTTGAAGGTTATGGAACAATTTGCGTCACACAAATTTAGATGTTACCAAGCAGATACGTTTATTATGTTCAAATAAGATTATTTACAGCTGTAGCACCATATTTTTGCATATATGTTGTACTCTCAATCAGCAGTGGTGTATAGAAAGTTACAAACTTTAAAATAATTACAGAAATGTTCTTTTATACATATGTTACATAGGTTAGGTTGTTTTATTTTTATAAATATACTGTTACATGTTTGTATTACTTGACTATGTAAATAAGTGTCACCATTACAGAAGCTATCTTTAGTTAATTACAGAGTAAAATTTGATAAAGAGTAAAACTGTGCTCTTGAAAGCAAAATTATTTCAAATGGGAGTATTGTAATTTAGGATCACCAACTACTAGAGATGCAATGTTGCCATGTCTAACAGCATGGATTGTAAGTGTAGGAAGCAGTGCTCCTACACATACTATCTATACCATAATTTTCGATAAACTTTACCTGCGGTAACTAGTCTTTCCTAGATCGGGTTATTTTTTGTTTATATTTACGTAAAAAATAATGACCGTTATGTGTTTTTTATCATCTAAAATACTGTACTAATAATTCGTGGCGTCCAGTTGTCCCGCGTCGAGTTGGGCTCGGATCGAGCTGGGCCCGCGTCGAGTTGGTCGCGTCGAGTTTTCTGCGTCGAGTTGTCCTAGATCGCTTTTATATACAGCCGTCATAGCAAGTTACCTACATCTCCTTAGTACAGTCTTTATGGTTTGGTTAGAGACCCTGTATATACAGTAAGATAAGAGATGGGACAAGTGGAACCAGTTTCCAAGGATAAATTGATTAAGTGCTATGTTTTTGAAAGAATGTTTCAAGATGTTGCCATTGCCAAATTGACATTAACCTGAAATGACAAATTTCTAATAAATGTCAAATAATGAAAGTAATTGTTCATTATCAATAAAAATTTATTATTAAGAAATTTTGTTTGTGCCTTAACTACTAGGTCTTATGGCACTACATTTTACAGTGGATGTTAAATGTAATTAAAAACTTGTATTTCTTTAAGGAAACTAATTAAGTCTAGTATCTTAAGTAATGCTTCTTGAAGTGATGTTCCAATAGCATATATGGACCGGGCTGCTGCAAATTTAGGGCACTCACACAGTATATGTTTCACTGTACTGCTCACTTCACATGTGTCACAGGTGGGTTGAGTGGTTCGTTAAAGCAGGTAATCGTGTGTGATTTTTGTATGGCCGATTTTGAGGCGATTTATCACGGTCTCTTCTTTTCTGTTGAGATTCGTATTTTCTATCCATTTGAGGGGGAGTGGTAGTTTGAAGTATGCCTTTGTTTCTGCTATAAGCCGTTCACGATCTTTTTGGGTCAGGTGAGGCTGTGACCATCTAGTAATTTTGTTGGCAGAACCTCTGTTGCAACTAAACTCCCTCATGGAAATTGACACTTTTTGTGTTAGGTTAGGTTGTTTTCAGTTTAAGGTTATATTTTCTGAATAGGTACATTGTTGCCGGATATTCTCTAGTTTCCACATCAACTCGCGTTCTTTTAAATTTGGTCTGTCCTTTTTAAATTGAAAGTAGCATCGTTTGATGGAAATTTTTTGTTGTAACAAAATTATTTTGGGCATTTTGACTTTTCCTTTGACGGAAATTAAAATTATTTTTACACATTTGATAAATAATTTATTTTCTTACGAATATTAAAATAATAAATCTGGCAATGTGGTGGCAAGAAAATGTCGAACAGACACTGACAGGAAAAAAAAGTTGCATCCACTACATCATTGAATCAGTTACTCCAACATGAAAATAAAACTTTGTCCCAAAAAGGTCGTGAACGGCTTATATGTCTGTCCATTCTTTATGCCACTCAGTGATTATTCGTTGTTTTGCGTGGGTTTTTATGTCTACTTTTCTGGCAAGTTCTGAACTGTGAGTGTTCATTTGGGTGGCTTCTTTTGCATATTTGTCTGCTGTTTCGTTTCCATATATATCCATGTGTGATGGGATCCAAAGATATTGTACGTGTTTGTTCTCTGATTCTATGCGGTCTGTTATGTTCTGGATTTCTTTAATGTACTCGTTTGGTGAATACATATTTTGTAAGCTTTGAAGGGCGCTAAGAGAATCTGTAATGATGGTGAACTTATTCGCCTTACAGCTCAGGATGTGTACCAGGGCTTCTTTTATTGCGTACAATTCTGCACTGTAGATGGTTGCCATAAAAATTGATTTTCATAAAGTAGGATAGATATTAGGGATGGTTTGCAGTTTCTTTCTAAGTCAAAGAATACTAAAACTGGTGTGAAAGAATGGCACTATACTGGATGAAGTGCAAACTTGCCCGTTCACATAGGTAAGCTTCACAGAAAATTTTACTTTGACTTTGAAAGAATCTGTAATAAGTGAAAAACTTTTTACCCTCCAAATTAATAGTTCAAAAGTTAGCTTTTCTGTTGTGATTTAAATTTCGTGTTCATCTTCACTATACCTTATTTTTGAAGAATTTTTAAAATACTGTGCAACACATACATTTTTTAAATTTTGCTGAACATTTTTATATTGATTTTCTGAATATGTTTCACTCTCACAACTGTAAAAGTGGAATGATGATTGCACTGCGGGATAAAATGCAATATCGTAGACCACTTCTTCCTCATGCGCAGGAGCTATCATTTTAGGTTAGCTGCAGTTTAAAATTTGTCTGTACTTAGCACCCACCTATATTATAGTCCAAGAGCCAGCAACGGATTTCTTACAGTATTTTTAACAAGTCTGTAACTGTTATGGAAGGTCCCTTTGAATATACTGAGAAGAGAACCCGTAGTCTGGCAAGCCTGCGATGGTGGTTTTAGCCCCCTTGCGTCTTTAAAGGGCGGAAAAAATAACGTGTCAAAAGTGACACAAAACCTAGGAATAATATGTTGGTAACACTGTAAGTCTATGTCAAATTCGAAGTTAGCAGGTTAGATTTTGCCTTAGTCTGTGTCAAAACTGACGGAAAACCTAACCTGGTAACCTCGAATTTGATAGACTTACAGTGCCACCAACTTATTATTCACACGTTTGAATTTCCACAGCCCGCTGAGGATAAGTTTTTTTGGATCTCTCGATATTTCACAGTAAATAGTTAAGTTTATTATGCAACTTTTTGTGAATCTGGGGTAAACTTACCACCCGCGAAAGCGTCTGTCAATCTTTTCACTTACATAAGATATGATTACCTTTAACATAACAAAGAGCCAGACTTGTTATTATACTTTTTTCTTATTATTTTTTTCCATCCTTCAAGGACGCAAGGGGGCCTAAATCACCACCGCAGGCTTGCCAGACTACGGGTTCCCTTCTCAGTATATTCAAAGGGACCTTCCATAACAGTTACACGCTTGTTAAAAATACTGTAAACAAACCCGTTGTTGGCTCTTGGACTATTACTAGCTCCAGGAATGGTAATTCAAATTGCTGCTGCTGCTATTACAAAGAGAACTGATTGAACAATTTCAAGGTGTTTTAGAATGGTCCACGATACTGCATTTTTCTCGTACTGCGTTATATTTTAGTTTCCTATTTTTTGTCCATAATTTGTACGATTTTCACAATTTAAGTTCTTAATAACAGACCTTTCTACCAATATTCATATACAGGGTGTTCGGATAATAGGAAACCATACATTGTTAACACAAACTCAAACGTCAAGTTAAACAATAATAATTGCACGTAAACAACTCGACAACAAGCAAACAAAAATTGCATTTTTTTTATCAAGGCTAATCAGATAATGACCCTGAAAAGAAAAGCCTTAAAACTTTAGCTGCCGGTCTTATAAAGATCACTAATCAGACGTTAACTTTAATTTGCTGTTAAAACAAACAAAAGCACATCAAAACGTCAGTGCATATGACATTTTATTCATTAGTAAACAAATTTTGATGCGCTTTTGTTTTTATTAACAGCGAATTAAAGTTAACCTTAGATTAGTAGCCTTTATAAGACTGGCTGTAGATATAATTTCTAACCAAACGGTTTATCTTACGCATACCAAACAAGAGTAAATTAATTTTGAATTTTTTTTATTCCCTACAAGATGCCTCATCTAGATCGGAGGTATGTCTTCAGCTATAAAAGTTATGACTAAAAAGAAAATATGGTTTTAGGTTAACTGCCAGTTCAAAATACATGATATCGATTATTTTGCTTTTTGTTTGTGAACATTGCAATAAAGAGCACGTACACCAAGTTTAAAGTATTTATCTATTCAATTATAAAAAATAAATAAAACATTACAAAAAAAAGTTAAACTTGAAGGGTCGGTATCTACACCAATCGGACAATACTGAATATGCAGTTTTTTATTATTTTAATGCGTAGAACTCACCATCAATGTATGGTTTCCTATTATCCGAACACCCTGTATACAGGGTGTTAGGTAAACATGCGGCAAAAATTCAAAGGGTTATTTCTTGGCCTATTCTAAGAATATTTTGTCCTATGATGATTTCTGAAAAACCCCTTTGTTTCGAAAATACAGGGTGACGAAAATTTGCGACAACCATATTCGATATTTTATAAAATCATTAATGTAAATAAAAGTTTGGCCAACGCCAATGAGCTTATCAAGTATCCGGGCTGGAGGAAGTCATTTCGAACATTTATTGTAGATTGAGCAACTTTACATGTACTTTTTGATAATAAAATGTTGTTACTGCCGCAAATTTTGTTCACCCTGTATCTTCGAAACAAAGGGCTTCTTCAGAAATCATCATACGACAAAATATTCTTAGAATAGGCCAAGAAATAACCTCTTGAATGTTTGCGTGGCTGGCTGATGCACAGGGATTGTAATGCTTTAAATCGTGTATCACAGGAGTTTACGTTTTACTAAGCTTAAAACCATCTTACCTGTTTATATTATCTTGATGTTTTTCTACTTATATGGCTTCACGTATCACTCGTGGGAAGTGGTGAGGTATTCTGGCAAGTAGCGGGCAAGTATCGGTCAAACATCCAGACCTTTACCTAGAGCTTAAGAGTTAAAAAACATAAAAATATGATTAAAAGATATCAGTTCGACAAGTCTAAAATTGTGGAATATGGTTGGAATAACAACCACAAAATACAATGGCGTAACATAAAGATCTTATTTAAAGAATTGATGTGAACTAAACGTAAAATTAAAGAAACGATATATACCTATTTTAATTAATGAAGAAAAATGCGTTTCGTCTTTCTCGATATTTTTAGACAAACGTTGGCTATTGATTCTTAAAGATCAGATCAATTAGATAGTCAATCGTCAGTGCCAAGCAATTCACTGGAGGTTGGTCACTTCTGAGTCGCAGTGAAAAGCTAAGTTTTCTTTGATCATTTTTGGTTTTAATTGTTAATTCGTTGATAATGAGGGCAGACTGTTCTTCGAAACGTTCGACATATAGGTAATATTTTAATTTAGCAGGGTGGTGAATTATCTAGGAAAGAACATGAATTATATCAGGCCACAAAAATATTTTAGAGATTATGGTAAATAATATGTTGTCGACAACATTTTTAAGTAGCGTCAAAGACAGGTTGTTCTAGACCGATTGATAAGAATAGTTGAGAAATTATGTGAAATTTATTGTTTTTATAATTATTGAAGCACACATTGAAGTTCTCTTGGAGCAATACAATAGCAGATTTGGATAATTAATTTGGTTTATGCGTGACACTGTTTTAAATACCCAGTAGTGGTTACGAACGATCACTATTTGCCAAAACAACAGAAATCTAGTTTGCAGCTGTAGTTTTTTCGGGCTGAAATTCACTTCATACAACATGCACAACAAAAGCAAAAGTGCTTACACAAAAATGTTTATTTTAAAACACATGTAAATGCAACAAAGAAAATAAAAGAATTAAAACCTAGAATGATTGAAATGTTCTAAACACATATATACAATAAAAATTACCACTCTAAGTGCGATATAGCTGGGGGCTACTTGCATATACTTTTAAATAAGGACAGACTAATTATATCTACCACACACGTATGTACATTTAAACAATATTAACAATGCTCCTGAATAGCTGTCCTTAAAAGCGCAAACGTTAAACCGCCCGAAGCCGTCCCTGTATGCGCTTGCATGCATGAAATCCCGGAGCAATTCGCATACGAAAGCTCGATTCTCACACAGCTGCAGTGACCAGGCCTGCAAATTTCTGTGTTGCGTATTGGATTTTCAGGGAGTTGCATCACCAAACCTTGAAAAGTACGACGCGTGGAAATTGACCATACACCCAATGACGTCACGAAATTACGAGTTTGTTTCGTAATTTGTGTACTCACTCGGTACACGATGAAAATGGCGTTTGCAAACACTACTTGCTGCACTCAAAATGTATACGGCAAATGTTAAAACACTGTAAAGGTAAAGCTTTCTTAGTTGCTTCTATTTAATTCGCCGTAGGTGATTTCGCACAATGCACTAGGAGCTGTTTATCCACATGTAGCTTGTGGAAAGACTTGAAGCATCTTAAAGCAAACATTCTACAATTTATTTATTTGAAGACATTACACCACAATTAGCACCATAGATTTTTATTTAAAAAAATATACATTTTATACAGGGTGAGTCAATACTGCATCTCTGCATACTACTTATAGTTTAAAATACAACAAATATTTATAAGTACCTACATAAAAGTATCATAACTTTTTGAGCTTGATAACCTAAAATTCTTTTCAACTCTACAGGATGCTCATTTTTTGCTAGCTAGTATAGAAGTTCATTTTTATATGTAAAATACTAAAAATAAGAGCAGGGATAGTGGGATATGATTTGACTTGACCCTATCTTTTTAATGGAATAATGGGCCAAACCTTCTGTCGATTCTTGCAAGAATATCTGCAACAATTTCTGGAAAACCTACCTCTCGATACTGCAATCCGCTAATTATGTTTTCAACATGGTGACCCCGCAGGACATAGCCTTGAAGTTCGAAATTATCTTAACAACGAATTTGCGAACAATTGGATTGGAAGAGCAGGTTCAGTGCATGGCCCTTAAGATCTCCATGTCTTAAGAAATTAGATTTTTTCTTGTGGGGATTTATAAAGAAATTGGTTTTCGAACGGAATAGAACAGTGGACAGATTGCAGATGTGCATAAATCATACTCGTGGTCATCATGACCACGTTTTGTAAATTTTTGTTTATTATTATATGTATTGCCCATTGTTGGTTACGTAAGTGTTATTTATTGTTATTAAAGGTATCATTTTTTAAATAAAAAATTATAATTTTAAAATGCTTGTACCTATAATATTCGGTTTTTAGCTATTTTCAGGTAATACCAGTATTTTCTGAAATTGTTTATTTTTCAATAACCAACGTGCTAAGTATTTTGAATAATACAAATTTTATATACACCCTTGATAAAAATTGTAAGCAAGTAACTAGTGTAATAGCACCCTCTTTAGCGGTGTTAATGTCAAGCCCCACGTTGTGTGCCAAAATGTAATATATTCTCTTTTTTTAATCAATATAAATATGTTGCAGTTACACTAACTTACCTGCATCTATCAAGTAAACGTCAATGTCAAACTTGACTTGAATGACATTGATATTTCGTCACATTGTAATTATAATAATGTTACTTTCTTACCTCGAACTAGCTCAATCAGAGACATTTAAGATTCATTTCTCTCAGCTAAATGGGTGATGATTTATAATAATATTATTAACCTCAATTTCAATGAGTTATTTTTATATTTACTTATAATATTATAACGACGTATTCAGGTATCTTTACGTTCGTATGAAACCAATTTGAAACTGAGTTTTGATATGAAGTTTAGTTGACAACTTAATTAACAGTCCAAATCAGAAGTTTAATAACTTGATCATATTTTGTAACTTTACATTCCAGCTAAATATAACTAAACCCATAATATGTAATTTCAAATTATAATAGCCTAAAACCGCCGAGTTCTGGAATCACTTATTAATTTAGAAAAAGTAAGCATACACTTATTTTCTAAATACAATATTTCTTAAATTAATTCGATATAATTTTGTCTTCACTAAACTTGTTCAAAATGTATCTTCGAAATCTAGTAATTTAAGATCACTGACCTTTCTCAGTTGATTGCGATACCTGAATTCACTTCGTTGATGTCTTGTTCTACTAGTAACAATACTAGCACAAGCTCTGCTAATCTCTGACTGCAACTCTAACTGCAACTCTGACTGCACAAAGCTCCTTGTAGATATTTCTATCTTCCAGATAGAATTTTCACAAAAACCACAACACTTCCTTGAAGCACTGAAGCTACGTTAATGATTGAAACTGATTGCTTTTCAATACAGCTTCAATATCAATACAAAAGACAATATTTATATTTACTCTTTGCAAATAATTATAATTTATCTGATTTTATATCAGACCTCACTCACTGGTCATTCCTGAGTAATATTATTTCAATTAAATATAAATTATTCACCAATTGTATGGAATTGAACCTACAACGGCGTCTAACCTGTATCGAGTTAAACATAAAAATGTGTACTTCTTGTTTATTATCTGACCAAGTAACGTTACGTTCCTATTCACAACTACCACCCATTATATAAGTTTTATTTTTATAACTATCTGTATTTGAAATATATATTTATTATATGCAGTATGCATGTATGCATGTGACATTACACTAGGAAGCACAAACACGCTGTTCCATTAAAAAAAAATTTTTTAATGTCCCGAGTGGTTACAAATCAGCCAAACTGTTTTATTGTCACATATGATAGAAGTAGAAGCTGACTACGACCACTTGGGCACTTAATTTTATTCTTTAATTAGCTTAAATAGTGTCGCTACGATTTTTTAAAAAGACGTTTGTATTTATCTAAACATTGATAACGTTGAATGATAATTTAAAAAGCTAAATATAATCAGAAAGGAAAATATATAGTGGATGAGAATATCTGAACACATATGTATAGGGTGTTTTATGTAAAAAACGAACGTGTGTGCTGTCCAGCAAAAACTGACCACCCTGCAGAGTTGAAAATAATATCAGGTTATGAAGCTTGAAAACTTATGATACTTTTATGTATACATAATTGTTTGAAAAAATCTAATAGAAGGGTGACTTTATGAAAATAACTGTACCTAGTGTTAAATCAAGCTTCTAAAACTTAACTTTTTTCCCGTTTAGCCATTTCTCTATCTGCTGCAGTTTCCGAAATCTCTAGGGCACAATAAAAGCTCATCCTTAATAACTAAGCCAAAATGTTCACTTTTAAAGTTTACGCATTTTTCTACACACAATTTATCAGTGTTTGAGTACACTTTACTAACACCAGTAGTACTAATATTAATACTTACCTTTATATTACTAAATGACTTAAATTTTGTTAAGTCTTAATACTTAAGATATCTGTATTTTATTTCTCTTTATTATCGCAGGTTTTGTTATACCTAAGTTACGTAATACATTTTTTTTCGCCACATACAAATTAGATCTTTAGTGGCTAAATTATTTTTTAAAAAGTTATTAGACGATATAATAAATCAGTTGCCACATCATAGCAACGCTCGTCATGTGCGCAGTAGAAGAAAATACTAAACACTAAAATAGTTTATTAAATTTTGTGTTAATATAAGGAATGCTTCTAAAGGGAGGTCGCTCACCAACAGAGAAATTACAAAAAGAACGCTACGTATGTACTATGACTGAAGTCTCGCTAACTACTACTTTAACAATAGTTAATTAAACAACATGAGTTATAAATTAAAACTAAGGCAAATGTTACGCTACAAAGCAATCAATTTTTAAAGCAGATAAACCCTTTGCTAAATAAATGACACTAGTTTCTATACTAAGCTTTAATAGCTAGTGCACAAAGTCTTCTATGAATTTTTGTTTAAACTCGTGTTATTTATGTTACAACAATACTGTGCTGGTTTTACTTAACATTTTAACTCATTCTGGAAGTTAAAGAGAGTCACGTTGAGTACAAGAAACCCTGAAAATGCACGTCTGTTCAGATTCCATTTAACTGCCAAATTAAATAACTAGCTTTGGCGAACATCTGGGCCCTTCTCTCGCTCCAATCCCTAGGGAGCACTCCACGCCGAACTCAAGGAATAACCAACACTCCGTTTTTAACAGTTTTGGGCAGTGTTGCAGCGGCTACGAATCCTTGATTGTGCGTTGAAAAGGTTTATGATTTACAACAGAGATGAAATTTAAAACTTAAGGTTAGACTGTGAACAGGCGCAAGTAGCTTAGTTATTTATTTGATATTAATTTAACAAATGCCTAAAATTAAATATTTTACTGAAGTTATAATTTGTTTGCCGTGTGGTGTGTCTCTTACACGACACTGAATATTTCTACAATGTGGTTCCCCCTGTAAAATTTCCTATCGTTAAGATGGAAATATGGAACACCTGCTATTATTTTCGATGTGACCATGTATTTAACTATGCTGCAGTACTTGTTTCTGTTTTTAACTTACTTTTATGAAATCAGGTAATAGTACCAACCTTTGACAATAAATACGGCGACACCAGCACAGCATTTATGACAGTGCATCTTTATAATTTCCCTTACTATTCTCTCAGTACTCTTAACAGCTATCTTCGTATTCTCAACAGTTTCATGATCAACCAACTCCATATTCTCAGCTGTCTTCATATTCTCAAGAGTAGTCACAATACTCTCACAACAATCTCAACAAGTACCTTCGCAGCAGAATAGATATTGAGAGGATATATACAGGCAGGGACGAATATGAAAAAGAGCAAAAATCGAACACTCAGTACCAGTGACGTAACTAAGATTTTACTCTGGGGGGTGTTCTTGTAGAGTGATCTAGCTTACAATAATAATTTAAAAAAATTGAGCGTACCTTAAAGTTGAAACGAGCCAATTCGTGCCTCCTGTATTTGCCTATTTCATACCTTTTATTATATACTCAATTAGTAATAAGGCCCAGCAGTATGTGTTCTTATATTTATTTACGTAGCATTGCATCATAAGTGGGAAATGCTATGTGAGTGACCGCGGACTATGGAGTCCCGAGTGTGGACGCGCTAGTGTTACGTGAGAAAATGTGCTAACAATACAAGTTAATTTGGAGAATAAGAAGCAGCGGATTTGAAACGACGCTGAGGCCTGCAAGTGAACTCATTCGCTGTCAAACCTGCGAAGGCTAAGGTCGCCCTGATTCGCGCCCTAATAGGCAAATACTGCGGATTAATTGGTTCGCGCCCAAATTGACCAAGTGAAGTCTTACGTGAGCCCACCACGGGGAACTTGTAGCTCTAGGCAAGGTGCCAGCCAAGAAGCGAAGCAACGTATTGGAGATGCCAGCGGCGTCCAAAGGGAACAAAGTTAGTTCTGTTTGCAATCGCGCTAAGAGATCCAACAACAATTACAACATTGTCAATAATTGTTGTGATGAACCATTGCGCAACTACGAGTAAGTGGGTCGCTGCCAGATAACGGAGAATAGCCGGCTGGTATTACGTCATTTGCTGATTTGGCGTACAGGGGCTCCAAATAACGAAGCGTCCTAAAAAGAATCGACAACTTCACGTCCGAACTATTTGTGTGTGCGGAATTACTTTAAGCATTGCGCTCGTGAGCTTTGACTTTGCATGCGCTGCTGAACGTTTGGAATCTAGTTTAGGCATTTTATCATGTGCAGTACATAACAGCTTTGAGTACTCGTTTTTATGTATATTTTTCTTTGTGTGTCTATGTTTGTTTACAGATTAATTGTATTCCTGTAAACTGTTGAGTTTTTATTACCGTTGGTGTTTGCATTTGTAAGTACAACATTTCAGGTGTCAGCGAGCTGACCTCAACAATATTAGTGTTCCCTTAGCTGCACTGAGGATTTAAATAGAGCCTCATAGCTCACCGACTGGATAAGCTAGCGAACCAGGGCATTGTAACGTAATAATTCAGTAGGTGTAGGGCTAGGCAAGAGGCCGTGTTACAAAGTATAGTTGATTTCATCTCTATAGGACTTGAAGTAGGCCTTGATTTAAATTCTTGTTAGTGTAGACCACCAACTGATGTTGACAGACGTCTATTTAAATAGGTGAAATTAACTAGTGTGGCATTTTATTTGCTTATTAATCAAAAGGCGTCAGAAATAATTATTTGCTCAATAAATAACAACTTAGCTCGCTTGTAAAACAAAATTTCAATATATGTCTGTCCTTGCAATAACTCTAACCTATGAAACTGTTAAATGTCATTTTGACTGTAAAAAATTAGTTAAATCATAGCCTACGCTAAGTCCTATAGAAATGAAAGCAACTATACTGTTTATTTATAAACAATAAAATAATTACAACTGTAATACGACTTATAGTAGTAATTCAAGTTTTCTTGGTTTTTTTGCTAACTCGTTTATGATTTCATCTACGTTCACCGTAAGTTCTCTGTGAATGGAAAGCATTGCCAATCCATTCAGCCTATATTGCGATGTTATCTTTCGGAGATAAATCTTAATTCTTTTGAAGGTGAAGAATGATCTTTCAGCTGTTGCAGTTGACACAGGAATCTCTGCAAGGATTTGCAGCAACTTGAATATGTTGGGAAACATGTCATTATTGCACGTAGCTAACGCATCCATTGCTGTCTTATGTGGAAGATTTTGTACATTTTGGCTTTTCCGGTATAATTTGAACTTAGCAGTCACATCCGAAGGATGTTCGTTCAGATCGGATATTAAAAATGGTCGAGTCCGAATTCCGAATGTAATAATTGATATTCAATTATACATTACTAAAATGTAATTTTAGATTTTTTGTTTAAGACAAATTTTAGTTATTCCTAAAGCCTCTGGGGGGTGTTCTTACATCCATATCACCCCCCATAGTTACGCCACTGCTCAGTACAATACATATAATTAACAATAGACTGAAACAACGTATCACAAAAACAACGCACAATAACAACGTCCCACTGATACAATCAAAAATAGTGGAAGTGACAAAAAAACGTATTGACGAAAAGAACAACAAAACGAACACCTTAAGTAAAGCAGAACTAAAAGCTGCATGCAAAGAAATTAGAAGAAGAGTGAGAAAGGATGTAGCACAATACAATGAAAAACTGTGAAAAATATCATCAAATAAAACAAGGGACCTAAAGTATTTATGAAGAAATTGACAGAGGGGGAACCAAAAATTATAAACTTAATAGATCAAAATGGCATATTCCTAACCAACCGAGAACAAATCTTTACATATATTGAAGAATTCTATAAGGAACTTTACTCCTCAAAGACGCCACAGACCACTATCCCACGAGACAAAAGAGCGAAACTCACAAAGCACTACACAGAAGACATACCACCATCTGCAAATACGAAATAAAGACAGCGTTAAAAGGGATGAAGGACAATAAAAAACCCGGCCCAGATCAACTGGTTATATGTAGAATAAACCAAATGGGGAGGGAAAAAATATACTGAATCATCTGGATCACCTATTCAACCAATTTTTAGAAACGGAAAACACCCCTACCTACACGTTTACTAGCTACTTACTAAAATTATTAATAACAGAATATCGAGATATTTCAAACAACAGAACAAGCTGGCTTTAGACATGGCTACAGCACCATTTATTACATATGCACCGTTCGACAAATGATAGAAAATGTACATGAATATAACCAACCCCTGTACTTGATCTTTTAAAATTTCGAGAAGGCCTTCGACACAGTCGAAAAATGGGCACTCATTAACTCTTGAAAAGATGCAGGATTGATCGTCGATATATAACACTAATTGACGTCCTCTACCAACAAGCTACCATAACAATTCAAACGTTCGATGAGACCAAGCCCATAGAAGTCAAACGAGGTATATGACAGGTGGACACCATCTCCCCCAAATTGTTCATCAATTGTCTAGAAGACAGCTTCTAGCTATTAAACTGGGAGAACCTCGGTATCAATATAAACGGAGAGCGACTGAGCAATCTGAGATTTGCAGACGACTTCGTGCTTATCTCCGATAACATGAAAGATATAAAGGAAATGACTAAAGATCTAAGGGAAGCTGCTACTATTATAGGGCTAAAAATAAACATCAACAAAACTAAAATAATGTCAAACAGAGAAGACGTAACCCCAATTGAAATTGAAGATAATAAGAAAATAGAGATTGTTGAGGAATACCTATATCCGGGACAACGAATATCAGTCTCAGGTGACTGTCAAGCGAAAGAGATAGAAAGACGCATCCAACTGGGGTGGGCTGCATTTGGGAAGCTAAGACAGGATTTCAGATTCAATCTCCCACAACACCTAAAGACCAGTCTTCAACCAATGCATAATCCCGATACTTACCTATGCATCAGAGACATGGTCACTCAGTGAAACAACAATCAATAAAATGCAAGTCACCCAAAGAAAGATGGAGAGATTCATGATGGGAATACGCCTACAAGACATGAATCGAAATGAATGGATCAGAAATAAGACAAGGGTCGACGGCATCACACAGAGAATTGCGAAGTATAAGTGACAATGGGCTGGACATGTCATGAGACTAGCGGATGAGAGATGGACAAATAAGGTCACAGAGTGGAAACCGAGAATGGGAAGACCTAACTCAGGCAGACCACGCGCTAGATGGAGAGATGATCTGCAAAAACATACTGGAAACAATGGACACATAACACCCATAACCGCCAAGAATGGCATGAAATTGGAGAGATCCAGAGATGGAATAGTGAACGCTGAAGTTGATGATGATGTTGACCTTCGCAATCATCTACATCACTCGAAGACTATTTGGAACCAATTTAATAAATGCATATATAAATAAATAAGTACATATTTGCCTTTCCTTCATTCTTTAGTACCTTTATTAAAGTTTTACATACCTCTTCGACACAATTTGCAACAGTTTGTCTTGAAAATTTTAAAACTTTTGTAAGTGTCTATAGTGGTTAGAAATCTTAGAATGATAGCAAGTCTTTGTTCAGTGTGAATACTCAGTATCATATTCGTGTCCTGATTTTTAATGTTAGAATCAACTTTTGCTAATAGAAATTAAGTACGCAGAAGTTTTCGACATATTTATCGTGAAAGCTATTTTCGAAAATCTTCCAGCATGTCTGTTCTGTTGCACCTTCATAGAATTGTTAAGATGGCAAATTTAGCGTTGAATTTATTTAAATCTCTTCTCATTAAACAAAGAAATAATCGATCCGCATAAACATCAAACTTGTTAATTTTTCTCGATTGTTCATATGTAAAGCCTCTTTTTGAGTTTATGCAATAAATTTTCACTATAAATTACATTATTTAAATTAACCGAGATTCCTCAAATCACCCCCAACGCGACATAAGAATACAAACGTTCATGTAGTTTGGACGAGCTTGCTGGTCACATGTGTGGACGAACCACGCGTCATGTAACTGCGCTTGCATGAATATCATGTGGCCAAACTGAAAAGACATGGCATTGCTCCTTTGTGCACTTAGCTAGATCAGTATACACAAAACTTTTTTACGTTTTCGCAGTCGTAGTTAAGAAGTGTCACTATTTTCCCAAAGAGTAAGCTGACTTGCAACTCTGATTCTGAAATCAAATTCAAACAATATGCACAATTGAAGCCAATTGTCTCCACAAATAATCAAAGATATATCGACCCTTTAAATGCACACATAAGGCAATACAACAATTAGGATTAACCCCTGGAACAAATGGGCATCCCTCAGTACGTCCACTTAAAACACGAATGAAGCATTTACAAATTAATGGAATAACTATATCTGGAACACATTTACATCTAAATAACATTAAAACGACGCCAAAGTAACTGTCTGTAATAAGCAAATACTCTGCTGCATAAAAGTTCGGCTTTGTCAGATTTGAATTCACCTTACAACTATTTCGCGTACGTATTTATTTGTCCATTAATTGTATTTCTTTTCAGTGGCGAAATCGTCCTACAGCCTGGAGCGAACACTTATCGCTTAGAGTGCAAACATTCCTATATCGGGTTACCTAAAGCTTGTAGATCGAAGCTGCAACGTAGTCCTTACTGTTCTGGACCCGGACACCAAAGGGCTAACATACATCATCAACCTTAAATGACTCGATGTATTGAAGCAGGTGCGGCGGAAAACCCTAGCTGCACGTTCGCTTGTTACTCCCTGGCTGATTGCTTCAGAAAACACTCGTGACATCACGAAACCCCTTGGCAACGTTGCAAATGCGTACTTACTCAGTACACGGCTAATTGGCACTTACTTGAAAGTGTAAGCGCTGGTTTGCTGCACGCAAACACTTAGGCAGTAAATGTTATTTACTGTGCGACTTCGTCGTTTATTACCCTTGCTGTAAGCGATTTTCTAATGTGAGCCACTGGAGACGTGTGCCTTGGAGCTTGGCACGGTCCCGACTAACTTCATTTTCTGAAGACCGCTGTTGGATTTATTGCGATCGCTGAACTCACACAATTGAGCGTGTGTCGGTGTAGACATATCGGTTGAAGTCTTCCATAAAAATGTCACTAACAATAGAGGATAAAGAGAAACGCTTTGTATCTCCAAATCTTATTAATAAAATGCATCGTGTAATTAAAAATGCGTTGTCTTTCCGCGAGGTATGAATGATCCTCGACACCGAAAGGTAAAAGAGGCTATATATTATGAATGAATGAATGTATTAATAGACAGCGCTAGGAATTCAATTTGTTTTATGCTATTGAGTGGTTTATCTACTGGAACGCTGGTGGAAAGACTAATAACACCAGAACTAACCTTTGGGTATTTGATGTTTATGTATGTTTTTTAACATTTTTCCAGAAAGTGTGATGTGTTTCTAATGTTTCAGTTTGTGTTACCTAATAGGGGGAGTTTTTGATCTACTCCCGAAACGTCGTGTGATATACACCCTAGACAGTGGAAAAAGTCCGATAAAACATATCATAATAGACCACTGCCAAAAAATGACATTCAGAGAACAACATAAATATTTTAAGTAAACATTTAGCTGTACTGCAAAATGGTGAACTCGTTGATCTGAATATTGGTATATTTGATGTATTTCTTTGCACTCCATGAACGTGTGGGAGTTTAGTGTACCTAGTGCTGTATTAGTTTATGTCGTCCGCGAATTTGTCTTTGTATTTATAAAACGTTTTTAATGCAGTTTATTGTACCTGACTGATTGGAGTCGTTAGTTTTTCATTGTATGTACGGTAGCGGTATCTTTGTCTATAGGTAAAATACATGTATGCATGTCCATAGTATATTGCTGTGATAAGGTTTATTTTAATATTAACTACGCTTAAGCTGTTGGTCACTAAAATACTTGCTGAAATCGCTGTAATATAATAGCTTGATAATTAATTAAAACTTAATCTGAGGGTTCGTTCATATTTGTTTTATGAATCTGTAACTTACCTTTGCATTCTTTTGAGAATGCGTTAGCATAAACTGCATTAATCCGACTCTTATCTCAGGTTACTGTCGTAAATTAAGTTAATACACGAGTTATCTGAATATACTTAAATAAATCAATCCCAAATAAGGACAAAAACAGTTATCTATTAGCCAGGTAAATAAAAAAATTGAGTAGTCATATCGACATAAATGAAACTTACCTCGGTTTTAACTTTTTGTAAAACAAAGTACTGTAAACAAATCCTTGGAAATTAGCGGTTAGTTACTGATGCTCACAAATCATCAAGATAATTGTTACATGTAAAATTTTACAATAATTATATGAATTTTCTTTAATTAAATATATCTGAGCTCTGCCTTTATAACGTTGTTTCTGTACAGAAAATAACTTGAACGTACTCACGACTCGATACTGCGGTGATTTCTGTATTGCTGATCGTCTCAGCGAGAATTTAAGCTTTCTAGCGTAGTTTTAACTCTTCTCAACGGTTTGCAGCTGGCTAAATGGGCTGACCTCGGTCCTGACGTTTTACTATTGACCTTAGCTGCTCAATAAAAGGCATTTAGTTTGCTTTCGCAATGTAATGCGTTCGACTACTGGTTCAAACACTGTTTTAATTTGATTTCACGATTCTAAATCACTTCACAGTGCGTGGCAAATGATAACACGACGCTCTAAAGTAAAACTTTTACAATAGTAGCATTTTACGCCCAATAACCGTTTAAGCAATTAAATTCGAAGGAGCTAAGATTGTAAACAATCTCGCCTTCTGAAAATATTTTGTTTCTTTTTGTTATCAACAAACCTTCATCGTCATTATTGCCATAACGACCAATTGCTTATAAGTAACGTGTCTCTGATCTAATTAATAAAAACTGCTGTCAACGTAATTTTTAAAATCTGCTGACTTTCCTAATAAAACACATTTTTCGAAATTCCACGTTAGTCCAGATTGCTGTCTGCCATTCTAAATCAGGTAAGTGAAACTATTTCAATACATTATTTGCTATATTTTACTAATATAAGGCATTTTCAGATTGCAACTGTTACTGCTTGGACAACAATTTGGAATTTCGCCAGATATTTTTATATGAATCCCAATTCTGAGAGTAATTCAATACCTGGAATTACATTGTTAGAATACAATACATCTTATATTAGCTTTACTATCTCAAAACGGCTTATTCGCTTAAATTTGTGTTAATTTCAAAACGTCAACTTTTGCATATGTATTTAAAATAAAAAAATTTAATACATGACTTAAATAATTCTGTGTCAGATTCTCTTTTTTAATAAGAGACCAATACATGATCAATACAAAATCGCTAGGGACTAATCGTTTTGCTTTAATTAGCCCATTTATAATTTAATTACATAAAAAATAAAAAATGCATAGCCTATTAGTTATAAACCTTTATTTTATTTATGCGAAGTCGTACTATAGCAATATACGTATATATTAACCATGATTTTGTTTCCGTTATAGCAACTTTATGATAAAACCAGTTGATAATACTAAGCCCAAAACACTGCTGGAGTCTGTGGTTTGAACCTGACACCCCCTAACCACATAAATATCTTCAGTATGCTTGGAGAGAAACTAAAACGACAAAGTTGGCCGATGATATGCTCATCACCAAATTACCACTGAAAGTCTTTAAGCCTAGCATTGCCAGACGAACTCCTAAAATTCATAAATCATAAGGCTTATATATTAGGATGCATTATTTTATCCATGTTCCGTACGAGATAAGGTTGCTTTTTCGGTCATTTCTATTCTACCTTTTGCTACTTTTAGAAAATAATCGCCACAATCTAAATTATTATTTGTCTTAATGCCTATGTCTTATTGTATTAATAATTATGTTTCTATTTTATTCCTAAAATAAAAACATTCGTTGTGTACATACATAGAAATTGGCAGACACTTACCTGGAATTGAACTTACTTCCCGCGGAGGTTCGTCCTTGAACTTTGCATCATTTCTCCAGGGAACCGTTTGAGTGGTATCATATATCTGTTGCAACGATTAAATATATGGGCACATGCATGTCGACTAGTTTCCCCACAACAAGTGCAACGTTTCTAACCGACCCCATGCTTCTGGAGGTGTTGAAGCGAGTTAGTAACCAGGGGTGGGATAATTGGGGATTAAAGAATTAAATGTATCGGGCGATCGGTGTTCTGTGGTGGCTGCACGTGCTGCTTGGCCCAGAAGGAAATTCAATCCGCCGTGAAAAGCGACTTTGCCATAGTTCAACGTTTATATTTATTAGCTACAGTTATAAAAATTACATTCTAAGAAATCCGAGACGTAACAACTATATATAAAAAAATTAAATGCTTTACATAGTAAACCTTTGTAGTCCTTGCTAATACCATAATTCCAAATAAACAATTAATTAAATTCTAATGACATGATAACAAACGACTAGAAGAGTTATAGCGACGATTTCTATTACTAAGGTACCACAGGTAATGTACAGTTTGTCTCGGGGATCTATTCCCTGACGTTATGTGCGTATGAAGCTATCAAGAAATGATCTAAAGTTATGTTTCCCATCAAAATTGAATGTATTCTACGATTGTCTCCAAACATTGATATTAAACCTTTTAAATTAAATTTGAAAACACAACTTCATTTCTTGACAACTGATCGTGATATTAGATAGGAAATAATATATTGTAAACTATGTAGGATTAATTTTAATATTACTTCATACACTACACATACGGTTATGACGTCAGTGAAGATATAGACTCAGAGAAACTGCAATAGCTTTATACAAGAGCAGTTATTATAGTTGTTACAAACAAATAGTCAACCGAATACAACTTTATTATCAGAATGAATTAAAATCTTTTAAGCAAAATTATTATCTTATTAATTTAGGAACTTCTGGGTGCCTTTAGAAGAGCTCTAGAAGCGTGCGTACTCGACGCACTCCAATATTCATGTTACATATTAGTTTTTAGAGCTCTTTTCAATTGTCGACGACTGTAACTATGTCTATACCCTGTGCAGATAAGCGACGGAGTGATCAGGTCCCCAACATTTTATATAAGACTTCTCTATTGAACTAGAATTATTCACAATATATAATTAAAAAGTATCAGTAAACGACCACTTAAAATATCGATATTTTAAACGAATTTCAATTGATAGCCTTCAATTGATTTAATTATTAGATCATACAGTTCAATAAAATTTGAGATTTTGTTTAGCAGAATAATGAATTCAAACTTAAACAGCCCATTCCAATTTTTCCTCATAAATAATTAATTTATTTTGTAGGTAAAACCAATAACTGAATATTTTCATATGTGAATACAATAATAGACATCGGGTATAATGGTTAATGGTTTTCAATTTTTAGCGTATTGAGTCAGAGTCGTTAAACTATCATTACTATTCGCTTTCCATTGTATTTAGGTATACATATTTTTCAAGATCTCAAATCATTGACTTCACGATATGCCATAAAAATTTTACATAGTTGACTACTAACTAATGTTATTCCTAAAGTAAGTACTCCTAAAATTACGCTTAGTTTATTTAGAAAGGATGAAAGAGAAGGGACTAGTCGCTCTACAGCAAGAAAGTACGAGAGTGTCAATCTAAAACACAATTGTGATTAACGTTTATAAAGGGCGTAATGAAATCGAAAAGGAGGAAGTGTTAATGAAACAGAAAACAGAATTTTTGGCTAAAGTATGCTACACGACAATACAGAAAAGTATAAACGACGAACCGCAAGAACGGAAAAAGTTTTGGTGTTCTGAGAAAATTAGACGCGTGTGATGAAGATTTAATTGGAGGAAAAATTTATGAAGTGTACAAGGAGATTACAATATCATCGTTACGTGAAAAACACTAGTGACGCCAGCGGATTAAATAATTGTTCCAATAATAACTGAATTGGAAGGATTTACAAAAAATATGTATTTTGACTATAAAACCATCCACAAATGAACAAATGTCAATTATGAAATCGAAAAGGCTAGAGGTTTAGAGACGCGAATAGCGGTGGCAATAAAACATACAGAGATGAGAGCACGAGACATTCATCATATTGTTAGTAAATGTTGGATAGACCATTCCAGCCAATGCAAAATAAATGTACCTTTGATACTGGGCTTGGATGCCTCGCCTATAATGTTTGTTTTACATTTAAAGATATAATCCAATTGTATTTTCTATATTTTATTATTATAAATTAGATTAAGTATTGTATTTAATATAATCAAATGTGCGAGGCTTCCGACCCTGTGCAATAAAAGTATTGTGAGGTTGAATTGTGTGTGTGCTGCGATAACTGCAGTGTCCAAGTCTGTCCGTGGGATGCGGGGAGTTTCAATTCATGCGGATTTTTTAATTCAGTCGCATGCCAGTCTAAGCTGAGGCTGCACGGTTTTGAGACTCAAAAGTATATTGTTGCAAATTCGCTCCAAGTCTATCTAAGAAGGTTGAAAGCGGCTAGAAGCCTGCAGCAAGTAAATAATTGCTGTATACAATTCAGCAGTTCTTGAGGACCTGCCAGTCATCTGGGATTTCCAGTATTATGTCATCCGAAGTTGGAGGACGCAATCTGAGGCGTGTTTGATTCAAGGGGACCTAGCAAGTCTGCAGACCCATTTCCAGGTAAAATGTTTGCGGTTCAACGCAATAAGATTTGCGTTCAACTGTGAGAAGCTTTTGCATACGCAAAATAATGTGGTTATGCGAATATAAACAGGGCTTGATTCTGCCAGTATCGTTTTAGATATTTTTTATATGTGCGGTTTTTAAAGACAACCATTTCAACGTTTATTTTATGTTTTACGTTGCTCATGTATGTTTTCTAAGATGTAATTCTAATTTTCTTTGATTTTCTTATGTGTTTTGAAGTCTATAGATTTTTGTAACCAAAATGGCTTTTCTTGTGCATTCTTTGAAGTCAGTTTCAGCCCAACAACACTACAAAGGAAGAGCAACTTCATACTTTGACAAATATTGACACTTCGTAACCACGACTTGAGTATTAAGAGGGTTTTCTATTTTCACTGAGCTACCTAACCAGACAAAAGGGCAAATAAGTAGTCAAGTATTAAGGCGTACAAGACGTTCTGTTCTAAATTAATGTAACTACGGAGGGGTGAACAAATTCAGATATTGTTAGACTATTCCAGTTACCAAGAAGTACTGTAAGTCTAGGTCAAATTCGATGTTAGTAGGTTAGGTTTTGCGCCAGTTTTGACACAGACTGACGCAAAACCTAACCTGCTAACCTCGAATTTGACATTGACTTACAGTGTTACCAACAATACATTTCAATATTGCCAACTGATTCAGGCTATCCAGGGCCTGCTGCAATTGAGTTCTTAAAAAATCACACTGTACACATGACTTTTGCTCATACAATAGATTTGTAGCCGTGAGTTAATCATAATTCTCCCACGCCTACATACGAAAGTGGTAGTTACATAGTCAAGGAACCACGAGAAATGAAAATGTCATTTTCCCGGTCGTTATCATAATGAACAAGTTATGAAAAATGCACAATTCGCAATTATATAGTGGGTTACTAGGTCATTTTAACCTATAAATTTATGAAAATATGTGATTTTAACCTAAAATCTACTAAAAATACGTCATAAAATAAAAGCTGCTGACAATCTACTGACATAGTGAGTTGTCACAATAAAGCTGTCATTTATTAAATTGCAAAAATGTGTATTTTTTGTGGTCGTTGGAAAAACAGTGTAGTGCTCGAAAGTGCACCTTACTCTCATGTTTTAAGCCACTCGGCTTCGCCTCATTTCTCAAATATACTCGCACGATATGTTCCACTTTCCAAACTTGTTATTTAATACCTATACTATTATGTATGGCTTTTGTTCAGCCTACATTTTTGTTGTTGGTTTAAGATATTAAAGAAATTTTTGTTCAGAATGCCGTAGCTCACTAGGTTATCATGAATTTGTTTGTTATTAACATTTTAAAATTTGTATTATATAGTATCTTAAACTGCCCCTGAGTTTTATTAATGCGGAGCAATCCATAATATTTAATCATGGCTCGCTGACTCAAGTGTAGAGGGATCTAATACGAATAGTAAAACTTCCTCAAAACTCGCTTCCCAAAAATGTACCGAAATTCGCAGGTAGGTTTTATCACAACAAAATCATTGTCCCGACGGACTCTAGAAGTATTTTAAAAATCTTACGCTCCCCGCCTACCACGCTGACACCTGTGGTAGTCGTTAACCCTCAAACAAGGGGTCTCTTCCACACTTTCGACGGGCACCTACCCGGCCTAGGGGCAAAGAGGGCTCATATAACCACTTTGTGGTTAAAACAGACCACTGGCATATAATGAGAGGAAGAAGAAGAAGAAAATCATTGTCTACGTATGATAGACCATGATATAAATTACTTGTTAATGCTCATTTCTTCTAGCCCTGAAGCGCCATTGTAATATTGATGTATGATAAAGTATAGGCTTGGAAGAAAGCTTTCGTTTTTTTCTACGGTACCTAGTCGAAAAATTTGATGATATGGAAAACAACTATCAAGTAATATCATTAAAAGTGATACTATTTTTCTTAGTTATTTTATGAAATAAATACCAAAAATAGATTTTAAAATTAACAATTCCCTGGTAGAGCATTGCTGTAGGCCAGCCTATTTATCAGTCGGTAACAGAAATAATTTGAACGATGTAATATGCCAAATAGCTCCAGTTGTTGCTGAGTTTTTGATGGTTAAATGGTGCTCTAGTTGATAAGTTGCACTTAATTAAATTTTATTTTGGTAGTGTGATATTGGCCTTTGCGCGGGGGGCGCGTCCACAAAGGCATCCACAAGGGCTCTCGCGCGTTCTCTTCCATTTTAATAACAAAATGTTTTATATCTGAGTTAACTAAAATATCACAATTGTGCTGTTTTTATAATCAGGTCTCGCGGATGAATTCCTTTCAAACAAAAATCAAAAATGTGCGGGCACAAACGACTTACTTGCACTTACTACTTATTGTAGTTATTTATTGTTTATCCGGCTCGAAGGACCAATTTCTGTTAAAAACCTTTGCTTTTCGTATATAGATTTAATTAACTCAGTTTTAAACACATTTCGCGCACATTTACTTAACTAAAAATTAAAGTGAAAGCGCTCTTGTGGATGATTTTATAGGTGTATTAAGCAGCGCTGATAATGTAACATTGATATAGCAACATGTTTAGACATTCCTAATAGCGTATATTTTAATAATGTCCAATTGTTCTTCTTCACAGTAGTAAAATTTCAGCATATTTTCAAACTAACTTGGAGCTTCCAAATAACTCAGAAATAATTTTCTGACAGAGACGTTTCTTCACCTTCTTCATAAAGAAATCCTTCTTAATGGTTCATTCTGAGTTTTTCAAAAGCGATTCAGTATTATTTAAGAAAACTACTGAATTTATTTAATTTTTTTTATATTTGGGAGATTTATTTGATTATCATGAATGTAATGTATTGCTATAGCACCATAGGAGACTATGTATAAAATGGTTATATTTATTAAGTGTCTCGATTATAAATAACAGGTCTTGATACACAAATACATTATATTTCTCTAACTTAGGTACTCTAAAATAAGCTAAAGTTGTGATTATTAAAATTGCTTGCAGCAACCAATTGATGGGTTATCTCGTATGCTGATCACGCACCTTTATCACTCCGTGACTTAACTGCATACGGTAAGATAATTTTCGTAAAGCTGTTGACTTCTTTTGAAATAAAAATAAATAGTGTACGTCTACATTGAACGAAATAATTAAACACTAATGTCTAGGCTTCTATGCATAACTGGAAAATATTTATTTACAAAGTATATCGTAGTACTAATATTTAAATTTGGTAATGTAACTTTAAAATATTTTCTGACTATGTTGTATTCGGATGTTGGTCACGAGACTTTATACAATACTTGATCAGAATAGGCGATACCATTTGCGTACCTAGTAGCAGCATAAAAAACATTAATTAATTTTATAAAACTACAGTAGAGTTGACTTCAATCTTGTTTTGCCATCTTCAAAACTGAGAACTAAACTTAATATCACTTCTTAACACATTCATTGAATGCTATGTGACTCAAGTCACATAAGAAATTCAATTGTTCGAACAGTTACGCAGTTAACGTGTTAAACAGCTCACCCTGTATATCACCAGCTAAACAAAAGTCAAAATTTCCGTCGACTTTAGGGCCGATCTAAGTATCCAGGACGTGATTTAAATAAGCGATGTAGCAAATGGCTAAGCGCAGGATCTCGATTTTCGAGAGCTTTTTGTCGGGCGGGAGCGTCGGCAGGAGCTTCCGCAGCTCTGCGAAAGCGACGTTGAAGGCTTCGACGCGGATCCTTTCCCTGGTGGCATGGGCCGTCCTGTATTTTTGCGTGGCGCGCCTTCTCCGCCTTCGTTCTTCTCTGCTTAAATTAGCCATATCATTTCTCTCTCTACAAAAGGTCGCAGATGTTGAGTTTCGAGAGCTCAGCCTCGATTAGCGCGGTTTCCGCATAGCATCAAAATCTTCTCCGTTAAATTAGAAAAAACGCGAAAACATTTCAATAGCGAACGGCAACACGCCAAACCGAGCTATCTATATCCAAATCGATCCCCTAAAAACATGGCCTAAATGCGATCCCAACATGCACAGCAATTTTATGAGCGACATGTGTCACGCTATGCGCCGATATAAATATTCATATAAATGTCTTGCTTGATCCATAAATTTACTTGGGCAGGATGCTCGCTGAATTTCCGGTCGCATTGAGGATAGGACCGAAGTTTCAAATTTATTTTGCACTACTAAATATTATCGATACCAATTGTTTTATTAAATGGAAGGTTGGTTTTGAAAATTTAATCTAGGCACCAGAGCTGGGCAAAATACTTTCAAAAAGTATTTAACTACTAAATACTTTATGAAAATTAAATATATTTATAGATATTAGCGATAGAAGTTTGATTATGAGCATCTTAACGACACGAGTTTGATTGCCAAAAAGGAGGCGGTGAGCCGAGTTTTGCGGCAATCAAACGAGTCTCGGTAACTGTCATAAGCAAAACGTGTATTGTTCAATATTTTATCTTCATCAATAAATTCTCGTTCAACGTATTTTTTTATACAAAAAGAGTGCGGTAATATTCATTACCTTGAAGCTCTTAACGATACTAAAATTAATTTGGTTAAGAGTCTTTAACAACACTGATGAAGATAAAATACTAAATACTTTTTATGGCCAAAAAGTAGTTAAATAATAAATACCTATAATATTTAATAGTTAAATACTTTTTTCTACAACCACCACTAAAGGTAGGCATTTTAGCTCTAGCTTTTTTCACTAAAAGTGACGTTTTATAATTTAGCGTGTTTAAAATGAGATCAGCTGTTTACTTTTAGCACATGTGTTATAAAGTAAAGTGAGGTTATAAAACTACAATTTCGAACTGGAAGTGAGGTTGTAAAGTTATTCTAGTTACTTCTTGCGCTAGAGGTAAAGTGTTTTTCAAATAATAATAGCGTTATGTAATGAATAAAGTCAGATGTGTGCTATTATAATTACATTTGATAACTCACTTTGACAGTACTGACTTTACAAACATTCACCTGCGCGTCAAGGCCATCTTTTTATTATGACATAAATTAGAACTGTCTTGAATGCAAACCTTTGTTAAATCGACATTTATGGATTAATAACAGAAAATTTAAGGTCGTAGAAAAAATATTTTATGCAAACTCGTGCTAAAAGTGTTATTGTACTCGACATGTTATAAAACTTAGCCTTCGGCTGCGTTTCATAATTTTCATTTCTCGTGCATAAACATCAACTTTTAGCACTTGTTGCATAAATAGCTATTATAGAAGTAATTAAATACTTTAAAAGTTTTTAAATATTTATTAAGTATTTAAATATTTTAAAAGTATTTAAACACTTCTTCTAGTTTTTGGATAAAACTAAAATGTAAAAAGACTTGTGAGGTATTTAAATAGTAATGCAGTACTTATAAACTTTTCAGCAGCTTAACAATTTTTCAAAACAAAATTTATAGTTCATAATTTCCGTTCATTCGAATACTTAGTACTAATTCTCGTAATCCAAGTAGCAAAGATGACATAACTTAATAAGCTATTATACCATGTGAGCAAACGAAAGTGAAATCAAGCTTGGCTTTGAAAATTGAAACATATGTCGATTATTAAATCACATTATGTTGATATTCTAGAATGAAATACACATAGGTACATAACCTAAACCATTGCAGAACTGTCACCGACTGTCATGTCAAAATTTAATTCGAAAATTAACATAAAACCAACACAATGATCTGCTACATCAATAATTACGAATTAAGTTATAAGAACTGCATGTGTAATTTAAAATTTGATAATGTAAACAACTTGACACTTCTACTATTATAAATTGAAAG
This sequence comes from Agriotes lineatus, assembly GCA_940337035.1. Lineage (NCBI taxonomy): Eukaryota > Metazoa > Arthropoda > Insecta > Coleoptera > Elateridae > Agriotes > Agriotes lineatus. Next base: position 25,429 of record CALNHX010001852.1, on the reverse strand, counting down.
CATCAGAGATAATAGACCACATGACTTAATTTTTTCAAAGCCAAGCTAGATTTCGTTTTCATTTACTCACATGTTACATGAATTATTAAAAACTCAACGAAAATGTATATTGGTTTGCGGTGAATGTATAGTTTAGATGCTATATTTCAGCAAAAAATCTTAAAACCCAGAAAATATTTTTTTGATAAGATTACTTGTATTATATTAACAAAAAAGTAAATCCATAGTTAAACAAATATAAATTTAAAACAATATAAACGCTTTTTTAATTTTTGTTTTCATATAACAGTTCCTTTACATCTTTGCCATAACACAAAAAACAGTATCTAAACCAAGGAAAAAACAAATAAAACAATAAACATACAAGGTGGTGAAAAACTAGAGCATTATCCATGCGCTAATTTTTAGGCCTTCAGCTAATAACACATTTTAATATCAATGTAAATTTTTCAGTTCAAATACAAAGTTGTCCTTCAAATTTAGCAGCTGAGATTACATTTTTTATATTTTAGGAAGAAAAATACTTGAGATTTTCTGTTTTTATATACAGGGTGCCCAACTGTACGCAGCTTTAAGCAGGTGGGTATGCAACACACATTACATCTAGACTGTTACTACATTGAAATGTAATGTGTGTTGCATACTCACCTGCTTAAAGCTGCTGACATCCAAGTTGGGCACCCTGTATATATATAATATATTAGCTTCTCCTTGCGGAATAGCTAATGCTAAAACCAGTGGCTTAAAAAGTTGAACGTATTCTGTTATATACTCGACTTCATTTTTATTCAAGCAATATTGTTTAATTGAAAGCTTTCATGTAAAATAAGTATTTTGCCTTTTTTGCTAAAATTTGGATTACTCATAGTGTGAATTCCAACGTGTAATGCCTAATGCCAGAATAGCTCAAATGATGACCTATAGGACATTTAAAATTACGCAAAAAGTATTTACTAGTTGGAAATATATTTGTTGAGAAATAAACATAGTTAAATACCCTCAATATATTTAAATACTCTCAAGGTATTTAATTACCTTTATTTCTTAAAAAAATATATTTTCCACTAGTAAATACTTTTTGCTCAATTTTAAACGTCCAATACGTCACTATTTAAATACTCTAAAAATATTTAAATATCCTAAAAGTATTTAAATATCCTAAAATTATTTAAAAGCTTTCAAAAATTTATTTAAATACTAAATACTTTGCAAAGTATTTGCATCTACAAATACAAATACAGCCCATTAAAAAGTATTTAAATACTACAAAGTATTTATATTAAAAGGAATATTTACAAATACAAATACTGCCCAGCTCTGCTAGGCACTAAATTTTGTTTGTAAGCAAAGTTGTCCAGAAAATACAATATAGGGACAAAAACTGCAATTTAGATGATTTTTTGACAATCAGAACTTTTCCGTAAGTGTAAAAAAAGGCCACCATTTTAAAAATGGCAGCAAAATAGTTTTTTTTCCTTTTTTGTCGTGAAATGACAGGCCTATTTGAAAGATTGTTAAGTTTTCTACAAAGTAGGGTTTTAGAAATTTGCTTGTATTGAGAACTGATATAGAGTAATAGATTAACGTCTGTTTAAAGCAATTGCTAATTTACTAACATGAAGTTTTATAACGACACGTTAATTCAAAAATATAACTTAACTAGTGACCTATTCGAAATTCCGTCCCTAAATTAGTCTCCTCGCTCCACAATAAGCATAATTGGTACCGGTTTCTGTTAATGATAACACCATAACATTTTATTACTACAACTATACGCCAATTGTTGCAAGCCATGCAAGAAAAACGTCTCTGATACTGCTTAGCACTAACATACTAGTCATTAGACAGCAAAACATACCTGATTTACTAAATTTCCGAGCATCTAAATATAAAGGAATATTGCAAAACCATCTGATAACCAAATTCTGCTTAAACCCTTCCTCTAAACACGGTTCTGCATTAAGTACTGCTAATTAATTAAAAAACGAAAAACCATAACCAGCAACACTGTATAACAAGCAAACAAAATGGGAATTATTTAAGGAACTGATAAATCGGAATTTTCTGAAAATCTCCCACAAAAATACAAAATTGAGCTAGAGGGGCAGTAAAAATTTAATAATGACAATACAGGAAACTGCAAGGGAAGCAACTGCAGAAACAGAAAATTACAGAATACTGTTCAAAACTCATACAAGCGGTAGACAGGTACAATAGAGCTATTATAAAAGAAACTGGTAGATGAATAGAATGAATACCTGAACAACTTATCAACTATCAAAACTACCGATTATTCCCCTTGTGGGGCGGCTTTCCCGTCAGGCTGGTCCCCTGGTGGCAGAGGGAAATGATTTTTATAAATGTTTATGGTTATATATGAAGTAAGGGTTAGTGCTGGAGATAGTCGCTCGTTAAGCGTAAAACCGGGACTGGAAGTGACTGAAAACGGCAATGAGGAACCAAGACACCCAGCACAACTGTCATGTCGTGGTTAAAGAAGTCTAAACAGCGTTGGTTAGTGCCTAGCCTATCCGTCATACCATGCACTTAACTGATTCGTAGTCGTGTTTTACAGGAAGAATAGTGCCGGGGTCTCGGTTTAACCATCTGGGCCAAGAGGAGTTAACCTCAAGAAAAAGACACCACGAAGTGGCTGAAACAAGTTGTCAACAAAAATCTACAGACAAACAGTCAAGCAAATAACACTGAGAAGATTCTGAAGCTGATTCAAGGCCAAAACGAATGCCTAAACACAGTGTTTTGGAGGGTTATCAACAGAAAGGAAGCAGGAACGGTAATAGATACACCTTACGATCTCAGTGAACCAAAATTCTTTTGCGACTTTAAAGAACTCTAACTACAGCTTCAAACCAAGCTACACATTTGGAGAAGTGCCATTAAATCTAACGGGCGAACTCAAAAGAGACCCAAGGACAACCACCCTCCAAAAGTATCCAAAAGGTCAAAGGAGAAAAGTTGTACTTCTACATCGAAATCTATCACAGACGAAAAAGGGAGGAGACTGAAAGGGACTCGTCAACTGTCCAACAAAGCCCAAAGGGAATCAAAGGTCGCTCATTGCCCTCCCGAAATCCCTCAGAGCCAAATCTCCTAAATGAGTAGAGGCATAGACACACACGCCTTCCTAAAGCTGAATCAGCACAGCAAAGCAGCTTCAGATATGTCGAACAACATATTCACAGGGTACATCATAGACATTCAAAAGTAATACGTCTATAAACGTCTAATCAACAATGTGGTCTTTATATCCACGGGGAGGAGGACGTTCTAACGCCCAGTCCAAGGCGTATAGACCTATAAGCGTCACGTATCACCTCGTTCCTGTTAAAAATAGTGAACGACTTACTAGACCAATATCGAAGAAGTGAAATTCTTTCAAACCGACCACTTCATCCCAACCTCATGTCTGTTAAAAAGCATTGAAGGTACCTTAGATAACACCTTCTTTGAAGTCATAGAAAGAAATGCCTTAACAATAAGTTTAGACGCTTTGATTGTAAAATGAATTGAGGTCATGCTTAAAAGTCAGAAAATTATAGCCTAGTTTGGGGGGGGGGGGGAAGCAGCTACCATAATGGCCACTAAGGGTTTAATCTCGAGGAAGAGTCCTGTCGTCTCTTTGTTGTCAGTGGTGGTTGAAGACCTCCTCAACGCTAAGACAATACGGCTTCGACATATAAAGGTAGACCATCTAGAATTAATGGTAGGTGAAAAAATCGAAACAGTTGTGTGACAACGTATGCAAAGAGGCTATGACACCATCCAGAACTGGTGTCGAGAACAAAGCTTAAACATAAAGTCAAAGAAAACTGTTATTGTCCCTTTAATTTAATTTAATTTATTTATTTAATTTATTTAATTTGCACTCAGCCAACAGCCGTTAGGCCAATTACAGGCGTCGCCGTGCAGTTATGAGGACTTCCAACCCCACTAACGACTGTCATGATGTTGTATGACCGCCGGGACCAACTTTTTTCCGTGATAGCCGTACCACGAGGCGCCGAGAGATGCAGCCGTGGAACTCCCATCCAAGTTCTGACTAGAGAGAGCGTTGCTTAACTCTGCTGATCGAACGTGGACGCTTGTTCAAGCTACACCACTCGGGACCTTTTACTAGAACTCCTTCTTCGGAAGTTGTATGGTAGACAAAAACCAAACTAGTAACTATTCAGATACAGCTAGAGAAGTTACCTTCTCGTCTGTCTGAGTATAACTGCAATGAGCAGTGTCCAACCGCAGACATACCCCCCATACCCCATACCCCTACTCCTCCAGGTGCAAAAGTAGACAACGCTACATGTGCTCACATTCGAAAAACGAATAAATTTAAATCACGCCATGTAACGGATCACATAAGTATCTTAAGTTTTCTCAGGTAGAACGAATGGCTCACGCCATATCAGATTTTATGTTAATAAAATAAAACTTCTGCCAACCTTTCAGAGTGAATATTTTGGATCGGAAAGTGGGTCCTCGGGAGGTCCCTCCTTCAAAAGAGCATCTCTCCAATGGTATTCAGATGGTTTGAAGATGAAGGGGGGAGGATTGGAGCAGGCAACTTTTGTACCCGAATGCCAGTTTTTCGAGCACTTGTTTATTAAAACGTCATCTTCCAAGCTGAGGTCTACACAATAAACGTCTGCATAAAAATTAACCTTAGAAAGGGTTATAAAGATGCAACAATTATCATCCTCACAGAGAGTCAGGCAGAACTAAAGGCATTAAAAGCCGTCACGTGCTACTCCAAGTTTATCTGAGAGGTACCCTCAAACCACGTTACCTTGTGGTGGGTGCCAGGGTACAAGGGTATACCAGACAACGAAAGGACCGATGACCCCATTTACTGGACCAGAACCTTGCTGTGGAATATGAACAAAACACATACAGCAGGATAGGTATCAGCTTATGAGAAGCACTAATAAAACTCTCGTACTGGGAAAACGTACCAGGATAACGCCAGGTTTACAAATGTTTTGTAAAGGAAAGCAGAAATTGCTTTGTCCCCCAGTAAGAGAATTTAAAAACCGTGACTCGCCTAATCACAGGACACATATCATTAAAATGCCATCTTTTCAAGATTGGTAAGGGCCAAGACCAAACCTGCCGCCTATGCGATGAAACAGCGGAAACGACAGAACACATCCTATGTGGATACAGTGCTATCTGTCAACGCAGACACAACATTTTTAGAAAGGCAACAGTGACGCTAATGAAAGAGATTTTAAAGACATTTTAAGGGCTGTTAATAGCCTACAACTGTGCCAATAAGGCAAGGACTCATAAGTTCTAAAAGATCCATTAGAGATTGAAGTGAAGAAAGGCATATTAAGGCCAAAGCTATCTACATCATCAATAATAATAATAATACCGATTATTTATATTTTAAAATGGTTCACGACGACTTTCGTATTATTAATTTATTTATCTTCATCAGTGTTGTTATAGACTCTTAACCAAATTAATTTTAGTATCGTTAAGATCTGAGCGCGGTAATGGATATTACCGCACTCAGTGCGGTAATGGATAGATATTACCGCACTCTCTTTGTATAAAAAAATACGTTGAACCAGAATTTATTGATGAAGATAAAATATTGAACAATACACGTTTGTTTATGGCACTTAACGAGACTCGTTTGATTGCCGCAAAACTCGGCTCACCGCCTGGTTTTTGCAATCAAACTCGTGTCGTTAAGATACTCATAATCAAACTTGTATCGTTAATATCTATAATAATACCGATGATTCCTTAAATAGGGTAACAAAGAAGATCAACTGATTACGCTTGCAAATCTCTTCTATTGCGATAGAAAATGGAGCCTGGGCGAGAGATGATAATGAGAAATGTTCGCGCAGCATCTGATAAATGTCTTTACACCCGTTCCTTTTACAGTTACTACTGATAAGGAATTGAATTTCCACGAATTAATTACTGACAAAATTCTAAATTATGGAGTCAGGATGGTTAAAATGGCCTACAACGTCATCTTAAGGCTAATATACTTCTCAGTCCAATAAAAAGTAGCCCAAGTTATCCTGATCCTCAAATTAGGAAAATCGTCAATAGAGGTAGCTTCGTATAGCCCTGAACAGAAAAATAGATACAGTTATGGCGCGTCCAAGTTGATCTACAAAAATCTGTTCTAGTCATAGGTCTTCCTGTCCAACTTGGAAATCCTCAAGAGACCAAATACATTAGTATTCACCTGGACCAACGCCTATTTGGGATACACACATGATGACATGAGGTATAATAGGCTACAATTGGGTCACACATTTGGAAAGTGTTTTTGGTTAATTTGACGTAATTCCTTCTCTACAAAATCGCCATTAAACCAATTTGTAGTTATGAAAAACTACAGCACTAAGGACAATTACCAAAGCATCGTGGTATGTACCAAACTAAGTACTTCATGTAGATCAACTTGTCAAACTTAACATGTTTTGTGTGTTAAACCAAACTAATTTTATGATATATGGTTCTGTAAATATACTCGTTGCTTAACGTTTCTATGGACAGCATGTAAAATAATGGAGTTAAAAGAAATATATGCTTATACACTACAAACAAATCATGATTTTAAAATTATAAATGGTTTTCTGGATTATAATGTTTTGGAAATGTAACTCCAAATTTAAGGAGCTCTGTCTTTAGATCCGCAGTAGAACAGGGACAGAAATCCCCCACCACTTTTAATTGATTCGCGGATTCGCGGTTTAATTCGCGGTTTTCGCGGTTTGATTCGCGGATTGACCCAATTAATTTCGCGGTTTGATCTAATTAATTTCGCGGTTTGATCTAATTAATTTCGCGGTTTGATCTAATTAATTTCGCGGTTTGATCTAATTAATTTTCACATGTGCTACTGATTAAATTACGCATTAGCTTCCGATTAAGTTACGCGGCGGCCATCTTGGATTTCTGGCGGGAATATTTGAAATTTGAATTTTTACCGATTTTTTCTAAGTTTAATTTTTTGAATTTGAATTTCCCGGGGGTGTCGGCCATCTTGGTGCGCGCGCACTTCTCACGGCGGTTGTTTTTAAATTTGAATTTTTGCGGAAATATTTGAAATTCAAACTGATAGAGCCATCTCGCTCTTTGAAGCTGCTGTCTCTCTCTTGCATTCACTCGTGGAAATATTTAAATTTAAAAAATCTATTTGCGGCGGGCCCAAGTGGGAATCGAACCCGAGTTTTCTGACCATAAGCCTAAGGACCCTACCGCTACGCTATCGAGGCGACTTGGAAATATAGGAATTGAACAAGACGTCATTTCGCAGCTGTGCCGTCACACCGTTCGATTTGAAACAAACTATTTTTCAAAAATTTATATTATGAGAATGGGGAATGTTTAACATATTGTGTTTACAGGCAGATGCAATTTTTAAAAAAATTATATATGCAACAGCTTTGCTACTAATAATAATTTTATAATTTGCAATATAATCGTTGTCCCAAGTTTCTGGTTAATTTCCATTCGCGCAGTGGTTAATTTCCATTCGACCGCTCATAATTTGAAAAGCTATATGAAATAATGACTTTATTTTATAATTAAAACAGCGAAATCCGCTAATAAATCAGCGAACTTATTTTATATAGCGAAATCTGATTAATAAATTTGACCGTTTTTAAAACAGGTCGAGACATGTGTTTTGTTCATTTAAACAACCTTGGTGACGAGGCTCCTTTGTTTGTTGAAGTGAAACGTAACGGTTTGCCCTCCAGCGCTTTCGCGAACCGCTTTCTCTTGTCTAAACCACTACAAGGCGACCATACCTCGTTCATTCCGCCACATCCCGCAGCTGAAGACGCATCGTAGTACAAGTGTCAGCTATCTTTTGAAAGCGTGAGTGTAAGTGCTATAGTGATTGTTTTGTGCTTTTTCATCTGCAACGATGAACACATCCGAGTTAACCGCCTATCAAATTCTTGATTATTTCAAGAACGGGCTATATACAAATGAGGAATTTGTTTTACTAGCCTTTAAAATAATTCAGCATAAACTAACTAACGAGGGCGTGGTTCTGGAACCGTCGTATTTTCATACTTATTTCGAGTTGTGTCAAGCCGTCGGAAGAATTCGCGCCAAGCAGTCGTTTGCCTCCCTATCGGTAAGTAAAAATATATTTCCTATTTTTAGAAAATTATTAAATGTGCGAAAGTTTCCTACATTTTGTAACAACAATTCTGAAAAACCTATTAGTTTAAAACTCATTTGTCGTTAGTCGATTTAAATCATCACATTGCCCCGTTACTTAAAAAAGCTAATATAAATCACAAATTACAGGATGGAGCATCTACGTCGACGGGGCCTTCTGCTAAACGTGGCTTGGAAGACGATACGCGTCAATCGCCCCTGGTCGTTTCATCGATAAATGTAAGTACACCAGTCATTTTTATATTTAAATCAGCCATTAGAAAATTCTGATTTATGTAATCTAAAATAAAACCCGTTTGGGGCCATACAAGTAATTTTACGGTGAAGTGATTGTAACATACTTCTTTTTTAATTTACAGCAAATGAATAATCCAGGGCCATCGAGTACGTCCGCCATGTTGGAGACCGTCCATGCAGGGCAGCAACGCCCTACCCCAAGGACTTCTGCAATTGGCGAAATGTTAGCACATGTAAGTTTTGCCGAACTATTTTTTAAATGTGCGAAAGTTTCTTACCTTTTGTAACAACAATTCTGAAAACCTATTAGCTTAAAACTCAATTGTCGTTATTCGTTTCTTTTTTATATTTAAATCGGCCATTAGAAAATTTTGATTCATGAAACTAAAATAAAACCCGTTTGGGACACACAAGTAATTTTACGGTGAAGTGATAGTAACATACTTCTTTTTTAATTTACAGCAAATGAATAACCCAAAGCCATCGACCTCTGCGGACATGTTGGTTCCTGCAAAACCGTCGTCGGTGAAAAGACTTCAGTATATTACGTTGATGAGCGAAGGTCGCAAGATTATAAAGAAGTTCAACACTGAAGCTCTCACCTTGACCTTCAAATTCAACGAGGTAGAGGCTGCGACGAGCAACCCTGTCATATGGCTTAATGTAAGTATAAAATATTGTGTATTGAAAACAACCACTCTAAATTTACGCCGCAAGTTATTTATGGATTTTAAATAGGAATATAGTTTATTTTTTAGTCACATGTTCTAAATTCATGGTTGTATAGCTCGGTTTTACAGCTTTTGAAATTGATAGTTTAATTATTTCAAACATTTGCAACGTTATATACTCAGTTAATATTTTGAAATATGGTTAGCTAGACGTTTTAACTTATTGAAACCCTTATTTACAGAATGCATTCGATGAGATCATCACGCATATCACCAGGGGAGCATCGGCTTCTGATAAGATAGGTCTAGTTTTAAGGAACGATAATTTTGCAGACAAGCCGATAGGCATTTCTTTTCGTCGTGTTGACCAACTCAACGCCGGTGTTGTAATGTCGACCTTGGAGAAAATACTTCAATCTAACGCTAAGTTTTTTGCTCAAGATAAAATGACCTTGCATGTAAACCGTGTTACTTTGCCTGTTGGGTATGGAAAATCACGTATCAGAATGACTGGCGTTAGTTTTGAGGAATTTTCTCGAAGGAGACATGGTATATTCACTGTTGTAAATAATGATAATTACTGTCTTGCCCGAGCTCTTATTCTGGCCAAAGCTTGGGTAGATAATGAGCCAGATCTGCATCTCTATAAAGCAGGTTACCCAATCCTAACACAGAAATCGTATGAGCTTTGTGAAAATGTCGGTGTTAATCTAATCAATGGAGCAACACGCGAGCACTTGGAACAATTCCAGTTGTATCTAACTAATTACACCATTGTCGTTTATAATTCGCGTATTGGCGCCAGTAAATATTACGAGGGACCTAGGGGGCACAACAAAAAAGTGTTAAATTTATTATTGGAGGATCAGCATTACAATGTAATAACCAATTTAACTTCGGCCTTTGCAACCGCTTTTTTCTGCGAATTTTGTTTAACCCGCACCAATAATAAACAGGCCCACAAAAATTGCCCTTATATTTGCCCTTGCTGTCATTCAAAACCACCCTGTAACCTGTTTTTGGACCCAATCGCGTGTAATAATTGTCATAGGGATTTTCGTGGACAGGAATGTTTTGACGAACATGTAAAGTCTTTGTGCAGCATTTTAAAAAGGTGTGGAGTATGTCTCATGACATACTGGCAAAACAGCAAGAAAAGTCATACGTGCGGTGTAAAATATTGCCATACCTGCGCGAAAGAAATGCCAACCCGTCATTTATGCTATATGGCAAAGAAAAAAAGTCCTAAATTGTCTAAAAAGTTTATTTTCGTTTTTTATGATTTTGAGGCAAGACAGGAGACGGCTTTGGAAGGTGTTGATAATGTTTTTTTGCATGAGCCAAATTTATGTGTCGCGCAAAATGTTTGCAATTCTTGTATTAATCTTGGCGATGTCACACAGGCTTGTAACATTTGCGGTCCTCGTCAACATTTGTTTAAAAATAACCCTGTACAAAGTTTGCTAGAATATATTTCTAAATTATCCAATATCGCTAACGTTTTTGCACTGGCTCATAATATGAAAGGATATGATGGTTCTTTTATTATGCAGCATATTGTCAAACATCAGAAAAAGTGGGCCCCGAAAATTATTGCAACCGGTACAAAATTAATGTGCATCACCTGTCCCAATGTTAAATTTATAGATTCGTTAAATTTTTTGCCTGTAGCATTAGCTAAGCTGCCCAAAACATTTAATTTTGAAGCTACAAAAGGTTACTTTCCCCATTTATTCAATAAAATGGAGAATCAAAATTATATTGGAGTAATGCCCCCAGCACACTTTTATATGGCCGATGAAATGTCCCCTGCTTGTCGCGCAGAGTTCTTTGAATGGTATAATGTGGAAATTGCTCGTAATGCAGTATTTGACATGCAGGAAGCAATCGTAAAGTACTGTATTCAAGATGTAGAGATACTTCGCAAGGCTTGTCTTGAATTTTGGCGGCGTTATACTAGCGAAAATGGAGTAGATCCTTTTAGGGAGTGCTGCACGATAGCCGGAGGGTGTAGTTTAGTTTATCGTCGAAATTTTTTAAAAGAAAATACGATCGCTATTATTCCACCGAGTGGGTACAGATTAGGTGATAGGCAATCGACGATTGCGATTAAATGGTTTTTATGGATCGAACACGAGCAAGGTATCTCAATTCAGCATGCTGGTAATAATCGCGAGGTTCGATTACCTGAAGGTATTTTGGTGGATGGTTTTTGCGCTGCAACAAATACAGTGTATAATTTCCACGGATGTTACTTCCACGGTTGTGAGGTATGTTACCCCGATCAAACTGTAGAGCTAGCAAATGTGAAAAATGACACGATGTTTGTTCGTCGCGAATCAACAGAGGCAACTGCTGCAAGAATTAGAAGGGCTGGCTACACCCTTATAGAGATGTGGGAGTGTCAATTTAATTTATTTTTAAAATTTAACAACGTTGCATCAAACTTTGTAAATAATCATGCTGTTATTAGGAACACACCATTAAATCCGCGAGATAGTTTTTTCGGTGGACGCACTAATGCTGTGAAACTGTACCATAAATGCCAAGCAAACGAGCAAATCAAGTATTTCGATGTGTGTAGCCTTTATCCTTTCGTAAATAAATACTCAAAATACCCCGTAGGACATCCCAAAGTATACGTTGGTGATGAGGAGTGTCGGAAACTTCCTTTTGATACAATCGAGGGTTTAGTCAAATGTACCGTGCTACCACCGCAAAATCTTTACCACCCTGTTCTGCCCCTTCGAATGCACGGCAAATTAATGTTTGTTCTATGCAGGTTATGTGCCGAAACCAGCTTCACTGGCGATTGCAACCATTTAGAAGATTCGCGTAAGTTTACAGGAACATATGTGTCTGATGAACTAAAAAAAGCTGTTGAACTGGGATACCGCGTGCTCGAGTTTCATGAAATATGGGCATACGATATTGTGCAATATAACAGGGATAGTAAAACAGGCGGTCTATTTTCAGAGTATGTGGACAATTTTTTAAAATTAAAACAGGAATGCAGTGGGTGGCCTGCTTGGTGCACTGATGAAAACACTAAGGACCAATATTTATCAGAATATTTAGAAAGAGAAGGCGTAACCTTAGAAAAAGATAAAATTTGTTTCAATCCTGGCATGCGTTATATCGCTAAGTTATTGCTAAATGCATTCTGGGGTAAATTTGGCCAAAGAGAGAATTTGATGCAAACAAGTATTGTTTCAGATTCTTATGACTTTTTTAAAATGCTAACTGATCCTTCAATACAGGTTCATTCAATTATGATCGTCGATGAGGATGTAATAGTTGTAATCTGGGATAGACCTGAGGAGGGAATAGTTTCGCTCAAAACGGTCAATGTTGTATTGGCTGCATACACTACGGCCAATGCAAGACTTGAACTGTATAAATATTTGGAGCAATTAGGGGATCGCGTTTTGTATTACGATACAGATAGTACGATCTATGTCCACCGACCTGGCCAATGGGTGCCTGAAACGGGTGATTTTTTGGGGGAAATGACTGATGAGCTGAGGGAATATGGTTCCGGTAGCTTCATTACGGAGTTTGTTAGCGGAGGGCCTAAAAACTATGCGTTTAAGGTTTTCTCAAGTAATAAAAACGATTACGAATTTGTATGTAAAGTAAAAGGTATAACTTTAAATTACAAAAATGTCGAAAAAATAAATTTCGATACACTTAAACGCATGGTTCTTGATAATGCCGAAGCAACGTATGTAGAAACCGACCGGAAAATTGCCCGTACACCCATGTATCAAGTTGTATCTAAACCCGAAAAGAAAATTTATAGGGTTCAGTACACTAAACGTAGGCGTGTTGAAGATAGTTTTGATACCCTACCTTATGGGTTTAAAGCAGACTAGTGTTTATATTGCGTATAGTTTCGTTCTTTTTATAATCAACTTTTTTTAACTTTTATGAGTGTCTATATTGCGAATAGTTTCGTTATTTTTATAATCAACTGTTTTTATAACAATATTTTATATTTTGTATTGTCTTTTTTAACTTTTATGATGTTTTTATGCAACAACTTATTGCACTTGTAGCCACATATTTTTGTAAAACAAAAGTATTTAAACTAATTTTTGATTTATGCATTATGTTTACATGTAATTGCTTATTTGTTCGTACGTATTTTCGACGTGTGGTTAGTGTCACATTTCATAAGATCCGCTTTGTGGCAATTGGTTTCATAATATTTAATTTCAATCATTTTAGAAAACTAACCACGACTGTCGCAAAACGTACATTAAATATTGCACTTATTGTCACATGGTTCAATTTGCGCTAACTTTAACTGCATGTTAGATTTTAATTGCATGTTAGTTTTATTTGCATGTTAGTTTTATTTTGCATGCTAGGTTTAAGAGGATGTTAATTTTTGTAAATAAAACAACCGAATATTGTAAATACATTTATTAAATATTTTGTGTGTAATAAAAATATGTTTAATTACAAACTATTTGTGTTTTTATTTTCTAAATAACATTAAACAAGTTTATTAATGTGAAGTATTGGATATATAGTGCTTTTACATATGTGTCATTAGAAACTAAATTATCAGAGAAATTACCTATGAAATCTAGCATAGATGCGCCATTAATTTTAAAATATAAATACATTAAACAGTATATGCCGCAAACGTTAGAGCTAAAATCTTGCAAAATTTTTGGATTATGAGACCAGCTGATTGAATTTTGTTGTAAAAATTTTAAATGATAACCGCTTGGAGGGCGGCCGTATGAATCAAAGTATTCCCCATATCCATATTGGTCTATATACACTGCATTCCAATGTTGTCCAGGTCGGTTTGCTGGATCTGTGTTGACGATGATTGCCACAGGTCTTGCAATTCTTGTAGGGAGTTGATCAGAAGCAAAAACATAACGTTTCACATTCAACAGACTCGGGATTGTTTGCAATATTTTCTGAACTTCCAGTGTATTCATTGCGCCACCAGTCGGCTAAAATTAGTATGTTTTCCAATGCACATACAGGCGAACGGATGTTGTGATTGAGGCAACGTACGGCAGCAGTAGTTTTTCGCAGAACTTTTAAAGACGGGCACTCGAGATCCTCCAAATTTACGACGATTTTATTCAGAAAACTTAGAACCTCCTTCTTTTCTTGGCCCTTAACGTACACTTTTTCAAATTTTTTGAGAACGCGTGCTAGCTCTGCTTCAAATTCATCAAAATGTATAGAACCAGAATCCCAGGTTAGACCGTGATGTCTTTGCTCCAGATAGTTTATGCCTTTTTTAACGAAATAGGGCAGAGTGTCATATTTTGCAGGAGGTTTTAAAACGAAAATTGCTAACTGGTTGCCATCTGCTGAAATAACAGCCACTTCTTTCGGAATAAACTGTTTCTTATCACCACGGAACCCTTGCAGATCTACGAAGGCACTGTCCATACTGACGAAATGTTTGAGCATGACTAAATTTTAAAAAACTGTTGTTGGTTTTTAACTACTAAAATCCACCAGCACATTTCTGTGTTTGTCAATTTCTACGACGTTATCGAACTCTGCATAAACTAGACAATTAATAGTTTCTTCTAACGCGTTTTGAAAACCCACCTCTAAACGTAGAGCGCCATTTTTAAGAAGGTTCCAGTGTGTTGTTGCATTTGCAGCCAGATCGGGGGTTAAATCAAAAGCAAATAGACAGTAGCCATAAGGGTAATCTTCACGTTTTATAGCGTTGCCTTCATTGAGGAAGTGTATACCGCTACCAGAGAATAGTGTGTGATATGCTTGAACGTACATGCCATTCTTAGAAAAATCAGGCTGTAGAGGTTTTGAAGGAATTTGTTGACCGTCGATGTATAGGGAGAAATAATTGATTTTGTAGTTATTAAAATTGAAAGGGTTTGCTGCATAATGGCCGTTAAATGCTTTATTCGATACAAAACCTACAATGCATCGTTTTGGTAATTGCCCCAGAAAAATATTATCTAAAGATTTTCTTTGCACACCAGCCGGAATAGTTAACACTTTAACATCGGATCTTGTAATGGGGTATTTAGCAGGCGCAGTCGCCAAAGCTTTGGTATGCGCTAGTAAAATAGACGGGTTTATTTTCATTTTTCTCACTAGTAAGCTGGCATCACTAATTTTCACTTTGAATGTAGATCCTTCGTCTGCCATTAAATTGAACGAATCTCGGGATCTGATAAATTTGACTTTCATTTCAACTCCGTTTATAAGAAATTTTTCTTGATTGAATAAATCGGAATGCACATGTCCCATCATTTCGACTTGCTTACTTGCAGCAGTAAAAAATTTCCGCTTTACAAATCCTTCATTATGCGTAGTGATGTCATCCATGTTATTGGCTGTGTCGTTGTACCATAGTGTGCATGTTAAATGGGTTGATTTAGCACCATTGCCGTAATTCAGCAGAGTTTCAATGTATGAACGGTATGCGTATGTATTGTTTGGCGGGCTCACAAGCTTCTGATTCAAATACACCTCAACTTGATTAAACATAGAGTGCATCCAATTATTAACAGGGCCTACAACCTCTTTGTCGGTTAATGGTGTATCATCTTGTTTAACAATTTTAGCAGTAATGTATAACATGGTCTGACTTAAATCGATATAATCGTTACCGTTTCCAGGCACAATAAATTCAATCGGTGCATCGTCATTAAGCGAGGAAAGCGGTTTGTAAAAAATCCATTGTCCATTTTCGATACTGGTTTGAGTTGCGGGCAGAGCGAATAAATCTAACTCTGATTTAACACACTCACAAGACTGCGCATGCAAAAACGCCATTGTGAAAACTACTTGCTGGTGAAGATATCGGCGTATGCGGGTTTGACCAGCTTCTGCTTAGCGTTTTTTCTTGTAGACTGATTGTAATTCAGAGTGCGTTGCCTTTTATATCCCGATCCTTCCATTAGAGTATCTATTTTTCTGTCGGCTTTACGTTTGAGATTCTTTCCAGCCTCCTGTACACGGTTATGGAACGCTTCTTTTAGCGGTCGACTTTCACTAACATCTCCTAAAATGTTAGCTCCTGTCCTTAAAGCTTCCTTTCCAACAACTTTAGCACCGGTTTTAAAAAGAGGCAGGATACTACGAAATATTCCGCCTAAAAAGCTTCCGATCCCATGACCTCTCTGGTAGGCTGCTCCTCTGTAGATAGCTCCAATGCCTTGACCTGCCTGATTGGTGTAGTATTGTTGATAAGGACAATCCATAGCAGCTACTGTATCCTCTTAAAGTGTAGTTTTAAACTCAACGTTCCAAACTCGAATGGCATCACACCCGACGTTTCGGTCCTTATATTTATTTCGATATTCTCAAATTCCCTCTTCATGACATTTATATAATGAGTCGGCGAAAATATGGCGTCTTTGTGGCAACCGTAATTATAATTATCAGAGGTCACGTTAACAATACGAAGAAGCGGAGCCAAGACATCTCCTACAAGCTGTGGTTCCACAATATCGCAGTAAATAAACATTTGTGATGGTAAACCAACCCAGATATTTGCGGGGTGGGTTGGTACAGGTGCTTCAGCTATATTTATATCAGGTTTATAACCAAGTTGTAAGGCCAGACGTTGTGAAAATCCTAGCATTTTCAATGACGACGTTTTAATTTCAAGAGACACGCGTTTTGTTACTCTATTATATTGAAAATTCAGCAACTTTTCTAATAACCTGTGATTGTTAATTTCGGCTGTAATATGTTCAATGTTTTCATAATTGCCGGGCTGAATACAGATTACGTGCCATCCATCGCTACCATAGTAAATTTGTTCTCTATCACTTTTAAAATATGAATTAGCGTTTTGCAATACTTTTTTCAACTCAGTATACGTTTCTTCTCCGGCTTGCACTTTAGGTATTTCTGTGCGATAATAGACTAGATTTTCTGTATCTGTCACGGCCAAAAAGGAGCATGGATATTGCACTTCCGCAATACCTGTAACCCATTGCCCCGGTAACCTTATTCGTTTAGGGAGCTGCGTTATGAATTGTGCTGTGGTGTTATTTGGAAAATAGCTCATAGAACTATTGCTAAGTAATGTTAGATAAAATTCTTCATCTGTATTCATAGTTGCTGAAGATTAGCTGCAGGAATCCAAGAGTTGAACTTGTCGTTATAATTTCGCCACTTTACAAAGTACTCTTTGCGCTGACCGTGTCCTCTTTCTTTTAACACTTGTTCGACTTTAAACAAAGCGTTATCATCCAAAGTCACTGGCTGTAATTCCTCTTCATAAAAGACGCCCTCTATCGTATCGTTGCTTAAATCAACTATTTCGTACACAGGTGGTTTTCTAAGAATCACTTTTTTAATTATAAACACTTCGCCGCTCCAATTAGTTTCATATCCTTTCTCGAATGCGTCCTTCGTTCTACTAATTCTTACATGTTGGTTCACTTTATATTTAGGCTCCCTGTCGACTCCCATCCCCTTTCTGTACAGATTGTTCCACACTTCCAGTATATTACCATCATTTACTGCGGAGGGTGCCATCTTGATGCTTGAATGATAGCGGTTGTTATACGAAGTCAGTAAATTTTGTAATACGTCTATGTATTTGTATGAATTAGCGTATGTGAAATAGCGCCACATTCTGGTTTTTAATGTTCTATTGAAACGCTCAATGACTGCTGCTTTAACATCGGGGTTTTGCGTCACATAAAACGTGATATCGTGTTGTTTGAAAAAATTCTGTACGGCTCTAGCAACAAATTCTTTGCCTTTATCGGTTTGTAAATTTATGGGCGTGTTACCGGCTTCAGCAAATATTTCACGAAATGCGTTTATTACTGAAGTAGCCGTTTTAGATTTAAGAGACCTCGCCCATGCCATTTTACTAAACACATCAATTACGGTTAGAATAAAATTATATCCGTCGTTGTGGGGCGCTAAACTGCGCATGTCGCAGAGATCAGCCTGCCATAATTCGAAAATGTTGCTAACAATGTATTTGTTTCTAGGGAATTTTTTTCTTGCAGTTTTGTGAATAGTATAGGCGTCCTGTTTCTTTAGCCAATCCTTTACTTCACCACTGGGGTGACTATTTTTCACGGAAGAAATTAATGAGTTTGCGCCTGCGAAGCCTACTGGGTTGGCCGGATCATAATAGATAGCATCCAAATTCATTTCTGCTATGTTAAAGTTTAAGACGCTCCCAGCCCGATATGCCCTTTATTTTCGATATCGATCTTTGCGTTGTTTTCGGTGTTTTTCGCGTTGAACCCTCTTGCTTGGACGTTGTTGCAGGCTCTATTAACTTTGCTTTAGGATCGACGTCACTCTCCACATCTGATTTACTCACGTCTGGTACATTTTGACGTTTAGGATCCCCAAACAGCACTTGAGGTACATTGTTCTCTTTAATGTAATCGAGGAACTTGTGTCGGCCTGGCGGATTTGTAGTTTTCTTAGGTCTTAGAACATCATGCATTAAATCAATAATGTTGGAGGACGGTAAAATTTCACCTTTTATGCTGACTGTGCCCTTGCCGTCCCACTCCACTTCATCCGACGTTCTTAGAAGCTGTAAAAAGGCTTCACCGTTTTTCTTAAAAGTATTAGGGAGCGTCGATAAAATATATGCGTCTGAAATACCCCTGTTGTTCGATTCTATAGGTATCTTTATTGATTGCCTCGTTTGATCCGCAAAATGAAGGTACCTTTGTAAAACCTGATTGTACTGTAGCCATTTATCGTGATCGGTTAATTTAGACGATAAAACCTTTTGCATTTCGTCGTCAAGCTGTGATAATATATTTTGCTCTGATTTCTCTGTATCCTTAAAGCGATGCATGAATTCAGGCGGTACGATCATCATTTTTCGGGTATTTTCCATCTTATTTGAAAATAGAGCTCAATACACCAGTAATTAATGGAGCTAATATCAGTGGCAGGAAAGAGCCACCCTTCTGTATTAGTATTTGACGCTTCTTTTTTATAGACTCTCCAGGCTTGACTAAACTCCTAAGAACAGCTTTATGCTTCGAGATCGTTGATTTTTGATTAAGTGATAAAGGTATTTTTCCTTTTAAGGTATTATGCACACACTCGCAGATACAATGAATTTGTTTATCGCCTACGGCTTTTAATAACGCGGTTCGCTCCTTTGGTCCGAGTTTATGTAGAGCACGTAACAACTCCGAATTTCTAATTACTGCTCGAGACATCACTAATGAATGAGAGTAAATTGGTTAGTGTACGAGCTTTTATACCCCTTTTTCGGAATATAAATATAGCACGCCCCATCTTGGCGAAAAATCGATGTTCTATACCTCGCTATATCAGGTGTACTTTGCTTTAAGTCGAATAACAAATACCCGTGTGGCCTAGCTGTGGCGTCCTCGTATGCTTCTTGAAGGAATCGCGGGTTTTCTGGACATATCTGTCTGGTTAAGTGCTTTATTTGAGCTCTATCTCGCGGATTTTTGAAAAGAATAATGTAATGGGCATTTAGGGAAATATCCCGCTGTCCTTTTCCTTGGTGAAAAATGTTCTGCGTAATAAAAAAAACACTGAGATTGTGGTGATGGCTCCCCTTGGTGAATATGTCTACGACTGAGCTATTTGTTTCCCTCATTAAATCGTCGATTATTAGAAGTTTGGGTTCGGACCCCTCAAAAGATGTCATGTCTGGCAGACCTTGTTGAAATTCGACTAAAGATTTTAAATCTTCGTACAATTTTTGCCACTCGCCATAACACCAAATAACTTTAGCGAAATTTACACTGCAGAGTTTTTTCATATTTTTCAAGAAATTTATTACAAAAAACGATTTGCCCGATCCTGAGGGGCCTGCCACAATAGCCGAAAAAGGATGAGAAAACTGATGCTCCATTTTTATGCAGTGAGCGATTATTACAGTACGGCCGTCGTGAATAAACTAACCTAAAAAATCAACACGCTCATAATAAATACATTAAAACATGGTAGGTGCGGGAATCGAACCCACGACCTCTTTCGAGATCAGATCTTAAGTCTGACGCCTTAACCACTCGGCCAACCTACCGCATGTATAAACCAACACTCGCTACATAATTAAAAAGAAATACAGTTTAAAACATTCTTTATTTACATTTTCATACAATATTTCATATAAACTAGGACATGTACGGTTTCATGCGCTCATCTGTATCAATCAACTTCTGCAGTTCTATAATAACATACATTTTAAATTTGAACACAAGTTCCCACAATAAAATATCGTTAGCGAAAGTCCAGCGCAGAGTATTAAAAATGATTGAATCATCAAGACACAAATTTTCTGCATGTATTACTTTGTCGACGATCACTTCACCAAAATTTTGGAAATTGCACTTTACACGTTTCAAGTCATTTATTTTCACAATCATCAAGTTGTACATCGGCAATAAATTTGATAGTGTTTCATACGTTACGTAAAGAGTAAACTTGTTCTCGGGGTCCTTTGTAATAATCCTGCAGGTATCATTGTTCACGTACTCCACTGTGTGCTCAGTTAATTCACATCTGAAAGTCCCCTGCTTGGCCATCACAAACATGTTCGGTAGCGCTTCCACAAAAGTCATGAACGACTCGGCTGTGAATGAAACACCTGCTCCAATGTCGGTCTTCAAAATTCTTGCAACAGGCGAAAATTGTTTATAAGGATCCAGGCCCAAATGAACAACCTTGCTTGCGCTATTGTTTAAAGGCACAGTGAGGTCGCATAATAACCGTTTCTTTTCCCGTCGGGTTTGGCGGATCTCAGGCGTCACGATCGGTGTTACGTCATAGGAAGGCATCGTCTCCTCAATGAACACCCGCAGGTCCTCCTCGGTGGCATCTAGACGTGGTGAATACCCCTTGGCCTCCACGTCCATGGCTGGTGGTTGTGACGGTGCACCGTGTTGTTTTTTATTTAAAAGATGCGTTTTCTTACTTGTTTTTTCTGCTGTCGGTCTCCTGGTGTAGGGGCCTGGTTTTTCTTGGCACTTATTAACACTTCGAGGATCCATCTTAGGTAAAACTGGTGGTGTTGACACGACGACTAGGAGTGAAGCAATTCGATGCGCTATAGAGTCCGCAGCCACTTTTATGCAGGTACGAAAACATTACGTCAGCGACACCCCACTCTCGAGCCGGAGCATGTCGGTGCCTGTGTTTTGCAGTGCAGGCTCTGACAGGCGTTTTACAACGGTCAAATTTATGAATCAGATTTCGCTATATAAAATAAAAGTAATTATCGCGGGTTCGCTGATTTATTCGCTGATTTCGCTGTTTTAATTATAAAATAAAGTAATTATTTCATATAGCTTTTCAAATTATGCGCGGTCGAATGGGAATTAACCACTGCGCGAATGGAAATTAACCAGAAACTGGGGACAACGACTATATTGCAAATTATAAAATTATTATTAGTAGCAAAGCTGTTGCATATATAATTTTTTTAAAAATTGTGTCTGCCTGTAAACACAATATGTTAAACATTCTCCATTCTCATAATATAAATTTTTGAAAAATAGTTTGTTTCAACTCGAACGGTGTGACGGCACAGCTGCGAAATGGCATCTTGTTCATTTCCTATATTTCCAAGTCGCCTCGATAGCACAACGGTAAGGTGCTAAGACTGTTAACCAGAAAACTAGGGTTCGATTCCCACTCGGGTCCGCCGCAAATAGATTTTTTAAATTTAAATATTTCCACGAGTGAATGCAAGAGAGAGAGAGAGAGAGAGAGAGAGCGATATAGATCTATCAGTTTGAATTTCAAATATTTTCCACGAAAATTAAAAACAACCGCCGTGAGAAGTGCGCGCGCACCAAGATGGCCGACACACCGCGAAATTCAAATCCAACAAATTAAACTTAGAAAAATCGGAAAAAATTCAAATTTCAAATATTCCCGCCAGAAATCCAAGATGGCCGCCGAAGTCCGACGCGTAATTCCAGAAGCAAATTAAAAAATCTAATGCGTAATTTAATCAGTAGCACATATGTAAATTAATTAGATCAAACCGCGAAATTAATTAGATCAAACCGCGAAATTAATTAGATCAATCCGCGAAATTAATTAGGTCAATCCGCGAATAAAACCGCGAAATCCGCGAATTAAACCGCGAATCAATTAAAAGTGGTGGGGGATTTCTGTCCCTGTTCTACTAAGGACACATTTGTCTCCAATTTTATTTTTATGCATTACCCATTATTCGTAATAATTTTCAAGTGAAACTTGTCTACTACTATGCCTCACTAATTACTAACATTCTTAGTATTTCCATTAGAATAATGCCACGATTAAACACTGATACCTTTTTTATTCTTTTTCTAAATTGATTAAAAGCTCACAGCTTAGATTGATTCTTTTTTTAATTTGTGTAATGGTTACTTAAGTATCAATAATGAAAAAAATAATATACCGTAGCGACAATTTTGTGATGCTTAGAACTGTCAAAAGATCTTAATTGATTTGCTTTTTTATTTCCAGCAGTCAAGGCGTTTATTTCTACATGTTAAATTAGCCATTTACGTTAAGTTTTTTGAATTTTAGTGGGAAAATTTCCCATCCACGATTACCTTTGATTTTTTTGTGAATTAGTAAAGGGAATTATAAAAAGTAATCGGAATTGACTAAAGAAATACCTGTATCATTAAAAAATCCAATATGGCGACGCTGACAAAACAATTGACTGCACAGAACTATAGAGAAGTACGTCCCATTAACGTTTTGGAATGTTGGTTACAATCAGTCATTCTAATTTGTGCAGTTACACAATAAATATGTCAATCTAGGTAAATACCCCAGCAAATGTTAAATTTATGCAAATATTAATATACACGTTTAGAAAGAAATTATCTTATGTATGTGATATACATAATATTTTCACTATAAACAAAAGTCATGCTCTTTTCTATTATATTTGACTATACGTATAGGGTGTTTTCTCAAATTTTGACAGCTTCTAGCGACTTTGTTATTCCAGATAGAAAACAATTGTTCAGATAAAAATTGTAGGGTATCTAGATGATTACTCAAGCTTTCACGGCCATTGTCATTAAGTAACTAACGACTTCCGGGATTGGACCGTGTTATGATTGAGATCGAAGAACTCAAAGTTTCGCTCACTTTCGTAAGGGGCTTCATCAGGAGGAAAAGGCAAAAGAGCACGGTAACTCAACGTGTTAACCACGCCAAAAGCGAAACTCTTTGCAAAGGAAGGGATAGAAGAGCACGGTAACTAAACGTGTGAACCACGTCAGAGGCGAAACTCGACAAGTTGAGTTACCGTGCTCTTTTGCTTTTTCCTCCTGATGAAGCCCCTTACGAAAGTGGGCGAAACGTTGAGTTCTTCGATTTCAATCATGACACGGTCCAATCCCGAAAGTCGTTTGTTACTTAATTGTAGGGTATCATCCAAACCGTCTGAATTTGCTACTTAAAGAAACAATTGAACATCGCGGGTGAACTTTTTCACTTATTGTATACTTTTTTTAATGGAACACCCTATATATTATGTGTTTACTGGATAGCGCTAAAATTCTCTTTTCAAAAATATATAAGTTGCCTAAAATTACTTCATCCATTGTTGAAATATCCGCTATTAAAGAATCAAAATATTACTAATTTACTATATGAAATAAATCACAGTAACCCTTAAAAAACAAAGTTATCAAATGACATTACTGGCGGCATGCGGCATAGAACATTTAGTTGTCAATTCGTTTTTAAAATTGTTTTTGGTATTAAAATTGTTGATTATTTCAATTATTTCATAACGATAACCTAACCTATTTAGAATATTTGAGACTAGATTTTTTTTATTGGCATGCAATTGTACCAAAGATATCTGGCAGCTATAAAAAAATTAATTTTAATTTTGATATTGATTATTGATATCTAACAATTACCTTATTCTATGCAAGTAAAGTAGATTTTTTATTTGAAGTTTTTCCGTAATACCACAAGAGAGATCTAATCAACTTTGTAAATTCCAGTAGGACTAACTATTACAGAAAAAAATATGTAAGCATTTTTGGGCCGTAAGAACGGTTTAAGTGAGTATCTTTTAATTTTATTTTGATCGCCTAGTTTTTTAATCAATGCTATTAACAGAACTGTCTGTGTATCTGTATGTTTGGATGTTCCTTTATAATTCGAGATTCACTGAACTTTCTAATTGTAATTTGTAATTTACCTACAAATAAATAAATAAACATTTTTGAAATAGGTAAATCATGTAAATGTGGTTCATGTATGCATACTTTAAGTAAATGTATGAAATTATATTTTGCAGTTAGGGGTTTCCACTGTCAATTGATTCTAAAAGACTTCCTTCAAGAGAATTCCCTAACTCTATGATTTGCCAGTATAAAAAATCTATACAGGGTTTTACTCAGATCTTCCCTCAGAGTGGAAGTTGTGACACTAACATTTTTATCTCATTACATTTTCCCTGTAATTGTTGGATCTCATTTTCGTCAAGGGTCAAGCCTGAGCTATGTGGAAAATTATCTATTCCTAAAATAAAACAAAAATAGACAACATTTTATATTGTGAAGGTGCTCACACAATATACATATATTTGACTGAAATTATATTCGGCTTCGAGCTAGGTAGACTTACAATCCGCATGCAAAATATCGACTTTCTCCAACAAATAGTTTTTGGACAGACAGACAGACGGAATTGAGAAACTTGTTTTTTGCCATCTATGGACCGTGAAACGTGAAGGTCTAAAGAAATCTCGGAAGCTGATTTTTTCATTACTGCATTACTTTTCCTTTGTTTGATATTACAGCTTTAGAATACTTTTCTTCGTCGATTTAAAAAAAAACACATTTAATCTAAAACCCGCGGGTTTTTTCAGGTGGGCCGGGGAAAATTATGCCAACCCTGAGGACAAGTAAACATATATTGTAGCCAGCAACGAAGTGAATTTGTCTATGACCTTCCTCTAATTTGGTAGGTATAGCTAGCTGCAAGTTGTTCCTCAATGACCTATGCACTCTTATCAGTTAGAATAAGTTCCCTTTTGTGGAGTCTATGAAAACGCGTTTGTAGTTTTCGATAATTCTAATGACGGCATAGACCAATTATTTTGATATGTTGCATAAATCGTTATTTGGAGTTCTTCTACAACGCCATAACTGCACATTCTACTTAGTACGAGATCTTTACTTATTCCAACAGCTAGAGTCAAATTTCGAAATACATTAAAATATCAATCTGGGGAGCTACTAGTGTGAAGTAAAGTTCGGGTACTTCATGCCATGTAGGAACATGGCCTGAGACAAGGCGAGTCAGGGTCGCCGAAATATCTCTTTCCGAAACGCAGTCATCTGGCACACGTTATGGCGTACGGGGGATGTGGT
>CALNHX010001851.1:0-202623 GCA_940337035.1 Agriotes lineatus | reverse complement strand
GGTTTTTTAAAGTTCGTTTTTATCTTAGTTTCAATAATTTTTATTACAGACATCCTTTAATATTTCAACCAGATAATATACATCTTTTATAAAAGGGTTTTTACTATTTAAAATTGACTTTTATTACAAACACGGCTTACATTTTGGAAAAAAATTCGTTGTTATTTGTAATATATTCTCATTTTCCCTACCAATAAGTATTATACCAAATTTTTTACAAGCTAACACTCCTGGATGCATTTCTACAGTACCACCAAGCACAGAAAAACCCCGGAAAATATGTGAACTAAGTCTAAAATTCCAGTAAGGGGAACTAAAAAACCAATAAAGAGCAAGCTTTGCGGAGACGTACATTCAAACAAAAAACATAAACGTCACTTCGCTATTGCTGCCATTGCGTCGGATAGAAGTGTCTAATTTCCAGGTTTTTTGGTTGTTCATTAGTTGCTTTTCTTCGTTCGTTCTGTTTGTTATTGTTTGCCTATTAGCCTTTTAATGTTGGGCGGGTTGGTTATTAACATCAAATCGTAAGTATTAAATGCTTACTAAAATGTTACCTTAAATTGCAGTTATATATTTATGTAATACTAAATTCCTTTCTATATAGGATTACAATGAGCTATAAAGCAAGAAAGCTTTTTTGCATTCAAAAATAAGAAGTATAATTGCAAATGTCATAAAGTGTTTTGATGAAGAGAAGACTTCTGGAACGTTGATATTTTCGGTAGAGCAATCTACAGAACTAGTAGCCGCAACAACTGGAAAATCAACTTCTCTGATAAAGAAAGTTCGTAAGGAGTATGTTACAGCAGGTAATACATAAAAAATAATAATATTATTTCTCAGCATTGTCATTAAAAGACTTAATGTAGGTAATACTTTAGTCCTTACTTCTTCCAGGCACTGCTTCTTTAACATCTCCGCAGAAGAAGAAACTCAAGGAAGACTAGGAAATCAAAATCG
This sequence comes from Agriotes lineatus, assembly GCA_940337035.1. Taxonomy (NCBI): domain Eukaryota; kingdom Metazoa; phylum Arthropoda; class Insecta; order Coleoptera; family Elateridae; genus Agriotes; species Agriotes lineatus. Next base: position 201,660 of record CALNHX010001851.1, on the reverse strand, counting down.
TTCTCGACGATTTTGATTTGGGAGTTTCGCGATGAACGGCTTGTGAAATGTTCACTGTGAAACATAAAGTACCGAGGCTAATCGTATTAGTAAACAGATTGAATGGAAAAGTTAACTATACTGGCCGTCAAGAAACTTTGAGAACGAATCTAAACGAAATAGGCTTTCATTATAAAATATGTTGTGACAAAAGAAAATTGCTCATGGAAAGGAGTGACATTGTAGAGTGCCGTTCTAGGTATTTAAGGAAAATAGAAGAAAACTGAGAACTAGGTGTGAACAAAAAACCTGTAACGTTCCTAGAAGAAACATATATTCATTCTAATTACGAAGTAGAAAAATGCTGGCAGTCAGATGATGAACCAGGTGTTTAGAAAAGTTACATTTAAATAACTTTTTTCTTTGGCCGCTTGTTAATTTCAATATTAGTGAATTATTTTTCCTAAAAAAGGATGGATCAATAGACGTCATTAATACACTGTTTTTGATTAATACACTCTTTTTCATTAATTAACTGTTTTTTAAAAAATTATGGATTAATAGATCTATTAATACACTGTTTTTGATTAATACATTATTTTTTACTGTTTTTGTGATTTTGACGTTTTGATGATATTTTGCATGGAGGTTAGTTGTATTAATCAAATTTTTCGCCACAAAAAAAGATTTTTCGGTCAACGAAAAAATTTTGTAATCAACTCGTTTGTTAATGGGCGATTAATAATCTCAACTATTAAAGGCATTCACTCCCTATTGCTCGTTCGTACTTTAAACAGTTTCGATTATTAATCGCCTTCATTAACACACTTGTTGGTTAAATAACTATTTTCCACGACCTGGAGTAGAAGTCGGTTTCCATAGCATCAAAATTGTGACAGAAGTAAAACATTTACTCCCTAGAGACTAAATAAAACAAACATTTCCCTAGGGAGTTTTCATTATGACTGACACAACAATTATGTCAAATTCGAGGTTATCAGGTTAGGTTATGCGTCAGTTTTGACACAAACTGACGTAAAACCTAACCTGCTAACCTCGAATTTGACATAATTGTGAGCTCTTGTTATAATGACTTACAGTGCCACCAACTTTAAAATTTACTATAGGCTACTAATTTTAAAATTATTGTAACTAAAATGTCAATAAATGACGTTTTAAAAAAACGGGTTTTTCGTTTTAAATCTTCCTGAAACGTGAAAAAAAATAGTATATGCAACTCGGAGAGAATGCTATTTTGCTTCAGTGCAATTTCTCTCCCTCATTGCATAATCTACTATACTAGGGACTTTGGTAGTCTGTACATTGTAAAACGAAAATCGATTACAAGTAAGTTTATTATAAGAAGAATATACTGTATTTGGGTCAGCATTTTTTTCTCTCTTCAGCTTTACTTTGCTCTGGCGGTGTGAATGTCTATTTCCTCTGTTTAAAAACTTTTTGTATTAGTCTTTAGGATAATGGATAATTACGCAATCTAATATATCTATTTTATATAATCTCTCAGTAATTTATTATCATAAAAATATGTATTGCATTCTTAGTTGTTCTATGTACTATTATTTTTGTTACAATAAATTTATTTAGTAAGTAGTGGTTTAATAACTTAAACACTGTTACATATAAAATAATTCAGTAGATTTTTAAAAATAAAAATTTTAAATTTCCCGCGTTTACGAATATTTATAATTTTTTTACGGAGTGTAATTTTCAAACGGAGCTAACCCCCGCCCCCTACCCGAGGTTTTTGGTGCTTGGTGCACTGTATATGATATATTTTATTCTGAGATTAAAGAATTGAGTTTTTAAAATAATCATTTGAGTCTGGCTTTCACTTTACTTTTTCCGATTGTCATTTAATACAAATTAAGATCTAAGCTCTGATATTACCAAACAACTATCCCAACCAAATCAGCTCATATGCTCGGACCTTTCTAATAAAATATCCACAACTTAGCAGTAACTGTATCTAATCTCTCATTCATTAAACAAATCTGAAATATTTATGTGATACTTTTAATGCATAAATTCACCTTTGTACTTTTTAATTACTAATTAATTTATGCCTTCAAAATAATTTCCTATCTAAAATACTTTTATAGACAACTAGAACTCGTGGCCAGCCTACGTCTGGCCCGGGCAGCGTAAAGAAACGGTTAACAATAAAAATGCTTGCTCAAGGCGGCAGCCAGCCTACGTCCGGCCCTGCCAGCGTTAACAATACAAATGCGGTCTCGCCATTCGTGCGCGCGCGCCACTTTCTAGTATGCGGCCTGCGACCGGCGGCATCGGCTCTTATAATATAAGATTAGCAGTCTCAATAAGCTACTATTGCAATACCTTCCCTCTACACGACGGACTTTTACCAGCGGCGCGGCGGTCCAATGCTCTTATCCATATAAAAAAAGTAGAAGTTTGTTCTAAAAACCGTTCTGCAGCATTACAAGCGTCCTTTCCGGAGTAAAAGCGTTGGCACTTCAGAACTTCTTTCAGCTTAGGAAATAGTCAGTAATCCGATGGAGCCAAATCTGGAGAGTAAGCTGGAACTTTAATTCTTGCGCTTTTTTGACTGCAACCTTAGCCGTGTGAACTCGCGCATTGCCATATATTTGGTCCACAGCCTCAGACGCTTTATCTTAATTTCTTCTCTTAATTTTATTAGTAGCAATTGTTTTCACCTTTTCTAGAAAAGCAATTAGGGGGAGACCCGTCAAATCCCAGAAGACTGTTGCCATTACTTTTTGACGAGACGGGGACGCCTTTACTCTTTTAGCATTATATCGACTGCCGCTTGGTTTCTGGGACAACACCGGATCCATGTTTCAACACCAGTCATATACGAGTTTCTTCAAATTCTTGTTTATATTGTCGAGACAGATCCAAAAGTGACGCTGCTTTTTGCACTCTAGCTTCCCTCATTTCTCTTGTTAAAAGTTTTGGAACCTACTTTGGACAAACCTTGGACATTAGCAGATAGTGGCGGATAATTTTCCAAACAGTAACATAAGAAATCCTTTAATCACGGGTCAGCTGATGAGTGGTTACACGACAATTTTCTTCTGCCACACAAAGACTGAAGCCATTACATCGTACAACGTGGATAATCTCGAAAACTTGTTCTTCCCCTCTTAAACTTTGTATACTAAAATTTAATGGTTGAATAAGGCGGGCAATATTTCTTGTACACTTCTATCATTTCATCTTGGATAACTTTTGGTCCTTGAGCTTGAAGAGTCAAGAACCGAATTACTGCTCGCTATTCTAAATTCTCTATTATTACAAATTCTTTAACATAGACCTTTTCAACAAACTTTTTCTCGATAATTTTAAAAATTAGAAATTTGGCATTGTACGCCGTAATTCATAAGGAGTTTATTCATTTGTGAGAACAAAATCAATTGTTTATCGGAACTGGAAGTTGTCAAGGCCAACTAAATAATTAAACACCCTCGTATACACAGTATGCAGGTATGGTCAAAATGGGAAATAAGAATATTAATGAAATAAGACTTCTCTAAACGATTGCAAATTAAGTTTATATTTTTGATGTAATTTAACGGCAAGCCGTAGGGAAGACCTTATACAGAAAAAAATTAAAATGCAGAAAACACAGAGCAGTGTTGTTGATATAAACAACAAGGGGTTGTTCTAATTGAAGTTCTTCAGTAAACAAGCACCCAAAAACGAATAATATTTACGCTTACATAATAATCAACAAGTCGTGGAGCCAGCACAGTGGCGTCGAAGTACAATCTCTGGTTAACTACAGCTGCCTCTTTTGGATCTTCTGGAAAATAGACGTGATCCTTAGCATATAGATCTACCAAATACTTCATAATGGCTCGACTAGAAACAAAATTGTTGGCCTTATTGCACAATTTTATACGGAAGTTTTCATACCTTTCCCACAGGATAAACCCTTCCTCCACCATTGTTGGAACTGAGTGTTGTGGATTCATCTGTAATGATAAACGCCATTAGATTGAAATAGCTTTGATTATATATTTTATTTTTAAGTAGAAGCGGAACTTTAGCACACGCGGAACAGGCAAGACGAGAGGCACAGCAAATGCTTTATTCCGAGATATACAACACTTCGACTTCGACACTTCTATAGGTAACTTATATAAAGGCTATGTGAAACACTCAGCTATTCTCGAAAGTCTCATAAAAAACGTGTGAAAGGATGGCATTCAAACAGAAACTTTTAGCGTTGCATGTTAAATTTTACAAGCCTTGAGTTTGGGACTTCGTTTATATTCATACTTAAATCAACAGCAAAGTTAAGAAAGAAACATGTATAGATGTAGGTGGCCTGTTATGAAATTTATTACAAAAATCGTACATTTTTTAAGAAAAAAGTTGTAGATTAGGAATATTCTAATGGATAATTACTATACCGCGTCGTTAAATAAAAAATCGCTTAAACTGGAAAGCGATAAGCAAGCTCCATATTTTTCATGCATTTAAATGGGCGCTTTAATTTTGTAGCAGCAATTTCCGAGTCTTGCAATTTTCTTTATTTTCACTGCCATGTGTCGATTATTTTTTATTGTGCCAGTAAAGCTGTACCTCAATAACTCTCGGACTTCAAGGAAAATCCGAAAGGGGGATTAATAAAAAGAGCCGTATTGAAGTAGCAAAACTTACTCTGAGGAAATCCGGAGTCATATGTTCTCCTTTCATAAGGTCGATGGGCTTGAGATTCAATTTTACATCCAGAGCTTTGGCAAGCATCAGCAAAGCCCTGCATATCGGACTTGCCAAAGTGTAGTATACGTCGATGTTGCCCGTCATTTTGTGTACGGCGATGCTGGAAAGGAGTGTATTTTTAGTCTTGAATTGTAAAGCAGCCTTTGATTCGAAAGGAATCGTACTCCCAACAGCGACTATAATAAATGAATAATTATTTTATTTTTACCTAAATTTGCCTCTTCTTTGATTTTCTCATTCAGCGAATAGATTGAAAATTAAAAACTCAGAATGGTTACTGGCTTTAATAAAAAATTTAGGTGTTTGGGGTAGAGCTATTTTCAACCATACATTTTTATTATTATTATTATTAGAATACGTGGGGCAGGCAGCGTAGCTGATTATGCCCCTTCAAAGTGAGATGCTGTACAGAAACTGTACGTTATCTAAAACTAATACAAGTACTAAACACACAAGACAAAGGAATATATAGACATTAATCAGGTGAGTCACAAACACAATTACAACAATAGGTTGGACAGTTCAACATCCAATAGATTTTTAATAGTATATTAAAACACGAGTTTTATAAAACTTGTGTTTTGACACGAGTCCAGTTTGCAGCACGACTGCCGAAGGCAGGAGTGCTGTGAAGGACAAGTTCTCGGAAGTTTTATAAAACGAGTTTTTTATGTAATTTTTTCTAATTTGCAAGTTAAATACAGTTTTACTACAAATAAAATCAATTTTGGTAATTAAGGGAATTTTGTAACAGTTGGTTTTATTGCAAAGAATACATTTAAAACAAAATTTGAAACAAGTAGAATCACCATAAATGTAATTTTTCGCAAGTGTTTGCACATGAAATTGTAAAATTAGTGTGGATTAGTGTTTCACAATAAATTCAGAAATTTCCTGCACTCCGCCAGAAATACGGCAAATTGCCGAAAATGCTACGGTTAATTTACTGTTATTAGTGTCAGTGGCTATAACCTTGAACTCACACTGACATTTCGTGCAATGTCACCAACCGAAAAAAGTTGATTTCGGGTTTGGTAATGGTTCATGACCGCACTCAAAATGGATGCGGTAACGGCTTTGTTAAGACAGCAAATTAGCAAATACATTTACAGACGTTGCATCTACAGTGCTCTGCTCTAGACGGTTCCAAGAGTTACATACACGAATACTTAAATAGTGTTGTCTAGGTGTTTTCTTAAAGCTATTTTTGTAGAGTCATTTCTGCTTGTTTCAGTTAATACAGAACAATTGTTGGATACCGTTACATAAGAACATGTTACTCATAATTTTGTAGGTTTCAATAAGGTCACCACGTAAACGTCGTACAGATAGAGTGGTAATTCTAAGGTGTTGTAGACTTTGATCATATGGCAAGTTTTTTAAAGACGTTTGAATTTTGGTGAATCTACGCTGAACATTTTCTATTAAGGCGTCTTTAACAAAGTAAAGGAACCAAACAGTTACCGCGAATTCAAGTATGGGCCTTATGTAACTAGTATAAATTTTTAACATAAGCGGGGCAGATTCACAGGCAAACGCTTTTCTTACTAAATATATTAAACTGTTAGCTCTTTTTGTAATATTTATAATATGCGCGTCCCACTTCAGATTATGTGTTATTGTAATACCCAGATCCACCTGAGAGTCGACCGACCGCAACGGAGAGTCCTCCAAACAGTACACATTATGGGGATTATTAAGGCCCATGTGCAGCACTACACATTTTGCTACGTTTAGAGAAGGTAACCATTGTTAACACCATTCACAAATTTTCTATAAATCACTCTGTATGATGTACCCATTTATAATGGGATTGTTGTACAGCTTCGTGTCGTCTGCGTAGCAGCTACTGGTCGAGACTATAGTATCCAATAAGTCGTTTATGTACACCAATAACAGCACAGGCCCAAGAACGGATCCCTGGGGGACTCCACTTAATACAGAAAATTCCTCGGATCAACCATCCCCAACACGAACCCTGAATGATATATTGTTTAGGGAGTCGTTGATCCATGCGAGAAAATTGCCCCTTATTCCATAGAACTCCAATTTGTAAAGAAGCCTTTTCAGCTGAACCCGGTCAAATGCTTTCTCGAAATCGAGGTATAAAATGTCCACTGGCTCGCTATTGTCGTTGCTGATCGTCCAGTCATTAACGCACATTAACAGGTTGGTAACCACAGATCGCCCTGGTAAGAATCCATGTTGTCTGTGGCTGATGATGTTGTTATTCAGTAAAAATGTAATTAATGTGTCAACGATTATTCGTTCCATAACTTTACAGACTACTGAGGCGAGACTTATTGGCCTATAGTTTTCGGGGAGCAGTTTATCGCCTTTTTTGTAAATTGGAGTGACTGTCGCAGTCTTCCATTGGGGTGGCAGTACGGAGTTGTTCATTGACGCCGTCATGATATTGCACAGATGAGTAGCTAAAGTACCCTCAGTTTGCTTGAAGAAGTGTGGATGCAGGTCGTTAACATTAGGGGAAGAATGGGAATTCAGATTAAGTAGGTGTCTTTCAACAATTTCTGGAGTCAATTCGATAGTACATAGAGAGTTTGGATTACGGTTGTCTACCGGGAGAGTAAACGAATTTCCGATTGGTTCTCTAGTGTATGCTTTGTAAAACTGAGCACACTGTGCCCGAACCATCCCGCAGCGCCGAGAGCGTGGGCTTTGACCCTTTGACTATCTCAGCTGGGATAGTCAAAGCTTTGACCCTAGTTTTGATTTAACGTATGCATAGAAGCGGTTATTACCGCTGCCTAGAATGTTTGACTCGAATTGCAGACGTGCAAGACGGATTTTGTTTGTTAGTGTGTTCGCAACGTGACGATAAATAGCATAGCTCTCATAACTACAGTTTTTAGCGTAATTATTTCAGGCTACTCTCTTTTCTTCTATAAAGGATCTTAGCTCGGATGTTACCCAGGGCTTGTGTTTGGTGTTGTTTCTCCGTTTCAACGGGACAAACTGTTCGATCACATTGTTGACCATGGCAAGCGTGTCCGTCCAGGTTTCGTCAATATTATTGAATCGATCACAAGGAAACCGGGCGTTACGCAAGGCGTTGTTTATTTCGGTGTAGTCTGCTTTCCAGTAATTTCTTATTATGGGATTGCATTTACAAGATTTTTGGAGAGAAGAGAGTTGTGTGTACTCGGTCATGGTGACATGGTAACTAATGCCTATTGGACTGATATAAGTTAGACTGGTTATCATATTTTCCGTATTTGTAAAAATGAGATCTAAAGTGGATGGCCGATTGTTTTCACGAAAACGAGTTTGCCTGTCAACATGCTGTTCGAGGTTTGTGCTCAGAGACATATCAATGAAACGGGAGGTCAAATTATCAACGGGGCTATGTGCCCTAATAGGCCAGACAATGTCGGGGAAGTTAAAGTCTCCGAAAAGAATTAGGTTGGTTTGGCTACTTGCGGAAATAATGAATCTGTGCATAATTTCGTCGTTTTCTAAAGTAGCATCTGGTGGTCTATAGATTATGCCAATTAATAGTTTGTGTGTGTTTATAGTTAAGTTAAGCGACAGTGACTCGTATGTACCCGTGGGATAGTTGTCATTCACGGCACTGGAGGTACTGTAGGATTTGTTGATATAGATTGCGACACCGCCACCGCGCCTGTTGACCCTGTCCCACCTGTATATGGAGTAATTTGGGAGATCGACCAATGTATCAGGCAGACCAGGATGGAGACATGTTTCACTTATTAAAATAATGGTGGGTTTTTCAGACTGTGATCGTGTTTCAAGTTCAAAAAGTTTGAGAGTTTGAGAGACTTGAGATTGAATAAATTTTGTTTGCAATATTTAATGCGTATGCTTGTGAACCATATGAGAAGCCTTCAAATGCAGTTGACAGAAGCGTTCATGAAAACGGTTTGAAAAACTTTTATTAAAGCGTATGGTTTTGCATACACTTGAGTGTATCAAACGTTTTCAAAAGTATGTAATGTGACTGATAGTTTAATATCGTACTTACATTACCTTTGCATTTGTATAGTGAGAAACAGAAATTTTGTTAAGGTAGATAAAATGTAAATATTTTGATATTAAGTAGCAAACGATAGAAAATATTTTTTCGTTTCGATCCTAAAACAAAATATATCAAATGTCGGGAAAAAAATTAAGCGAAAATGCAACCAAACTGTTTAAATATCATTAAGATCTTTTCTCAGGTGGTCATTGATGTATGTGATATTTAGTGTTTTTTATAGTTATGCATTATACGTGTGCCTTATTAAAACATTTAAAACACGTAAGCAAAATGTAGACAAGATACGGACGGTATAAAACATTTGTGGCTTATGGGGCCCATAATACGTGAATTATTTTTTAACGTCCAATTTGGTGGGAATACAAAACAATAATGAATATGAAACGTGTATTGTATAGAAAATGTAAGTACATCCCTCAGCTCCATTTTTACATAATTGCCATTTCGATGAAGGCGCTTATCATATCGTGGCACTAGTTTTTCTGTGACCTTCCCAAAGTAAGTTGCCACCTGGTCACTCAGTCAACAGTTTATGTTGACTTTCAGCTTCTTCTTTAAACTTTATGCACCATTCTCGAAAACAGTCATCACTCATAAGTGAGAAATATCGGCTGCAGTATGCTCTACAAAGTTGAACCTTCAACTAGAAAAAAGCAAATTGTGCACACCAAGAGTGAACTGTGCGCCGCAAGCCGTAATTCGCTTTCTTCTGGCTGACTCTGAAGGGCATAATTATTAATAGCCAAAATTCATCGTCGTATGAGTACAGTTTATGAGCAACGGCTGAGTGCGAAAATGGTGCAGAAGGTTTAAAGAAGGAGCTGGAAGCCAACGTGAACGGTTGGCTGAGTGACCAGTCGGCAATCTTCTTTGGAGAGGTCATAGGAAAACTTGTGCCACGGTATAAGTGCTTTCGCTGAAATGGCGACTATGAAGAAATGCAGTTGAGTGATGTATTTATATTTTCTATACAATAAATGTTTTATATTCAGTTGTAATATAACAAGTGGAATGATTATTATCGATGATTTTTTTTCCGAGTTAAAACCGGAACATAAATTTAACGAGTGCGTAGCACGAGTTAAATTTGCTGTTTCGGTTTTAACGAGAAAAAATTATCGATCATTAATCATTACACGATTATATTTGGAAAAAGAATATATTGAATGAAATGCAAAATATCAAATATTTACTTTTTGTTCTTAGGTTGGCACTGTTAATGTTGGTTACCCTGCTGTCAATTTTAAGTCTATGTCAAATTCGAGATTAGCAGGTTAGATTTTCCGTAAGTTTTGACGCAACCTGACACAAAACCTAACCTGCTAACATCGAATTTGACGCAGACTTAAAATTGACAGCAGGGTAACCAACATTAACAGTGCCAACCTAAGAAAAAAATCACAACCATTTATGATCACCCTTAAAAACAATTACGAAAATAAATTACTACCGCTGTAATAATGTGTAACTAGGCATTTGCATGCCCCTCATTGGTTGAAACAGCGTCACGTGATACATGAATTATATTCTCATTATTATTATTTATTCTCACTGAATCGGATGTTGAAAAAAATAACCGTCGTATATCTAAAGTCCCCTTGTTAGCTCATTAATACTATAACTACTGGGCGATCTTCCAAAAAAAAATAGGTATACTTAGGTGAAAATGCCGGCCGCCAGCTCAGCGATTCGGAGGCCGTGTAGTTCTTGAAACTAAAACGCCCAGAGCGCGAACAATTTTTGAAAATAACGGCGAATGTACCCTATTGATCTGACGAGAAATTGTAAACCCAAGGCATACCAAACACTATACTATACTTCCTGGAAGATAGCTCCAAATAAAGGCAATCGACCGTAACTAAACTCACCACAATTAAATATGCATAAAGATCGTATAATTACAAGTAAATATCACAGCACGAGTTTTCAATTAATAATACACAAATAGCATAAATAGGAATTGCAGGAAGGCTTTAAATTAATTACTACATGCGCTAACTATACTTACAGTTTCTGACACAAACAGCCTTTTATAACATGTTAAAATCAAGCCGCTTCGCAAGCTACTTAGCCGCAAAAGGTCTTGGGGGCCCAGTTCTGGAGGAAATTGGACGCGATTCTCGATTTTTCTGCCGAGAAGTTTCTGCAGCCGTAGGTGATAGTTCTCAGCGCGAAAAGGCGCTGCTACAGCGGGATTGAGGTGCCAAATACGGATCCTTCTTGTGCCCTAATTGAGCGCTGGCGACAAGGGAAAGCGGTTCCGTGAAGGCTCAACACCATCTATTTGCGAGGCCTGCAGCACGTGGCCGTGAACACAGGATAAAAGAGCGGCGGGCCCAAGTTTAGCGTGGCCGCCGGGCCAGACAACTTCGCTGTCGCGACTAATTAAAACCAATTTTGCCTGGTACTACTTGATGTAAGAGGGAAAGAGGTTCTAATAGAATACGCAAAGACAGGATTCGTAACGCGAATAGCTACTCACCCAAGTGGTTTTGGGCACAAAAAGAACAGCTCGTGGATGCAATCACTAACAAATTCTCTGAAACGAAGGAAACATCGTCCTTTAATGAGCTCGGGGTTTCAAAGCCACGAAAACGTGAGCGTCTGCATATCACCACCACATAAAGCCAACCAAAAACCCTTTTAAAACATCTCCGAACTCGTGAATTGCAACGGCACTGAACTGCTCGCTTCGAGCTGCCAGCCGAAGAGAACGCGTCGCAGCCTGTAATCGGTTTTTCCCAGATAAAAGCATATTGGGGATGTCTCGGCCAAATGTCCCAGACACGCGGTGCGCGGGAAAATAACATTTGAAATCGGGATTATGACAAGCGGAATATTCTACACGTAACAACCTGCCAAAGTATTACTGTCAGGCTCAACCATTTTCACTAATTTACAATTTTTAACGCTACCACTTAATCAGTCACGGTCAATCCAAAATTATATGAAAGGTCTCATAAAACTATAAAACTTTTATAAAGACAGCGTTAAAGGTAAGTAGAAAAATTAGTAATAACGAAGTCTATTCCGCTGGATGGATGTAAACATTGTATCTCGGAAACTAAAAAGAGACTGGATCCGTGGCTTTTATTTGTATGTCTTTGTCGGTTTGTATTGTTGTTACCAATAATAAACATTAAGCGGTAACGTAACTACACCATCGGTATGGTATAGTGCGTTTTAGACAGTTTCGTTCCACATTTGTTGTTTCTTATGTTTAACGTTGTTCATCTTTATATTTTTCTAAATACAAATTAAATGTATTTTAATATGGCGTTTTCTGTTTTGCTCTGTAAATTCTTTTCTAACTTTGCCCCCCCCCCCGCCCCCAGCTTTTTCTCGCGGGCCTTCAAATCTTGTAGTGGAATGCATACTCGATACTCGGCTGCCGAGCTAGAGGTCGCGAGTCTGAATCTCGGTTGGAAAAATATTTTTTAGTTACCGAAATATACGGATTCATATTTCTATCATTTCACACCGTTATCTAAAATGCTCTATTCGAATTCTCCGCAAACGTTAGGTATTGATAAGTTGTAGACTCGATTTTAAACCGATTTTCTCCGTCTCTTGCGATTTTTTAGCCGAAGTTGTGGCACCTATAGCGCGATCATATATACTGGGTATCACACGACTTAGGGTTCATACCTTTTATTCGTGATATTCAGTAAAGAGTAAAGAATTATAATGTATTTATGTTCTAAACTGTTTCGAAAATACATTGTCCAAAAATTTTATGGAAATTTTGCAATAATTTTAAATTTGTTAGAAATTTGTTCAACATAGTCACCGTTATGTTCCAAACATAATCTAGCTCTTCTATAAAAGAGATGTAGTTGCCCTGCGTAACATATTGTTGTCATTTCTAATTAATTCTACGTCCTCAACATTGCGCCTCCTAAGACTTTCTACATTTTCTTAAGTTGTTCATGTTTATCATATGGCCCCAAACAAAATAATCTAGACATGTTAAATCGGGAGATCTAACTGGCCAGGGGTGCTCTTCTCTCCCATCAATTATCTGACCTTAAAACTATTCATTTAAAAATTGACCTACACGAATATAGGAAAGTGAGCAGCAGCACCATCACGCTGGTGCCACATACCTTGTCTGATTCGTGGTCATTAAAGTGTTGTACAGCTTTTATGCTTTGTGAATATAAATAAATTACACGAGGTCCAAAGAAGTGTTGTATACACAAATGTTTTGAAAGTGTGCATCTAGGTACAACTAGTTAATGATAACAGTGTGAGCCTTTGTTGAGTAATAATACAACCGCTAATAAACTTACAACTGTCTCTGTACAACACATTTTTAAGCACGACTGTACGTTTGCCAACCTTACTCTCAAACGTCATTCTAAAAATTTCAACATCTATCAGCGGCTAAAGCCCTCCCAAAGAAGGGACCGACGGGTTGATTATTAGTTATTAATAACTCCACACCAAACACTCATCGAAAATTGACGCTGAAAATTCGACTCGGTGGTTTCATATGAATTTTTCAAATCCCAACTATTTTTTCTATACATTCCTTGTGAATGTTATTTCGTCTGTGAATAGTATTTTATTAACTAGATTGGAATTTTTAAGAACCATTTTCAACATTTCATACGGTTAGCATAATATGTAGGCTGGAGGGCTTGAATGGGCTGAATATGAAAAGACTGAAAGAATGACAGATTGTGAAGACTAAATTAATGTGTTTTAATTAGCGGGAGTATTAAAGAGCGCATGGCAAAAACCACCCGATCTCAACATTGTGGTGAAGAACCGATAAGAAGCGTGTGCCTGTCATCTTGTTTATTACTTCCCTCGTCTAACAGACGAAGGACGTATTGTAATCCCGAAAAAAACACATTTCGAGATTTCTACAGATCTTCACGTTTCAGGGTCACTAGATGACAAAAAACATGTTTTCTCAATTTCGTCTGTCTGTTTGTCTGTCTATTGGCGGTATAACTGAAAAACTATTTGTTGGAAGAAGATTATGTTTTGCATGCAGATTATATTCCTACCTGGAATAAAAGCACCTTAATAGTATATTTCAAACCAAGGTAAGAAAGTGCAGTCTTGCATACCGAGCGCAAAGTTTATAAACCGAGCCGAAGGCGAGGTTTGTAATTGCGCAAGGTATGCAAGAGCAGTTTCTCAACGAAGTTTGAATACTATTTTTTCCCAGCCGGCCTCAGTGGAGCAAAATTTGACACTATAAAAAAATTCAACAGACTGATAAAGTTGTTAAAGGTGACAATATCCTGCAAAATATGCAGCATGCTTTCCGATTTTATTCTGTTCTCAAAATGTTTCTAAACAGTTTTATTCAAGTAACTCTAAAAATGTTGTCGTTAAAAAATCGCTTTACTATTTATACTTTTTGAGGTTATGTCCACTGAGGTCAAACTGTCAAAGCAGTTTTGGTTGGATTAAAAAATAAAGCGCTAGCGCGCACGGTGATTTATAGCCTCTCCTGTCGTGAGTACGCATGCGCGAGATGTTAATTTAATTCGTTCGAATGAAGGGCCACTCACGGGGCCAGTTAAGGTTTCGTACTTACCTGCATCAAAAGGATGTGAACACTCACAGAATGCATTCCTAATTCCTCGTATAAACAGACTGTAACACAAGTCATAAAGTCAATTATCCGTCAACTATCAATATGTCAGCTGTCAGAATCAGCACACGTCAGCAGTCAGCTAATATGCGGTACAGTCTCTTCATAAAAATTGCATGATTTACTTTCTTACCTAGGTGAGAAAAACGAACTTTCTTACCTCAGATGAGGTGTGTAATGCCTACTGTTCTAACCGGCTGGGAAAAAAGCATTTTTACTTCCTTTTACAATAAAGGAAGTATTGGAAAAATTCGAAATTGAGTTTTCAACAGATCTTCACGTTTTAGACTCCCCTGAACCCAAAAAACATATTATTTTTTTTCATTGGTTTGTCTGTGTGTCTGTCAGTGTGTCTGTCTGTCTGTCTGTGTGTCTGTCTGTCTGTCTGTCTGTGAACAGAATATCTCAAAAACTAAAAAAGGTATGGCGTTGAAACTTCATATATAAGTTTTGTATACTATGTAGATGCGACAGCAAGCTTTTGAAGAAAATCGCATGACCGGAAGTAGGTGTTTCCTCTTGCAATTTTTCAGTTTTTTTCGATTTTTTCAAAAACGGCTTTAACGATTTTTTTCAAACTTCACATTTTTAATGTGTATTGATGTGAGATAGGTGATTTTCCAGTTGAATACTTCTAAAATGGGTTTCTTTTGTTTTTTTTTAATTTCTTTATTAACTCCTATGTTAAATATAACACCCGGTATATTATTACATTATGAATTCAGCTTAAAATTCTAGAGAAAATTTGTCTCTAACTAACGCTCTATTTTGTACCATATTTGCAGAATTTATAATTTTTGAAAATTTTTAACAAATGCTTAAAAATTAAAAATAAAATGTTTGGCTAATTATAAGATCACTGTAAAAGAAAGTTGTGTGCGTGTATCACACCAGATTTTTTTGTTTATTTTTGCGTTAACTGAGAAATAGATAAAAGTAATAATTTGCACATAGGTCAGTCTTTACACTTGACTAAAATGAGGCCCCACAGAATGAGTAAGAATAAGCTGTTGAATGTAATGCAGTTGCTGTGCGGCAATATGAGGCAGAGCTCCGTGGCAGGATGCGATCAATGAGTGCTGGTCCGGCGGTCTGCTTTATTCCCTTTATTCATTTAAACGCTTTCTTTAGAAACTGAAATCGCGCTGATTTGTATTTCCGTCTGCAGTACATTTTTTATTTGCAAATAGAGATAATTTGCATTATCAAGAGTTTTTCCTTTTGTTTCAGTAGTATTAAGAACGTTAAGATATTTTTGCTCCTAGTTGCTTGAGCACCTTAAAAAATAAATTGTGTTTATTTTTGCGTTAATTGAGAAATAAATAAAAGTAATAATTTGCACATAGGCCAGTCTTTACAGTTGACAAAAATGAGGCATAACAAATACATGGTAATTGTAAAAAACATAAATGGGCAAAAATAAGTTGTTGAATGTAATGCAGTTGCTGCATGTAATGCAGTTGCTGCATGTAATGCAGTTGCTGCGCTGCAATATGAAGCAGAGCTCCGTGGCAGGATGCGATCGACGGGTGCTGGTCCCACGGCCTGCTTTATTTCCGTTTAAATGCGTTCCTTAGGCGCTGGAATTGCGCTGACTTCGAGTCCCGTCTGCAATACCTTATTATTTGTAAATTGATGTAATTTGCATTACCAAGTGTTTTATGTTATTATTTCCTTAGTATTAAGAACGTTTTACCTCTGGTTTTTTTTTATTTTTCAAAATATTTAGTGTCACAGCTTCCACTTGCGAGGGAATTTCCGAGGAAAGTCCTTTACAGATTTTTTTAAATTACTAATCATGGTTGGCCATGACGTTAGTGTACAGCTTTTCTTATTACTTTTCCAATGACACTAAGGTTAATATACAGAGTCCAGCAACGATATGGGGTTAGAAAATATTTCTAATGCTAAGGTGGTGCACATTAACCAAATCAAAAAGATGTGAAGAACCAAATAAATTTTTTTCTTCCTTTTACAATAAAGGATGTATTGGAATCATCCCAAAAATTCTAAATTGAGTTTTCAACAGATCTTCACGTTTTCGATCCCCTGAACCCAAGAAATATGTTTTTGTTTATTGGTCTGTCTGTTAGTTTGTGTGTCTGTATGTGAATACACAAACGAAAAGGGGTATGACGTTGAAACTTTATATATAAGGTTTGTGTAGTATCTAGATGCGACAGCAAAATTCTGAAGAAAATCGAATAACCGGAAACATAGTATTTACTCTTGTAATTTTGAGATTTTGTCGATTTTTTCAAAAACGGCTTTACCTTTTTTTTAACTTTACATTTTTATTACATTTTTAATGTGTATTTAAGTGAGATATAATAATACATTGAGTTGGGGGTAATACTAAGGGATATGGAAATAACAACGGTAATTGAAGAGAAGACAAACGAAATTAGGAGAATTGGGAAGTATCAAGAGGGTAAGAATAGACAAATTGTAATAGAAGCAAGAAAATTGAACAATAAAATAGAGATACTTAAAGCTAAAAAACTAAAAGTCACAAAAATCTACCTAGAAGAAGACTTCTCAAGGGATGTACTAAAGCAAAGGAAAAAACTGATAAAACATATGAAATCAATCAGAGCAGAAGGACACCTAGCTGTTGTTAAATACAATAAATTAATAATAAATGTTGACGCCTACTCCTTGGAACAAATTAAAGCAATTCAGAACCGAAAAGAAATTGAAAAAGAAGGGGAAGAGACAAATGAAGCGGGTAAACTGTCAAAAGATCAAAAGGGTACAACTCAAATACAAGCAGGAAGATGTGAAGATAGGAAGAAAGGCAGAACTATCGATTGCATGATAAACTCCTGAAGGTAACAAAAACAGGAACTACCCCAAAAAACTAAAAAGTAATCAACAAAGGAAGAACAAATAAGACGACACAGACCATGAAAAGGGAAAATGGTAAAGTAAAAAATACCAAAACGAAGGCGACCAACACAACGAACAGGATTATTAAAACAGAAACTGTACAATATAATAATAAAAGAAACAAAAGACTACATTGCAATAAATGGAGAATAGGAACTTGGAATGTGAGACGGATAAATGGAATTGAAATGGAATTACTTGATATAATAGAATATAATGATTATATATGGCTAGCGGTGAATGAAACCAAGAAAAATCTGTAAAAGACTTTACCCAGAACTTTCCTCGTCGACATTGTGCAAATAATAAGAATAATAATAAATCAGTTTATTGCATACACTATACACATAATGGTACACAAATGGTAGGAGTTTGGCATAACCAGTCTTCCACTCCCCCAATATTAAATTACATTACATTACATGTAGTGCAAAGCGTATTACTTAACTATAAATAATAATAATAATAATAATGGTGAGGCACTAACAGCCCAAATAATGTCGAAAAAGAAAAAAAAATGTAACAAGAAAAAAAATATACATATAGTAAAGATAATGTAGAGCGTACATAATATAATTTCTCATCCTTTTAAAATTAGTGTTCTTAATTTCTTTTTACAACAGTAATAACTCTCGTCAAGAAAGTTATACAAGAGGTGCAACAATGTAGGTGCCATATACGAAAGACATCCTTCAAACCTAGAGGAATGATGTTGTGGTATGGTAAAATTGTCAGTTCTTATATTTATATTGTGAACATCAGATCTCTTTGTAAGTAGATCGTACAAATATTTTGGTGTTCTGTTTAATAACAATTTGTATAAAAACATGCTGTGCAGGTAGAGTGGCAAAGTGATTTCAGAGAAGGAGTTATATGCTGTCCGTACTGAACATTACAAATATATCGAATACATGCATTTTGTGCTCTTTGTAACTTAGCTTTGTTATAATCGGTCAACATAGGAAAGTAGACTGCGCTACAGTATTCCAGGTGGGGATAGATTAACGACTTAACTAACATTAATTTAGTTTTATCATTCAACTCATATTTGAACGTATATAGACTACGTAACTTCAAGAAAACCAGTTGATGAAGGTGGTTTACGTGAAGATCAAAAGCTAATCGGTTATCTATCGTGATGCCTAAATAATTTAAAAATAAATAAATAATAAATAATTTTAAAAATCAAATTAGGTTAGGAGAAAAAATATCTTCACGTTTCTAATAAATTTAACAAATTTTCAAATAAAAAAAAGTTACCGGTGGTCGAATTCGAACGGCAGGCGGACCGCGTATTCAGCCCCAACGTTTTCTGGGATTCTCTTCTATTCTCACAATATTTTTGCGTTAAATTTCGTTCACTCATAGACTTATGTACCGATCTCTGCCATTCTAATTTAGGTCTACCTCTTCTTCGTAGTTCTACTGGTTGCCATTCTAGAACTTGTTTTGGCAGTCTTGATTCATTCATACGCTGTATATGACCATACCATGTTAGCTGTTTGATTTCAATGTCCTGTATTATATTTCCTTCTATACCCATTCTTTGTTTTATTGTTTGATTTCTGATATGGTCCATTCTTGAAATATATAGAGATCTCCTTATAGCATCCATCTCAACTGTTTCTAACTTGGCTTTGTATTTTTCTGTGATTCTCCAAGTTTCAGCCCCATATAGTAGCGTACTTTTTACCATGGTTTCATAGATGTTGAATTTTCTTTTCTCTGAATTTCTCTGAAAAACAAAATAGAGTAAAAGAAATGAAAATGGGCAGGTCACCTAATCCAAATGGACAACACACAGCAAGTTAAGAAAGTATGGGAAGCTAGATAAATAGGTAAAAACAGAAGAGAACGACCCAGAACAACCTGGGACAACAACGTAGCGGAGATACTAAAACGTAAAGAAAAACATGAGGCAAGAGATCGTAAAAAATGGCGAAACTTTGTTGTGGAAATGTGGTATAGAAAATTATCTCGTTACCTACTGGTAAAAGAGGAAGAATATGATGATGATATTTTTATTACATTTTTAATGTGTATTCCGGTCACCCGCAAGTCTTAGAATCTGTTCTGAACGCATTTTAGTTAAGTGTTGGTTTCATTTCTCTTCCAGCCTTTTGTCCATTTGATGATGCTTGAAATATTACAGTATCTTCTTATTTCTCAATTTTTTACTATGCCGCTCAGTCGATGTCCTGTTATCTTTCAGAAAAATCTCATTTCTGTTGTACATGGATTTTGTCTTACTAGTTGAAGCTCTTGTTTCCGCGGTGTGTGTCATTACCGGTCGAATGCATGTTTTGCATATTTTAGTTTTATCAGATTGTTTTAGGTATTTTTATTCCCATATTATTTCGTTCAAGCATCTTGATATCCTTCCAGCTTTGCTGATGTGGTGCATTAATTTTTCAGTTCCATTTTGGCTAGAAGTTAGTTCTGTTTCTAGTATCTTAATGACATTACTTGCTTAACTATGTTATTCTTGACCGCTAATTTACATCGGATCGGCTGTTTTGCTTCAATTTTTGCTAGGACAATTCGTTGTTGTATCTCAGCGGAGAATGCTTCGCTCATTCTACCTGATAGGTTGTCGTCGTCTTCCGTCATTATAACGGCGCGGCGTCGACAGCGTAACATTATTTTCAGTTCGCTCTTAATCATTTTATATTCTCGGGATATTTTATTGGTTACTGTATTAAATAGTAAGAGACTTGGTTACTTTCCGAGTCTGATGCCAGCGTGTATGTTTATTTAGCGTGTCAAGCTGTTGGTCACAGGTATACAGATTGCGGCAAGCCACTAGGACCATAGCAAAAGCAAGAGGACTTTACATGTGGTCGTACTTGTATTTAAAAAATTAAAAAATCGAATAAATACCTCGTATTTATAATAATACTAACGACCTACCACTATCGTACATTGATTGTTCGTTTGTTAAACACCGCGACGGCCACATGCATATTCTCCTTGCTTTTGCAATGGTCCTAGTAGCCTGCCGCATTCTGTCTGTGTTTTTGTGTCAGTATTCAGTTGTTTAATTTATTAATAGGGAAAGCTGCAGGAGAAGATGCAATATTTCCAGAGATGATTAAATGGATGGGAAAAAGAGGAGCAGACTGGCTGTGGAAAATATGCAAAGTAGCATGGATTTCGGAATTAATACCGGAAGACTGGAAGAAAAACCTACTACTCCCCATTTATAAAAAAGGAGATCAGACGAACTGCGACAACTGTAGGACAATATGCCTTTCATCAGTCTGCTTCAAACTATATACACGCATAGTAGAAAAACGACTGAGAGCCCAAATTGAAAATAATTTAGAAGAGCAAGCCGCTTTTAGGAGGGGAAGAGGTACAAATGATAATGTCCATATTTTAAGAAACATAATTGAAAGGAAACGCCAAAGTGGAGAGGAACTACATTTACTTTTCATCGACCTGAAAGCTGCATTTGATTGGATAAACCGAGAGATATTATGGAAAACCCTAAAACTATACAAAACCCCCGAGAAAACCGTTAAAGTGATCAAATCGATCTGCGAAGAAGTCATAACGCAAGTACAAATAGAAGAGAAAAGATCAGAAAAGTTTAAACTAGACAACGGAATAAAACAGGGAGATAGCCTGAGCCCTTTATTATTTATAATTATAATGGATAGATTAATTAAAAATACAAGAAAAAGATCAAACGATCATAAAACAATGATAGGATCCTGGAAACTAGATACTTCTAGTAACAGTAGACTCCCTCTTCTATGCAAACGACATCGTACTAATAGCAAATAAACAGGAAAAAACGCAATTACTGACAAGGATATGGCAACAAGAAATCGCGAAACTAAAAATGACCATTAATGTGAAGAAAACAAAACACATGATCATAAACAAGAACGAAGAAAGAGAAAATTTAAGTATACAGATAAACGGAGAAAATGTGGAAGAAGTTAACTGTTTCGAATACCTGGGCAATATAATAACTAGTAACGGGAATGTAGATATGGATATAAACAACAAACTAAAAAGCAACAAGAATATACTACAGTATTAACAGAACGATACTAGGAAAGAAAGAAATAGACAAGGATACAAAATTTAAAGTATATAACACCATTATGCTACCAACTATTACATACGGCTGTGAATCTTTGACTTTGCAAAAGAAACATGAATCCCCTCCTAAACGCTGGTGAAATGAAGTACCTCAGAAAAATATCGGATGTCACTAAATTCTACAGAATCAGAAGTCAGGAGATCAGAAACACCCTAGAACAGGAACCAATAATGAAGGAAATAGAAAACAGACAGCTGGGCTGGTACGGCCACACCTTAAGAATGGACCAGAACAGACTAACAAAAAAAAAAAGATTATGCACTGTTTGAGGCTTTCGCGGTTACTCGAATTATTCCCCTTAGCATAGAATTTCGGCTTAGACCGCTTAGTATTTGTATAAGAACACCCAGCATTTTTTGGCTTAATGTGCCTTGCACCTGGTGAAGTCGAGCAAAAACCCGAGCGATGGCCATGTTCTTTGGTGGCTAGTGTTGTTTGAGTATCTTGAGAACGAGGATACTTAGTCAGATTTGGCCGTTTTGCTGTTTGTGCATCCATATTCACTAACGTTGACTTAAGTTAAAATCTAAGACCTTGCAGCTTGCATCATCAGAGTGAAAGTCGCACTAAGAACCGAAGGTCGGTGTGGAGCTATTTATAGTCCTCTGTGTCAGGCTCGCGGAGCGGCGTAACGCTGGTTGGTCATCCGAGTGCAACGTAATCCGTGGGGCGTGGCCGTATGACGTGTAATGCTTTAGATCCTGTATCACAGGGGTCCACGTTTTACTAAGCTTAAAGCCATATTCCCTGTTGATATTATTTGGATGTTTTTCTATTTCTATGTTTAACTTTATGTTCTTTAGCTTCTGGACAAAATCTGCTGAATCATTGACAAAGGAGTTTATTTTACCAGTTAGAGGCTGTAATATACTGGTTCACAGCTATCACTTGTTATCACTAACATCTACATGGATGCTTTTGAAACCAAGGCTCTCGAACAAGCGCAGCTAAAACCGACTTGCTGGTTGAGATATGTAGATGATACCTTTGTCAACTGGTCACATGGACGCCAGACATTGAATCTGTTTTTAAAACACCTGAATTCTGTACATCCCAGCATACAATTCACAATAGAAGTAGAGGAAACTTGCAGTATTCCGTTTCTAGACGTCCTTGTGAAACGTAAATCAGATCGCAGTTTAGGACATGCAGTCTATAGAAAGAAAACACACACGGACAGATATCTAAATGCTGACTCACACCATCATCCAATGCAAAAACCAACAGTTCTCTCCAGACTCTGGCGACAAGAGCCGTTCGTATCTCAGACGAGGAAAATCTAGAGAGAGAAAAGTTACATCTGTTTGATTCTTTACAAAGGAACGGATACACAACTACCGCCATACGAAAAGCACTAGACAAGACTATGACAAAAAATCTGGTGTGATACACTCACACAACTTCCTTTTGCAGTGATCTTATAATTAGTCAAAAATTTAATTTTTAATTTTTAAGCATTTGTCAAAAATTTTCAAAAATTACGAATTCTACAAAAACGGTACAAAATAGAGCGTTAGTTGAAGAGACAAATTTTCTCTAAAATCTTAAGCAGAATTCAAAAATGTAATAATATACCGGGTGTTCTATTTAAAATAGGAGTTAATAAAAAAAATAGAAAAAAAAACAAAAGAAACCCACTTTAGAAGTTTTCAACTGGAAAATCACCTATCTCACGTCAATGCACATTAAAAATGTAATAAAAATGTAAAGTTTGAAAAAAATCGTTAGAGCCGTTTTTGAAAAAATCGAAAAAAACTGAAAAATCACAAGAGTAAACACCTACTTCCGGTTATGCGATTTTCTTCAAAAGCTTGCTGTCTCATCTACATAGTACACAAAACTTATATATGAAGTTTCAATGCCATACCTCTTTTCGTTTTTGAGATATTCTGTTCACAGACAGACAGACAGACACACAGACAGACAGACACACAGACACACAGACCAATGAAAAAAAATATGTTTTTTGGGATCAGGGGACTCTAAAACGTGAAGATTTGTTGAAAACTCAATTTCGAATTTTTGGGGTGAATCCAATACTTCCTTTATCGTAAAAGGAAGTAAAAAAGGCTAAAGAAGAATCTCCACCTCTGGAAGGCTTAGTATTTCTACCTTAAGTTAAAGGCTCGACTGATAAGATAGGACGTGTCCTGCAACGATGCAACATCAAAACTGTGTTCACGAGCAAGGAAACTTTGGGTAACGGCTTCAGATCGGTAAAAGACAAGATTCCAAGTTTAAAAACCGCTGGCGTATATCGCGTTCCTTGTTCTTTCGGCTCGAGTTACATTGGACAGACTGGTCGTTCCGTTGATCTAAGACTCCAAGAACATAAAGGCGATTGCAGACACAAACGCATCACAAAATCAGCCGTAGCTGAGCATACATTCACAAATAGGCACACTCTAGAATTTGAGCATGCCAGAGTACATGCCAGAATCCCTAATTACTTCCCGCGAGTGATACGTGAAGCCATAGAAATAGAAAAACATCCAAATAATATCAACAGGAAAGATGGCTTTAAGCTTAGTAAAACGTGGATCACTGTGATATACGATCTAAAGCATTACAACCACTGTGCGTCATACGGCCACGCCCCACGGATTACGTTGCACTCGGATGACCAACCAGCGTTACGCCGCTCCGCGCGCCTGGCACAGAGGACTATAAATAGCTCCACACCGACCTTTGGTTTTTAGTGCGACTTTTACTCTGATGGTGCAAGCTGCAAGGTCTTGCAAAACGTTAGTGGATATGGATGCACAAACAGCAAAACGGCCAAATCTGCCTAAGTATCCTTGTTCTCAAGATACTCAAACAACACGAGCCACCAAAGAGCATGGCCATCGCGCGGGTTTTTGCTTGACTTCACAAGGTGCAAGACACATTAAGCCAAAAAATGCTGGGTGATCATATATAAATACTACGCGGTCTAAGCCGAAATTCTATGCTAAGGAGAAAAAAGATATATATTAGCAAAATTAAACTATAAGAAAAAGAGCGGTAGACCCAAGAAAACATGGATAGGAAGGATAAACAAAATAGGAACAAAGACAGGAAAACCAGAAGAAGAGATGAGAAGACTGGCCAAATCCAGACAGGAATGGAAAAAATGGATAAGAGAATCCAAACCCGACGCCTGAAAGGGCATAAGGCATAGTGAAAAAAGAGAAGAAGAAGAAGAATTATTGTAGTTGTTTCATGCGATGCACTATTTGGTTTGAATATGTTCATAATGTCTGCTAATCTAACTGTGTCAAAAATGTTTTTCAGGTCCATAAAACACATGAATAGCAGTTTATTATAATCGATTATCTGTTTGTCTGTCTTCACATTTTCCAAAGCCCAAAGTCAAGTAATTCATGGTGGGACCTGCCCCATACATTTTTGGATAACGAATTTACACCATGGTGGTCCAACTAATAGTAAACACCTTCTATACGTTTTGACAGATTTGAGATTTTTAAGCAAATAGCTAGCTACGTATTCCTTCTAAGTCTGTTGCAGGTGGTGAATGGGTTTCAACACGTAACAATATCCTGTGTCGTACAGTTATCTAACGTTTTATAACCAACCTGTAAAAAAAAACCTCGACGACCTGTGAATCAATATATCGATTGGAGACCATTTTGTATGCCGACATAGTTCTGCTAAAGCATCTCGTTGCCAGCCTGTGGACTCACGCTAATCGCATGTAGGTAGTCTTTGAAATACCGTTGTACATTCTTTCGACGAAGATATGGAGAAGCCTCCCGTCATATTGCGTGCAGAAGTCACACCTGTTTCGTCCATAGATGCCTTTTGACTTGCATACTATTTTGGTTTCATGTGCTAGTCCGCTTTCAACGCTCAACTTTTGGCGGCTTTCAAACTATCGCCCGCTTCCTTAATTTTCTGCATCTGTTCGTCATCAAGAAGTGAATTACATTTCGTATTGGACGTGTAATTTACCGTAAATTTAAGTTGTACTAGAATGACATTTTACACTTGAAAATTTACATCAATTCTGTATGTATTTATAAGTAAATAAGTTGCATATTGACGTAAGTGTTAGGGAATAACCCCGTTAGCAGTGTAGTAACATCTTTTGTGCTCTGCGCCAGGTTACCAACATTATTTTCCTTTGTGGAAAAACAGGTAAAAGCCCCTCTTTGATCACAGCTGCAAGGTTGACCTGCTCGTACGTACGCGGAGCATTTCTATGAATGTCATCGTAACAGATTTTTATTTTATTTTGTACGATTTTTGTTATGTAATGAGCAGTGCAATTCTGAATATTTTAAAGTCAAATAAAGTATGTCAAAGATTATGAAACAAGGTAGGCTCCAAATCTTGGAACTGAGCATATCACATTATTTTCTATCAATTGCCCAAGGGTCTTCCATGGTGCAATCTCCAAGTCAATTATCACTGGCATTCAGCCCGTTATGTGGCGCCTGACAAGAATTTATCTTCTAGCATTTTTCTGATTGACAGTATTCGATATTCAGTTTTTATATGTAACGTTGTTGGACACGTTAGTAGACAGGTTATGAATATTGAAAATAAATAATTAGAAGGTTTCCTCCATGGGTCATGATCCACTATGACTTGTTAAGAAAGGCGTTACTGAGTATTAAACCACACATGCCTAAGCTTGATGAAAAAGTATCTTAGTCTAAACAATTTGAATATACGCATCTCTTGGCGCATGACAGTTATAAAAGAATAGAAAATGTAAAATTTTAGATATTTTATTCTTGACCTTATATGAACAACGATTTTCGATACTTGAGACCATGTATTAGTTGATCTGAAGGTACTGAATATTTTGTGGAATTATCTGTCTCTCATCGCTTCCAAAATCCTTATATCAAAGACACTGTTTTGGAGACACGTATAATTCTCGTTTGCGGATGGGGACAGTTCCAACTTACAATTTTATAATTAGAATAGTTGTAAAACATTGCTTTTACTAACTCAAAAGTTGCTAAGAAGCGTACAAACAGCAACTCAATAACTATTACTTGTTTTTAAGCCACTTACCCTAGCACCAATTTGTCTTTCGACTTTATTTGTCATTGCACAAACAAGTTGAAATGGTTACATAAGTTCAGAATTGAAATCGAATTGAAGTCATTTCTTCGCAAACAACGGACGATGTTGCATTGTTCCGTGGCGGAACTGAAAATGTTTTCGACGATGTCAAGTTCGTAGTTCGAAAATTGTTAACGGTCTGATTAAATGCCGTGTCGATACTTTGTAACTTTAACAGTTACAAAGACAAGTAGTTTCAGGTCGTGATTTTCACCTTCCAAAGTTAATGCTGTCGATATAATAGCTATAGGTGGCCTCTGAAGTCGGCATGAGTTTGGAAGAGGAAAAGTTTTACGAGCTAATTTTTTCTCGTCGCGTATCCTAGTTTAGTTCAGCAATAACTTATTTTCGTTAAATGATATTTACATCCTTACATTATAAGACCAAAAGATTGAACTTAGATACTTTACTAGTTCTAATTACGAGATGTTTACAATATATCAAAGTTTTTGAAAACTTAAATAAATCAATATCAATTAATGTTATACTGAATGTTTCGCTTAATGTGCGAACATAGGGAAATAGCATGGCAAATCGTATATATACAGATTCCTGCTTGCTGCTTGAATTGATGGGGTTAATAGTGGTATCAATCGAAAGAGAAATACAACGCGCCTAATTTGATACTACTTTATTTGAATTTGTTGCTTGTTTAATATAGAAATAGCTTAAAACTGTAAGAAATATTTTGCATTTTATTCACAAAAAACAGACTAGCCATGATCAAATTTGTTTATGGCAAATAAATGTTATTTTTTGTCAGTTATCAATTGACGTATTTAATTCATTACTATTTTTCTATTCTTTTTTTATTCCGCACTCCGCCAACAGCCGTTAGGCCAATTATAGACGTCACTGTACATTTTATGGGGACTTTCAACCCCACTAACGACTGCCATGATGTTATTATGACAACCGGGACCAACTTTTTTTCGTGGCAGCCGTACCACGAGGTGCCGGGAGAAGCAGCCGTGGAACTCCCATCCAAGTTCTAACCACAGAGAGCGTTGCTTAACTCTGCTGATCGAACGTGGACGCTTGTTCAAGCTACACGACCCGGGACTATGAATAATAATGTTTAATATTCTAATGAAGAGAGGGTATTTATTATCACAACATTTTTCAGTGGCGTCAGTTTAAGCACAGTTCGTGATTTATTCTCGGTTAAATTTAATAATCGACCTATTCTATCTGAATCAACAATTCACAACTTTGTTAAAAAAATTGAAGCTACAGCAAGTGTAGCAGCAGGTGATTCAAAAGGTAGTTTTGTTATTGCAGTTTAAACATATATTCAATCGAGACAATAACTTTACAGGCAAATGGAATAGAAGAACCAACGACGAGCTGGAAGAAAAGGTTTTGGGGTTGATAAATGCTGATTAAATAACCAGCATAGGATGTATTGCTCGAGAGTGCAACGTATCGACACGGTCAGTGCATAAGATTCTAAATAAGCATAGTAAGCATCCCTACATTTCTCAGTGCCATCAAGAGATATTATTAGTCGATGAAGAAAGCAGACGCGTATTCTGTGAAGTCATGCAGGAATCCTCAAACGAAGATAGGCACTTTTTGCGGTCAATCTGTGTTACAGATGAATGTTCGTTCACACTTAATAATGTACCGAATACGCAGAATACTCGATTCTAGGCGTAAGAAAATCGTCGGAAAGTTCTTGAAACAAGAAAGCAGTTCTCGCAGAAAATTAATATTTGGGCTAGTATTTTCAACAATAAAATTATTGGACCGTTTGAAATAGTTGAAAATTTAAATTCGAATTCTTATTTAGAACTTTTGATCAATCACATTGCATTAGAAAAAGTTGCACGTGCAAATCAGGAGATTTGGTTTCAGCATAATGGCTGTCCAGCGCATTATGGTATGAATGTGCCGGAATATCTAAGTGCTAACTTTCCTAATTGCTGGATTGGTTGCCGTGGCACTATCAACTGGCCACCAAGATCTCCTGATTTGGCACCATGCGACTTCTTTTTGTGGGGTCATCTGAAAAAGGAAATTTACAGAAAACGTCAAATATTTTGGTCAACTGTGTTGTTGTATTTCAGTCAATGCATACAGAGCTGAACATAGAGACTTATTTAGATTTATTTAGATTCTGACGACCAGAGCCATTCGTAGTTCAAATTCAGAAAATCTAGAGAGAGAAAAGAAACATCTATCTGACTCTTTACAAAAGAACGGACTACCGTCATACGAAAAGCGCTAGATAAGGCTATGACACAAAAGGCTAAAGAAGAATCCCCATCTCTGGAAGGCTTAGCATTTCTACCTAACGTTAAAGGCTCGACTGATAAGAGAGGACGTGTTCTGAAACGATGCGACATAAAAATTGTGTTCACGATCAATGAGACTTTGGGTAGGGGCTTCATATTAGTAAAATACAGCATTGCAAATTTAAAAACCGCAGGCGTAAATAACATTCCTTGTTCTTGTGGCTCGAGTCAAATTGGACATTGATCTAAGACTCCAAGAGCATAAAGGCGATTGCAAATACAAACGCATCACAAAATCAGCCGTAGCTGAGCATGTATTTACAAATGGGCATACCTTAGAATTTGAGCACGCCGGAGGACTCGCCAGAATACCTCACTACTTTCCACCAGAAATACGTGATGCCACAGAAATAGAAAAACATTCAAATAATATAAACAGGGAAGATAGTTTTAAGCTTAGTAAAACATGGACTCCTATGATACACATGCATTACAACCACTGTGCGTCATACGGCCACACCCCACGGATTACGCTGCACTTGAATGGTGTTACGTGGCTCTAAGAGGCTGGCGCAAAGGACTATAAATAGCTTCACATCGACCTTCAGTTCTGATGATGCAAGCTGCAAGGTCTTGCGAAACCTTGGAAAGAAAGAATATCTAGTCATGTTTTAACTTGAGTCTGTAGGTGGCATTTACACAACGAGTTTATTAATCATAACAGTCAATAACAATTGTCAAGATGTAATTTAGTTCTCTCTGAGTTATGGTAGTTCATTTGCTTCAATGGGTATCTATCAATTATGGCAAACTTCAATTTGATCAAGGCATGCTGCGAATGAGTTTTTTTAAATACACGATATTGTAAGTGTGAGAAATAAGTCATTACACGCGAGTGAGATTTTATTAATTCTCACAAACCTATAATGACATTTTAAGCACATGTGATATACGAGGTTTTATCTTACAATAGCGGCTTTTGCATAATAAAGTTCTTCAAAGGTACAAACTATCAAGAGTCACAGACTTGTCATAAAACTAGTAGCAGTGTACAATAAAACGTTTTAGTCACTATGTAATAAATCAAAACACTTACATAAAGTACACCAAAAGTCACTACTGTAAGGCAAAACGTAATACAGTATTATATCGAGGCATCAAATAAATTTCACCTCTAGTGTTCTGCGGCTCCATATAAACGTCATAAAGCCACAGCACACTAGAGATGAAATTTATTTGATCACCCGATATATAGAGTTAAGAAATTGTTAGAAACTGTAATGCCATTTAGCTGCATGAATATATTAATTTTTATAGGAAAAGAAATCGACTTTTATAAATATCATCCACTTCGTTGTTGTTCCAATCAATAACTGTGGCGCGGCTTAGATATGACACGCTGATTAAGGATTTATAGAGAAAATTAAGTGAACCATCAATTAATTTATCATTATTCAATGAGACACGTAACGACGGAATCAAATTCGAATGGCGTTTGTGTAGAAAATTACCAAACATAATATAATTACCTCTTAAACGAGCTAGTGAGATAATTTGTAACGGAACAGGTGAGTTCTTCAACTTGCAAGCGAAAAATTCGCAAACCGACTGGAAAGTAATCATAAATGCTGCGGACGATTAAAAGGTTGAAGACAACGAGTCGCTTTTACCTCAAAGGGTTTTAATTATCCGAAACCAAACTTCTAATTAAAAGCAAGGTCAAAGGGCTGCGGAAAAGACTTGCAACTGCCTCGTGCAAAATTAATAATTTAAAAAAAAATCCCGTAATTTTTGTGCGCTGTCGACGCTCTGTTCCGTTTGGAGAACTTTTTCTAAAACATCTAAACTGAAAATTGGCGTGTTTGGTATTCAGGTGTGGTCGAATTCCAGCCATACGTACGTCCGGATATGACTTTTTATTTATTGCCACCCTAATCGTGTTTTGAATTAAATCTGATAGCCCGATGTGTGTTTTTCCAGCCTGGGGCGCGGGTAATGAAATAATATTCCGCTGGGATTAGAGAACTGGGTTATATTTGTGGAAACACAAGTTTTACTTTTGCATGTGGTAGTTACTAACAGTAATCCCATATCACCAGCTGAACATTTTAAGAGCAAACGATTTTTGGAAGGCTGTGGAGTTGCGTTTAGTTTTTAAAGAAACCTTCAAGAACTCGAGCATTATTGATAGTTCTATTTGAAGTTCTGTGCCAGTTGCTTTAAATTAAGCGTTGCACATAAGTGGCTTGTTACTGCAGCTAGTAAATTCGATGTAAGTATAATTAAGAGTTTTGTTTTATTACCGGTACTTCTTTATATTGAATTAGAAATTATTCTTTAGCACAGCATGTTATACGATGAAGAAAGTCAAATAATTGGGGAATCTATTCAGTCATTTAAACAACTGGTGGGAAGTTTTCTTTTTGTATTTTTTTGTAACCATCCTGTATATCGACGCTTATGCTGACGTATGCCTAAAAACCGGCTTCTCATCGACACCATTCCTTACAGATTGAGCTACAGTTACTTCTGCATGTTATTTCCAGGCGCCGCCGGCGTTTACAAAGTGACGTCGTTACCATCCTTATTTCATGAAGCCCATAGTTTGCGACAGAATTTTAGCCGATGATAGGCTCTCGCTGCCTGGCAGCAAATTTCTGCATCTAGCTAAGCGCACCTACTTTATGATTTTAGTAATTTTGAATAGCATAGAATAACTGTGTATATATGTATATAATCAGTGCCACTCCACCATCTAATGGTGTCGAGTTTACAAACTTAATTACAATAACACTCTGCATCCATGTGCACCCTCCTCTTTGTAGTATCTCTTCAATTATGTTGTCAGACGTCTTTCTAGGTCTTTCTCTTTTAATCTTCTGTATTCTAGCTTCCCATACTTGTTTCATAGGTCTCGATTGGTCCATCCACTGTAGATGTCTCCACCAGCTCAATTGCCTTTGTTCAATAAATTATATTCATTACTGTATTTCGAATTTGCTTGTTTCTTATCATGCCCTTCTTGGTGACTCTTCTGAGATACTTCATCTCTACGTCTTGTAATTTGATTTTTTTGCATAGTTGTTAAAACCCAGGACTTGCATTCGTACGTTAAAACTAGGGATGTTCCGAATATACAAAAATTCGTATTCGCGAATACGAATACCGAATACAAATACTCTTATGAATATTCGCGAATACGAATACGAATACGAATACATGACCGTAAGTGAATAATACCTCAATCAACGATAATACCAACATCAACATTGTTTTTGTACGAGCTGCAAATTTTAGAAATAGTATGGAAAATAATTTTGTTTTTATTTAATGTTATAGAATGGTTAATATTTAAAAAAAATGTTTTATTTAATGTATGAATACCTGTTTTATATTTTTATTAAAATTCTTATCTATATTTCTATAATTTTAATGTCAAATACTCGTCTAATATTCGTGTTAATTTTCGCGAATACGATTACGAATACAAATATTGAAAATATAGCGAATACTCGCGAATACGAATACGAATACGAGTATTCGGAACATCCCTAGTTAAAACTGGTTTGGTTTATACCGGGTTCTAAAAGTCTGGAAACGGCTGTATATCTCGAAAAATACGCTGTGGATCGGGAAACAAAAAAAGACGCATTTGATATTTTTTAAAAAGCTATCAAATGATACGAAAATTGACCCCCATCCCCACCCCTGTGGGTGGGGCGTGGGGCAACTTTAAATCTTAATTAGGAACACCAATTTTGATTGCAGATTCGCATTTTAAGCTAAAAACTACATAAGTTTTGTCTGAAAATTTTTTTACTCTTGACAGATGCCGCTGAAATGGCAAAAACCGAAATTTTTCGCTATTTTCGAGAAACGTACATCGGATCGAAAAACTAACAAGTGGTTCAGGTTCTCAATAATACCTGAAGGGATTCCGAAAATACCCGGTCGTATCGGAAGTGGTTCCGAAGATACCCGATGATTCCGAAGGTATCCCCCATAGCCTGAGTAGTTTCGAACGTAGCCGATGATTCTTTGGGTGGTTTTGAACGTGCCCGACGATTCCTCGAGTGATTCCGAAGGTAGTCCCATGATACACAAGATCGTTTTTAAGGAATTCGATGGGTCCCTTCGTCTCTCACCATAAAGGTGGTGGATTTAGGTGAAAAACTACATAAGTTTTGTCTGCTTTTTTTCACTTTTGATAGATGGCGCTGAAATCACAAAAACTGTCATTTTCACTATTTTCGAGAAACAATGGCGAGAGGCGAGAGAACTGACCTATACCCATACTTTTAATTGTTCTAGCAAATTTCTCGTTTACCAGTCTTCTTTATAGGCCTTCCCATACTCTCTTCCTAGGTATTATGTCGAACGCTTTTTCTAGGTCAATAAACGCAAATGTAGCTGGTCTATTTTGTGCTAAGTTCTTAGTCATTAATTATTTGACAGCAAAGACATGATCATGAGCACTTTTTCCTTTTCTGAAACCACTCTGTGCTTCATTTAGGGTATCCTCTACTTCAATTCTAAGTCTTTTGTCCAGTATTTTCTCATATAATTTCATAGGTACACTTAGAATAGCGATTCCTTTATAGTTATTATATTGCTTACTGTCTCATTTTTTTGTATATTGGTAGACTTATTGCTCTGTAAATTTTCTGGTACTTTTTTTGTTTTTCACGCTCTGTGGTAGATTTCTAATATTACTTTTAGTTCTTTGTCACCCATGTTTTAGTATCTCCATTGTGATTTGGTCATGTCCAGCAGCCTTTCCATTTTTCATTGCTTTAATTGCTTCTACTAGTTCTTGCATTGTTATTTCTTTGTTCTCATTTGCTGTTCTTCTATTTTCTTCATCACTTTTTTCTTCCGTTTCTTTATCTTGTGGATTCTCTTCCTTGTTCGAAATATTATTTCCACCTGTTTGTTATTTCTTTTCCACGTGTTCAATTTTACCTTTTTATTTTTAATGTATACATTTTCGTTTTTTTCTTCTTTTCTTTAATGTTTTCAACACCTTATAATATAATTTATATTTACTGGTAACATTCTTTTCCATTTTTCTGTCCAAAATTTGCTCAGCTCTTTTTCTTTGCTTCAGTCACTACTTCCATTACTCTTTTCCTTCATTTCTTGTGCTCATTATAGTTTTCATTGTTCCTTTTCGGTAAATATTTTTGCATTGTTTATTTTTTGTTTTTAATCTCATTTTTAACATGTTCCGTCTACCAAGCTGCCTGATTTCAATTACTGGTTGTTCTTTTAGTTCCACAACTTTTTTATGGCCGATACATCCTTTTTTTAATTTATATTAATGAATCTCTCTTAAATCAACGAAGCGAAGCGTAGCTCCGGCGATTCACTAGTAGGTTCCATAAGCCTTCTATAGTTCTGGTTGTATTTTCTTTTAAACTTTGTTCCAATTTCTTTGTTATTAGCTGCAGCTTATAAGCTCTTATTGTTTCAAACTCCATCTGTCTATTGTTTTTACCTATTATTTTATTTTTTCATCTTCGCTATAAGAAGGTGATGGTTGCTACCAATCTCTGCTACTCTTCTTACTTTTGTATCTATTACGTTTTCCCTATTTTCTCTGTCTATTATTATGTAATCTATTGAGGATTTTTCTCCTCCCTTTTCGAGTACTCTTTTTAAATTATGAATATTCATGTGCTGGTATCAGGTATTGGTTAATATCATGTTGTTTAGTAGGCAGAAGTCTAGTAGACTCTTCCCATTATTATTTCTTGTTTCCTCCCCGTGTTTACCTATTGATTTTCTACTCGACTATACAGTGCGAGTGTAAAGTCTGGAACTATCGAAATAGAACTTTTATCAAATGTTTTTGAAAGAAATCATCGAACATGTCAATTTTTATTTTAAAAAATACATATTTTACTGTAATTGTCACTTTTGTTTTTGAGTTAAGACGATAGCGATGCTTTTTTTAAATGGAAACCCTAAGTTTTTAAGATGAATTTGGACAGAGCATGAAATTCTAAGAGCAAATACGCTAAAAAAGTATGATACTGTATTTTGACATTTTCGAGAAAATCGTACGGTTACCACTTCCCCTCAATACTAAAATTTCAATTCGTTCTTTTGCACTCAAATATCGCACCATTATTTATTTAATTAAAAGCGCATAAGAACAACAGATAAACATCTATAAAGAGCTATCATAATTTTAGGGCTAACTCATTGTTTTATGGCTACTTGATTTTTATTCGATTTTTGTTTTAATACTTTAAGAGCGATTTTCTCGAAAATTTAAAAATACAGTATCGTAATTTTTTAATATAGGGAAGAAGAAGTGTTGGACGAAGAAGAACATCCTGGCTAAGAAATTTACGCGAATGGTACGGAAACACTAGCATAGAATTATTCAAAGCAGCCAATAGCCTGCAAATAGTTGTAATGATCGTCAACCTCCAGTAAAAGGAGAGGCAAAACAAGAAGAAGAAGTAAGCTATGAACATGACAACTATCATTTATTTATATTTAAATTTCTTAAATAAATCTTTGTTATATTTAATAATGTTAACTTTTCCATATCTACAGTAACTGGTTTAACTAAGATATTCGAGGTTTAATAACTCAAAAACGGTATAAGGTAGGGGTAACATTAGGTATATTTCTGAAATCAGGAAAAAAAATATAATTCCAAAAATTTAATAACGTACAGGGTATCCCATTGACACAAATATATAATTTTTTGTATCCCCTGAGATTCAATCATAACCAAACAACTTTTATTTAAACCTTTTTTTTCTATAGGCAATAATAACGATGATAAAGGGTGGGTAATTTATAATGAATAACCCTGTACAACTATCGCAACTTCTTTTGCTGTGAAAGTGTTTTACATAATTCAACAGTTATGCATTTCTTCTATGTTTATAAAATCGGCACTTTAGCTTTAGGCCCTCCGCACACGAAGCTACTCGAAAGAAACTGAAAAGTAACGCAATTTACACTACAATCACTAATCAGTTGCTTGCTCGTCACCGCTAATGTATTTATATGGAGGTCCGCTGAAGAAGCTACAGATCGGCTACTGGTTTGTAACTAATTTGTGATCAGTCACAGGTAACTCGACATGCTAGTCGCCAGGCTACCAGTTACCAACTAAATTCTAAGAAATCAACAAATAGACAATGTGAATGAACACGTTATTAATGCCAAATTCACACGGGAGGTAGAGAATTGCCGTCTTTATAGTATAATAATTATACACTTGCAGAATATTCTAATATATGGGTGAACCCAACATTTTCTTATATCTACAGTGCGTTTCGCCTTTCAACTTCACACCCTGGTATCTTCCCTATTTATCTTTTGATCTATTTTAAAGTTTTGTACAGCTACACTACTCTTTAAAAAAGTTATTTAGCAATTTTTGTATAATTTTATTGAAAATCAGGAGTACTACGATCAAAAATAGATGCAAAAAATTTAAAATCAGATTAGGCCAGGTGGTATCAAAAAATGTTGCTCAGAATCACAACTATAGTCGAGCTACAATATTTTATTGAAAAACTATTATTACGGTTTTATACAATAAATGTTTCACTTCTTATCTTCATACCCCTCGATCTTCCTTATTTATTTTCTGATGGATTTCAAGTGTTGGTCAATATTATACTACCTTTTTGCGGGTTTGAGCAACTTTTTAAATAACTTTTTTCGATAAAACTACTGATTTTTCGCATTTCAGTTTGATTGCAGTAGACTACTAGTTTTCCACTAAACTTATTTAAAATATCTGGTGTAATACACTCACACAACTTCTTTTTACAGTGATCTTATAATTAGCCAAAAATTTGATTTTTAATTTTTAAGCATTTGTCAAAATTTTTGCAAAGATTACAAATTCTAGGGAAACTACAAACTAGAGCGTTAAGGTAAGAGACAAATTTTCTCTAAAATTTTAAGCTGAATTCAAAAATGTAATAATATATCTGGTGTTCTATTTAAAATAGGAGTTAATAACAAAAACTGAAAAAAAAAGAATAGAAACCAATTTTAGAGGTATTCAACTGGAAAATCACCTATTTCACATTAATACACATTAAAAATGTAAGGTTTAAAAAAAATGGTTAAAGCCGTTTTTGAAAAAAATCGGAAAAAACTGAAAAATCACAAGGGTATACACGTACTTCCGGTTAAACGATTTTCTTCAAAGGCTTGTTTATCTTATCTACTTAGTACACAAAACTTATATATGACGTTTCAACGCCATACCTCTTTTAGTTTTTGAGATATTCTGTTCACAGACACACACATCATCACACGCACACACACACACACACAGAGACACACACACAGACACACAGACAGACAGACCAATGAAAAAAATAAGTTTTTTGGGTTCAGGGGGCTCTAAAACGTGAAGATCTGTTAAAAACTCAATTTCGAATATTTGGGGTGAATCCAATACTTCCTTTGTTGTAAAAGGAAGTAAAAATGTAAAAAACGAATACTTTTAAAGGACAGTATAATTAATCAAAATTTGAAATGGATCAGAAAATAAATAAGGAAAATGCAAGCCGAGAAGTGGAACATTTTATGAAATCATAACAACAATAATAACAATAATTTTTCCACATTTGGTTTTCGATAATTTTTGTAGTTGTAGGCAACTTCTTGTAATAACTTATTTCGATAAAACTAGACCTACTATAATTTTTAAATTGTTCGCATTTATTTTTTATTGTAGTAAGCTACTGGTTTACGGCAAAATTATTTTAAAATTGTAAAAATAATGTTTTGAAACTGTAGTAGGTATAACTGACTAAAATTATCAGAAAATAAATAAGGAAGATACAGGACAAACTTTATAATAATAATCAGTGCTCGATTTCTAGAAATAGGGGTGCCGGAACTGCCGGGGGGCTCTGGGGGGGCACCCCCGGAGTCCAAAAGGGGGGGGGTTCCAGGGGTCCTCCCCCGGAAAAAAATTGAAAAATAAATGACTTAAAAATGACGTTTTAGACGTTTTTAAGTCTTAAAGTTGACTCGAAAAGTTTTAGAATTGTAGTGGGTTTTTTCTATTAAAATTTTGAAAAGTAAAGGTCTTAACAATGACGTTTTAGACGTCTTTAAGGTCTCAAATTTGACTCGAAAAGTTGTCGAATCGTATTGGGTTTTTTAAACTTTCTTAGTGCCGATTTTTTTTTCATAGAGAGAGGTCCCGGAATGCCGTTCCGCCGCGTTCCGCCTCAAATCGAGCCCTGATAAAAATAACAAAGAACCATGTCTTCCTTGTCACTAACATATTTTATTTTTTACTATATTATAGTGAAAATACTCAATTATGCGAAACTAATTTAAATCTCGTTACTTTTGCGTTTCTCCGTGTGCGAAACAACAATAAAACCGATTATTAATCAGTTATGATTTCAATCACTGACCAGTCCGATCACTTTTGAGTAGCTCCGTGTGCGGAGGGCCTTAGACACTATAGTTTACAAAAGCAAATATCAGTAGTAGTTGTTTGCTTTAAACGTAGTTTTACAGTTGACAGTAAGAACTTCACCGTTTTCTACAACTTAAAACATAACTAAGGACGTTTCTAAATTTCATTCGCACCAACACTTGATTGCAAACAGACAGAGAATTTGCGTAAACTTCAACCTGTTGGAAAGGAGCGAGGGTGCGACACCCTCAATGTCCATGCACTGCCCCAGATTGACAGATAATGGTTGCACCACCACACATTTATCGATCACCAATGCAGAAACTTCACCGAACTTCCGCTCTTATTACTTATTGCTGGCAGGAGGTCCGCTCAACATATGCATTGTCAGTCTAACAGATTTCCAGGGTTAATTATATTTTTATAGCCGATCGTCTCCAGGGATACGGACTCATAACAAACGGAACTCGATATGGGCTTACAAGATAGGTCAGGAGCAGAAAAGCAACCTGCCAATTGTCGCCCAGATATTGGCGTGTGAATAATTTAGGAGCAGAATGTACTTAGGTATGCTCTTCGACACTTGAGTAAGCTCTGAAGTCAAATAAAATCGGAACTGGGTAAGACTGCCAATTATGAAGGCAAATACACTTGTTGATGCACTATGACAACAAACTGTTAATTTATGTTCGGCTATTAGTAGTTTTAGTTTAGTTTTACCTTCTCATTATGAAGAATTTAAAGGGTCACTGACTATATATCAAAAATGTATATTTTTAAGCGACATTTGTGTACTCTATTTAATAGCGTTCTAATTTAATGTAATGGAGTTTTCATTATCCCTACTAATGGAATATAATTGTAAAGTTATTTTCTCGAGAAAGCTGTAGTTTTTTTTTATTATTCGTGTGATTTACTACAGAGGACAATTTAATTTGCTCTAAAGTTAGTATGTAGAAGTGTTTAAAAATTATATTTTGCTTCGGGCATTGCGGTCACATCAATTTTACCACTCGTTTCTATTTCTGGTTATTTGAAAACAGGCATCTGCGTACTGGACAATAACAAAGAAATTCTTTCCCATTCACTCAACCTTACACAGTTACTTATGGAATACCAGCAACTTGATTAACTTGATCCTGGACAAAATGCAGGTGTGTGTGGAATGAGATAAGCTCTCATTTAATTTGATCGTAGCCACGAGGAAGAATTCGTGTACATCACAATTAGATGGACATCAAGAAGATGTAGTAATCAGATCGACTATTTTTTGATAAATTGCGGCTCTCTACACTGTATAGGTACTTCTACTTCAGATTTTATAAAGGCAGTTGAAAGGCGCCATGAGGGAAATGCAAATTAATAACGTAAGTCAAACTTGGGCACAAATTCATTATTGTTAGTAATAAGATAAGTTAGACAACTTATGAGGACAACCTACAACGTTTGCTCTACATTAAAACAATAGTTGAAAATTTTAATATGATCATATTCTGCGAAAATAACTAGTCACTGGTAATCTTCAAAAATTCGATTGGATGCAAGCTAGCAGTTGACGATCACATCATCCGACATGTAATGAGTTTCAACTATCTGGGATTGGACATATCAAGTGATAGATCCCTAACGGACGAAGTAAGAAAGCAGGTAAATAAAGCAGCTAGAATCGCAGGTTACCTTAGAGATATATGGCGAAACAAATATATGAGCACAGTGAGCAAAATCCAATATATGCAACCTGTATCAGACCTGTGCCTACTTATGCTGCGGATCCAAGCGTTGAAACATCAGAAACAAAAAGATCAAAGAGGACAACTAAGGGTATAATGAAAATATTGAGATCCATCGCTTAGGGACAGAATAAGAAGTGACATAATATTAAGAGAATTCGGAACACAAGACGTTGTAAGATAGATAAGAGCACGGCGCCGCATTTGGAGAAACGTCCACAAAAGCCGAGAAGGATTACCCAAACAGTAATAAATACACAAACCAGACACCAAACGTTTAGTAGACCATCTAAGCGCTGGCATAAAAGTTGTACATTAGAATCTCAAGACGGAAGGTGTCGCTGCGCAAGTCTGCCCGGAGTTTTTGCGCTGGTTTGTCAAGGTCGTTGGCCTAGCCGCGGTCAAGGGCACGGGCCTAGCCGGGGGTCAAGGTCACGAGCCTAGCGGGGGCCAAGTCATTGACCTCACCTAGGTCACGTGCTCCCACGATGAATTTTTGGGGTTAAAAATCTAATTTTTACAAGATCGCCACGATGAATTTTGGGGCTAAAAGTCTAATTTTTACATGATTCCACGATGAATTTTGGGGCTAAACGTCTAATTTTGAAATTTTACAAGATTTCTACGCTTATCAAAATTTTCCCAGGCTCAACAGGATGTGAGTCATTGTCTGAGAATGCAAACTTGTTGAAACTTGCAGATGTGGGGTCTACCAATTGAACAATGACTTCCATTGTTTGAGAAATCTGCACGATTGCAAAAAATAATTGGACAATGAAGTCTTTGTTGTCTGGAGGAATTTTTGCTGACCTCCATTATCAGATAAACCGGATGTTATTGTCTGGAGCTTCAGACTTGTCCAGACATGTTTGAGAAATGTGCAAGACTGGTAAAAATTGAACAATGAAACCCATTGTTTGAGAAAAATCTGCACAACCGCTAAAATGAATAAAGCCTTTGTTTATAAATTAAAATATGTTTGAGGCTCTGGGTGAGACACACGATTGACTGGGATCTGGTAGTGGATAGTCTCTCGCATATTTTGATAGTTATTAACAATCAGTTAGTAAACAGTATTTAACATAATACAAAAGTGTTTGAGTCTTAGAGACATTGGGAGAAATCCTCAACATTGTTTGTAAGCACCGAATGTAAATATTACGTGTTTTTTCCGTACTTTATTAAATACACAGTCTCGAAATTGAGCCGATAGTTATTTATTTCGCTTTTTGCTGTT
This sequence comes from Agriotes lineatus, assembly GCA_940337035.1. Lineage (NCBI taxonomy): Eukaryota > Metazoa > Arthropoda > Insecta > Coleoptera > Elateridae > Agriotes > Agriotes lineatus. Next base: position 160,611 of record CALNHX010001851.1, on the reverse strand, counting down.
GGATTTATGTATAGAAGACAGCATCCCTCACTTTAGCAATAAGCAAGTTCCTAAAGAAATATTATTATGCTTTAGAGATTTACAGGTTACAGTTCGGAGTGTAAACTGAGTTAAAAAATTTAGGATATTTCTATACAGCTATTAGCAACAGTGCGATTTAATTGCAAATTCTTTTCTTTTACGTAAGACCCAAATTTTAGAATCAATTGTTTTAATATAGGTTCGAAAGCACTGCTGACAGACAGACAGACAGGCAGAAAACTTGTAATGCAGCTGCCAAACCGGGCCTTGTCAAATATCGAATAGCAATATATGTTAGTAAAAAATACTCTCAGTTAGCAGGTTAAAAGTTTGATGTAGTTTTAGCCAATCTTATACACATATATAATTCCAGCACTAAAAAAATGGTAGGAAGCTAAAACACATAACTACGGTGGAGCATTAAACAGCAGAATTTTATAATACAAAACAGAGCGATAAAAGAACCGTGAGGGATCATATTTAACCACCCGACATTTTTCAGTTATCTTGAAACGTCTGCGACTTCCGCAAACAAACACCTTCTTTGTTCTTGTGTGTTAGCACCTTGGCTTTAAGAATGTTATGGTAGTATATTTACTAAATCCGGCGCCACAGCACTATATGTTTTAACTAAATTTTTTATTAAGCATTCAATAATTACAAAAATATAAAGCAGCTTAAAATATTGTTCCTAAAAGGAGTGGTGGTTTAGTTTTATCATTGGAATTTCGGTTTCTTACAACGGTATTTGTAAATCATTCGTAAATAGTCCAGTTTTTGGTTGCAACGAGCATAGTTGTAGCAGAGATATCTGACGAATAGAAGACTATAGAAGATATAAACAGACAGTAATATTAATCTAAAATTGAATTAACTAAGATTAAGAATTTATCAAATATTGTTAACAAAGTTGTTAAACGTATGATAAAAGCAGTTATTAATTACTTAATAAATACAATTCTCTTATATCCGGTATTTATGGTTTGTCTTAATCTGATTTTAATAGTCGATTAGAATCTAATAACTAAGCTTTTTACAATGCTTATATCCGGTATTCATGGTTTATGTCTTAATCTGATTTTAATAGTCGATTAGAGTCGAATAACTAAGGTTATTACAATGTTGAGGACTGTACGCAAAATGTAAGATTAAAATCAAAATTTTAAAAATAAAACCGTGAGAATAAAAATAAAATAAAATAAAGCCAAGTAAAAGCTATTAGGCCACAGCAATATATTATTAAAAAAATACTCTAATTAATAAAGATGCTATACACGATACTTAACGGTGAGGGAAAGTTCATTTTTGCTGGATAAAAACTTATCTAGTTTGGTTAAAAATCAGATGTATAAGAGAAAACCTCAAACTTGTTTAAAAACATTTTGTAACTAAACAATCACACTAGAAATTGTGTAAATATAGCTGAAATTAGAAGGAGGCGCAAAATTTGCAGACTATAGAAAATAGCTGTCCAGACTTGCGGATGTGGGGGTCTGGGAATGTGCAAGGTTGCTAAAAATAAACCGAATGTGATTGTTGTATTATTATTATGCTGTAGAGATTTACAGGTTACAGTTCGGAGTGTAAACTGTGTTAAAAATTTCTATACCGCTATTAGCAGCAGTACCATTTAATTGCATATTGTTTTCTTTTGCGTAAGACCCAAATTTTAGATTCGATTGTTTTAATATAGGTTCGAAAGCACTGCTTAGACAGCTAGACAGGTAGACAGCTAGACAGGCAGGCAAGCAGGTAGGCAGACAGACATACTATTAACGAAGTAAGAAGACTGAAGTTGGAAATTAATACTGAAACAGATCTTAATTTAGCTCTTTCAAAATTATTACTACAGAACAACATATAGGTAAGAAAGGGGGGTTGGGCTGCTTTCAGCTACCGCACTTTCAACTACTTTTCAAGGTTATGAGTCCGAAGATATCCGAGTCATGTCGTATATGTTCGAATGTTTGTTCTTCGTGACCTTAAAAAGTAGTCGAAAGTACGGTAGTTGAAAGCAGCCCAACCCCTCTTTCTTACCTATATGAAATTGTTGGTATAGTAGAAGAGTTAAAAGAGGCAGGAATAATTGAATAAATCCAGTTAGAAAATGTCGGAAACAGCACGAGGAGATCGTGACACCTTCCAGACAGATATGACAACAACACCTCTACCACAATAATTTACTGGTGTATAATAATTTTATACATGTACATTAGACAACTAGAATTCAATTATATTTACAATTGTAGTTTTATTACACCGTCGTGCCCATAAAACCGTTACAGGAACATGTCAGGTTGACCAGTGGTCTATTTATTCATCATTGCAAATTCTCAGGCACTGATTATGGAGGCCATTGATCCCCTGATATTCTGTAGCAATAATTTTAAAAGCTCTAAATTAAGATATGTTTTAGTATTAATTTCCAACTTCCCTCTTCTTACTTCGTTAATAGTACGCCTGTCTGCCTGTCTGCCTGCCTGTCTACCTGTCTATCTGTCTAGCTGTCTACTTGTCTAGCTGTCTACCTGTCCACCTGTCTAGCTGTCTACCTTTCTAGCTATCTACCTGTCTACCTGTCTAGCTGTCTAGCTGTCTACCTGTCTAAGCAGTGCTTTAGAACCTATATTAAAACAATCGAATCTTAAATTTGGGTCTTACGTAAAAGAAAACAATAAGCAATTAAATGGTACTGTTTCTACTAGCGGTATAGAAATTTTTAACTCCATTTACACTCGGAACTGTAACCTGTAAATCTCTAAAGCATAATAATATTTCTTTAGGAACTTGCTTATTGCTAAAGTGAGGGATGCTGTCCTGTACATAAATCCAACAACAAAAGCGAAAGAAATAACTATCGACTCAATTTAGAGACAGTGTATTTAATAATTGAATTTCCCACATCAAAACCCTACGCAGAATTTGAATTTACCACCAAAAACCTACGCAGAATTTGAATTTCTCGCCAAACCTGCGCAAAAACCTTCACACAGCCGCCGCTCAGACTTACGCAGAAACCTCCGCGCAGACCTACGCAGAAACTCCTGACAACAATCACATTCGGTTTATTTTTAGCAACCTTGCACATTCCCAGACGCTCATATCCGCAGGTCTGGACAGCTATTTTCTATAGTCTGCACCTCCTTCTAATTTTAGCTTTATTTACACAATTTCTAATGGGATTGTTTAGTTACAAAATGTTTTTAAACAAGTTTAAGATTTTCTCTTATACATCTGATTTTTAACCAAACTAGATACGTTTTTATCCAGTAAAAATGAACTGTCCCTCACCGTTGGGTATCGTGTATAGCATCTTTATTAATTAGAGTATTTTTTACTAATATATTGTTGTGGCCTAATAGCTTTGACTTGGCTTTATTTTATTTAATTCTTATTCTCACGGTTTTATTTTAAAATTTTGATTTTAATTTTACGTTTTGCATACAGTCTTCAGCATTGTAAAAACTTTAGTTATTCGACTCTAATCGACTATTAAAATCAGATTAAGACATAAACCATGAATACCGGATATAAGCATTGTAATAACCTTAGTTACTCGACTCTAATCGACTATTAAAACAGATTAAGACATAAACCATGAATACCCGATATAGGACAATTGTATTTATTAGTAATTAATAACTGCCTGTATCATACGTTTAACAACTTTGTTAATAATATTTGATAAATACTTAATTCTATTCGTCAGATATCTCTGCTACAACTATGCTCGTTGCAACCAAAAACTGGACTATTTACGAATGATTTACAAATACCGTTGTAAGAAACCGAAATTCCAATAAAACTAAACCACCACTCCTTTTAGGAACAATATTTTTAGCTGCTTTTAATTTTTGTAGTTAATTGAATGCTTAATAAAAAATTTAGTTAAAACATATAGTGCTGTGGCGCCGGATTTTGTAAATATACTACCATAACATTCTTAAAGCCAAAGTGCTACCACACAAGAACAAAGAAGGTGTTTGTTTTTGCGAGAATGGTATACGGAAGTTGCAGACGTTTCAAGATAACTGAAAAATGTCGGGTGGTTAAATATGATTCCTCACGGTTCTTTTATCGCTCTGTTTTGTATTATAAAATTCTGCTGTTTAAGACTCCACCGTACTTATGTGTTTTAGCTTCCTACCATTTTTTAGTGCTGGAATTATATATGTGTATAAGATTGGCTAAAACTACATCAAATTTTTAACCTGCTAACTGAAGAGTATTTTTTACTAATATATTGTTGAGGTCTCTATTGTTCTATATACAATTAAGGTTTCTTTGTATTATATTTTGGTGCTTATTTAATTCAATATCAAGTTTTTTTTTAATTTATTACAAATTATTGTTAAATATTATTGCAATTGTATGAGTGCTCTTACTCAGGGTTGGTTCGCCAAAATCTAGTAAGTTTGTAGTTGCTATTTTCTTTATTTGAATTGAATTTTATAAAAGTCGCTTTCTGTCAAACTATTAACTAAATACCGTGTTCACTGACACCCCCAAACCCACATGACAAGACAAAATTCTTTACAATGTTGTATGACCCAATAATGTTATGATAAGTATTCAATGATATTGTAATAAACCTTTCTAATTGTCTTTTTATCTTAGATAACTTCATATCTCTTTGTATTAACCCACCTGGAAACAGCTCCAACTAACCTTGGTGTGCCTCTCTCCTGCTATCCAAACTTTTACACCTCACCTATAAAACACTGGTCACCAACAAACCGCCTTCCAACTTGTTACACCCCAAGTCACCGGCAGAAATTCACTCCTTCTCGAACCCCAACACAGCTGTCACTCCTGCAACCTTCCTGCGTCCAATTCCTTCTTGGTAAGTGTACTTCCAATTTAGATAGTAAATTAACTGTGTCTTTTCTTAGCTCCTCGTATCTCCATACACGTCGCCAGCATCCAGCACAATCTGCAACCTCCAACGGCTCCTCCCTTCGATGCAAGCAAGCCGGTCCCTGTCAACTGATCCTTGGTTCCTCAGGCGTAGTCCTCGAAAACTCCAAACAACAATAATACTCCAATTAATGTAACTCCTGATGACTTGTAATATAACACCAATTCAATTATATCCAAATCTATTCTTCTTGCTTCTACGCCTTGTTAATATGTAGATCCACCATTCCACATCTTCATTTAAATTAAATAATATTACCTTCTTTTAATTCACTTGCTTATACGTTGTGCATATTATTAGTAACACTTTTGAATCAATTGTAGTTTAAATTAAATAGATAAGGACAAATTTATGATTTATTTTTCACCAAACTTAATTTTTACAGACTGTTTTTCAACTTGTTATTTTCTATAATTAAACCAAATTTTATTTCTTTCCTAGACTACAATTATTCCTGCCTGCTACATGTTATATAAATTTGAATTGTACCCACTCTATAAATTGTTACAATAGAATTTTATTCTGTCATATGCAACATTAAACTTTGTATTTTTTATTAACTCTTGTTACCACCATCAAATAGTACTCAAATGCAATACCTTTCTTTTAAAATTTGTTTTGAATCTTTAATTCCAATTGCATTATTCAATTAAATAAGCAGTCATTAATACAACTTTTTACATTTAATCATTTCAATATAATTACTGTATTGAACTTTTCCTTTTGTATTCATCTAAATAAATAGACATATTTAATGTAGTATATAGCCTCTATATACCATAGCAATATATTGCTGTTCGATATTTGACAAGGCCCGGTTTGGCAGCTGCATTACAAGTTTTCTGCCTGTCTGTCTGTCTGTCAGCAGTGCTTTCGAACCTATATTAAAACAATTGATTCTAAAATTTGGGTCTTACGTAAAAGAAAAGAATTTGCAATTAAATCGCACTGTTGCTAATAGCTGTATAGAAATATCCTAAATTTTTTAACTCAGTTTACACTCCGAACTGTAACCTGTAAATCTCTACAGCATAATGATATTTCTTTAGGGACTTGCTTATTGCAAAAGTGAGGGATGCTGTCTTCTGTACATAAATCCAACAGTAAAAAGCAAAATAAATAACTATCGGCTCAATTTCGAGACTGTGTATTTAATAAAGTACGGAAAAAACACGTAATATTTACATTCGGTGCTTACAAACAATGTTGAGGATTTCTCCCAATGTCTCTAAGACTCAAACACTTTTGTATTATGTTAAATACTGTTTACTAACTGACTGTTAATAACTATCAAAATATGCGAGAGACTATCAACTACCAGATCCCAGTCAATCGTGTGTCTCACCCAGAGCCTCAAACAAATTTTAATTTCTAAACAAAGGCTTCATTCATTTTAGCGGTTGTGCAGATTTTTCTCAAACAATGGGTTTCACTGTTTAATTTTTACCAGTTTTGCACATTTTTCAAACATGTCTGGACAAGTCTGAAGCTCCAGACAATAACATCCGGTTTATCTGATAATGGAGGTCAGCAAAAATTCCTCCAGACAACAAAGACTTCATTGTCCAATTATTTTTTGCAATCGTGTAGATTTCTCAAACAATGGACGTCATTGATCAATTGGTAGACAATAACATCCTGCATATGCAAATCTCAACAAGTGTTGTATTCCCAGACGATGACTCACATCATGTTGAGCCTGGGAAATATTTTTTGATAAGCGTAGGAATAAAATTAGACATTTAGCCCCAAAATTCATCTTGGAAACCTTGTAAAAATTAGATTTTTAACCCCAAAAATTCATCGTGGGAGCACGTGATCTAGGTGAGGTCAATGACTTTGGCCCCGGCTAGGCTCGTGACCTTGACCCCGGCTAGGCCCGCGACCTTGACCCCGGCCAAGCCAACGACCTTGACAAACCTGCGCAGAAAACCTGCGCATTGACACATTTTGGTCCAGAACCCGCCTAGCTACAGGACTATTAGGACCCAGTCTTATTTTAAAATGAGGAAGAAGTAAAAAAAGGGCTGCTAAACAAAACTATATTTTGAGGAAAACTATTGGAGTTTAAGCAGATATGTTTGTAATATGCATGTAAAAACATTAATGTACTACAAAGTACACATTTTAACTATCATCTGCCTCTAGTCACTAGCTTTGCGATTTGTTAGCCCACTTGAAGAGCTTCATGCCCTAACGAATCGACGGAAACATATTCTTCAACAGATAATGAAAAAGAAAGAAATTGAAACGATGGTGTAACAAGACATTTGTCAACCCTTAACTTTTTAAAAGACTAAGATATTGCAGTGAATTAGACCTAAACTCCATCCCATATAAACTACCACAAGGTGGCGTGGATACGAATACGAAACGATTTATAATTATGATGTGTGTATGCCAAATGTTATTAATTTTTTGTTTTTTTTTATTTGTAATGGCTAACTCACTACACTTGCTGATTTAAAGCACATTTGTTAGATTTCTAAATATTTTTAATATTTTTTTCTTTAGGGTCCGTCTATAAGGTTTCGGAGACATTGCAGCCTAAAAGGCTTATGCATTGGAAATTGGTGGAAAATTTTAATGATAGATCTAACCGAACGTAAATTGAATTTTTCACTTTCGCCAAAACAAAGACAGATTCCGACATCCCGAGATTTAAACATTCTCCATGTAGACTGGCAAAAGCTAGCATCAGTGAACAAAATTATCAAACTTTACAGGCTAATTAGAGATGACAAACTGAATCGAATATCTCCCTTTCATGTGTCGTTTAAATTTATAATTTGGCCAAAAAATTCATCTCCACTGATTGAAAATTGAGTTTATATTAACATGAACTGAGTAAATAATGCGTATAACATAATAACAGAAATTTACTGCTAGGTCTACTTAACTGTTTTATTTCATGCTTTTCTTCGTGCGAATAAGACTAAAGCGGTTTATAATAAGAAATATTGATTAATACGGGTCCGGTAATTGGATTGAACGGTTTTTCATAGCTTGCTGTAGATGGACGAATAAAGTATGTGAACCAATTTTGAAGGAAATTGAAACTAAATTAAATAAAGTTTCTAACAACATGATTAACCCCCAAATGTCACCTTGAAAACATGTCTACCACCTGTCTGCTTTGGAAATTTAATATAACGAAGTAAATTTTTGCTAGCATTTAACAAGGTTATTTCTTTCCGAATTACATTTTTCGGCTCTTGAATTTTTTGAGGACTTTCCTGGTGAACTTCAGACTTTAAAAGGTCTTACAGAAAAAAAATATGAAAACGTCTTTGTGTTCGCACAATTGATTCCGTCAATTTATACGAATTTACCGCCAGTACTCGTTGACTAACAGGCCAATTAGCCACAGCAGGTGAAAGTTTAAGTATGAACATATAAATGAATCGTTTATTGACAAACGTCACATCAATAATATTTCTATAGCAAGCTATCAAAAACCATTCAATCCAATTGGTAGACCCTTACAAGTAAATGTGATTAAACTAATATGCTTACTACATTGCGTACGAATAAACTTCTAAGACTGCACTCAGTAAACTCACCGTACATGCTAAAAGTTTTATGGTAGTAACATCGGTAACTTTAGACGCGAGCGCTTTTACCTGTCATGGTTCTCATTGAATCTTAAAGTATTCTTATATTTTGACCTACTTCTTGCCGCTGGCCACCGCTGCAGACTAGAAACTGTCAAAAAGCTGAGGAGCCGCTTAGATCTGACACCAATGCGTCCGTGATCTTACAGTTCATATTCACTGAATAAAAAATACTCGTGTCTTGTTTAAGATTTAAAATGAGAAGAATGGTGAAAAGAGTAGAACAAATTGTTTCTTTCAGAATAAAATGTTGTTAAATGGTTTCTTATGGTAGAGCTATGGCTCTTTATAGCGAGCCGCTATTGTATCTGTTGATCCCGGTAATTTGCCACACCCAATCGGTCACCTTGGTTCCGTGTTACGTAAGGTACAGGTCTCTTATTGAGTGTGTAGTAAAGTCCTTCGGTTCCATGTAGCATAGCCCGTCTTTGCCTTCCTAACGCATCATATTTTCCATAAGATGCGTATTGTTGTTTCTGGTTGCTGATTGTAAAGTCTATATGTGAGGTCTACATTAAATTTCTGTATCGTCCAGAGGTGCTCTGGCATGTTCTGCTTGAAACCCTCCGATAATTCTCAGCTTCGTCTTGTGTAGAACAGTTCTTCAACTTTCTTAGTTTAAGGTCCGTTTGCTGTAGTTATGTCTTGGTCTTTTTATTCACCAGGTTTTATATTTGTTGCAGATCCTGTCAATGACAGAGCGGTAAATGCGCTTCTTGGCAGGTGGGTTCTGAACCATTAAAGATCTCGATTAATCCCTGCCTTGCGAGTTCGTCGGCTTTTTCTTTGCGTTTGATCCCGCAGTGACTTGCTACCCAGAGAAGTCTTACAGTGTTCTACTTAGCCAGGTGATTGAATGCTTCGAAATATTTCCATACCAGTTTAGATGAAACTTTTAAGCTCGCAAGACCCTTCAGACCTATGTGGCTACGGGATAGGATAGAATATAGATGCACTTATTCTTATACCCCATTCTGGTATAATCTGTATAATCCTGCTCAGGCTTGCGACTTAAATTTTGAGCCATACATATTCCAATATTGTGCTTATTTGTGGACATTTGAAATAAATAACAATTCTAAGTAAGAATAGGAAACCTGATGTCTAAAATTGTTACCCAAGAAAATTGAGTGCTTTAAGGGGCAATTCTTAGCACAACATTGTTCAACATAGTCCAAGAGCCAGCAACGGGTTTGCTTACAGTACTTTTAACAAACTTGTAACTGTTATGGAAGGTCCCTTTGAATATACTGAGAAGGGAACTCGAAGTCTGGCAAGCCTGCGGTGGTGGTTTTGGCCCCCTTGCGTCCTTGAAGGATGAAAAAAAATAATAAGAAAAATGTATAATAACAAGTCTAGCTCTTTGCTATGTTAAAGTAATCATATCTTATGTAAGTACAAAGATTGACAGACGCTTTCGCTGGTGGTAAGTTTACCCCAGATTCACATAAAGTTGCATAATAAACTTAACCATTTACTGTAAAATATCGAGAGATCCAAACAAACGGATCCTCAGCGGGCTGTGGAAATTCAAACGTGTCAATAATAAGTTGGTGGCACTGTAAGTCTGTCAAATTCGAGGTTACCAGGTTAGGTTTTCTGTCAGTTTTGACACAAACTGACGCAAAATCTAACCTGCTAACCTCGAATTTGACATAGACTTACAGTGTTACCAACATATTATACCTAGGTTTTATGTCAGTTTTGACACATTATTTTTTTTCCGCCTTTTAAGGGCGCAAGGGGGCTAAAACCACCACCGCAGGCTTGCCAGACTACAAGTTTCCTTCTCAGTATATTCAAAGGGACCTTTCATAACAGTTACAGACTTGTTAAAAATACTGTAAGAAATCCGTTGCTGGCTCTTGGACTAACATGGCCATTGACAAGATAGACGAAGCTATTCAAATGCCAACCAAATCCTCTCTCTACGTAGGCATTTTGGTCATCTGCCGCAAAGGGAAAAGATCACCATCCATTTGAAAGAATGTACAGGCCACCGTTAAACCGTTTAAACTTGAAGACTGGTGTGCAAAAACAAGATTTAATTTCTCAACCGCCAAAACCAAAAGCATACACTTTTGCAAACGTCAACACTGTAATCTAAATCCGAAAATAATACTTAATAAAAAATAAAATCGATATGCAACAACTATAAAATACCTAGGATTACAACTAGATCGTCAACTCACATGGAAACAGCATCTAGGACAATTGAAAAGTGAATGTATGAAATACTTAGCACATACTCACTGAGGAGCAGAAGAAGAAGTCCTGCTAATTTTATATAGACCAAACATTAGATCTAAAATAGACTATGAAGCTGTCATATACTCTTCTGCCACAACCACTACGCACTACAATAAAAATCGCGACTGTAGCTTTCCGCACCAGCCTAGTCCACAGCATCTTAGTTGACGCAGGAGAGCCCCCTTTATAAATTAGGAGAGACAACGGAATTTTAATCTACGGCGGTCAAATAGTCGCTTATCCTAAAACCCCGACCACCAATATGTTCACAAAGAATCGCCCATCGTAACTCTAAATAATCCTTCCAAACAATTCAGTAGCTGGTTACAGCATCTAAAATCCAAGTACAGCATCAATACCTCACCAACTGAAATTCTCCACCCTAACAATATACCTCCATGTACTGTCCCCGCCGAAAATAATATTAGACCTATCACAATATCCCAAACATGGCACACACCCAGGCATCTTCAAGTCGAAATACAATGAGATTATTAACTCTTTGTCGAGCTATAAACACATAAAATAGGAAATGCTACCGGGGCAGCCTACATTTACGAAGACGAATGTCAAAAATACCGCTTAGCAATGAAAGCACCATATTCATAGCATAAGTCTTATACGAATATTGAGCAGCACAAACAATAAATTCTTAGTCCAATCGTATTAATTAAGTGTACTCACCAGCCTAGAAAATGCATCAAATCACCCAATAATATCAAATATTCGAGAGCTTCCATAAAACTCACTCAATTATAACAAATACGTATAACAATTGTTTGTTATCAATCTAATCTAAGCTTGCATAAAACTGTATTCCTTAATATGTCAGATTGACTTAACCCAAGATATTTATGGTTATGTACCCTGTTATATTGACTATTCAACACTATAACATATAAGCCAATCACATTGCAGACATTTGCTTTTTCAACCAATAACAGCAGTATATCACTGAATATTGGGCACCATGCAAAATATTCACAAAACAATGTACGTACTCAAAAAATAAAAAGCCTTGTTGCGAAGTATCGCTTAGCAACGATGTTCTCTCCATAGTGATATCGCTAGGTTACGTAACACTAAACCCCAACAAACTGTGTGGCTTGTTTTAAAAATTTTAAAATGCTGTGTTTTGGAAGTATTCCGCTGAATTTAATTGAGAATGAATAATTATATTAATTGTTGGATTATTTTTCAATAAAGTTAATCGTTATGTATTAATATTGTTAAATAGTCGTCCCAAATACCACTCGAAGTCGATATATATTTTTTAAATATTTTGCTATTTCCATAGAAATTATTGCAAATTTCACTCAACCAAATCACATTTAAATGTCACTCGCCTTCGACTCGTGACATTTTTGATATGATTTTGTATCGTGAAATTTAAACGCAATAATTTACATGGAAACGATAAAATATTTGTCAAAAATATATCCACTGCTTGTGGTATTACCCTTGATTATTTACTCCAAACAGCAACGTTCTCCATCTACATTATATTCCTCGATGTTAACATTCTATCCCTTGGTATACGTCAATAGCAATACATTCTTGTATTTCAAAGTGGTACTATAGTTGTAAATTACTGAATACCCCCTGATGGAATAATTTATAGTTTTTTTATACGTTTTTACCATGCCCATTTTCCTTTTTTCTTAAAGAAAAAAATACAAAAATAAAAATTTGTTATTTTCTTGTGTTCGACATTTCTAGATTCTAGATTAGGTACAAAAATTACATGGCTACAATTTCAAATTAAATTTTGACATTATTATAAATTTCAAGAATTATAACTTTAACATCTAAATATTAATTCATATTTTCTTGCCATCCTTTATGTATCTATTTGTAACATAAGATAAAGTGACTTGGTTTACTTTCCAAATAAAAGGAACTATAAATTTAGTCCCATATTAATTATTATTTATCGTGTGAATTTTATTCATTAATTAAATTAAAATGTTATGTAACCGAACTTGTATTATTATTTATCTATTTGTTCTAAATATAGTATCAGTCCCTATGTTTATTCTACAATAATTAGATACTTTAACATTATATGTGGAAGTACAGAACAGTTACAAAATATCAGATTAAATTACCAGGAGGAGACTCCTATCTTGGTTGTGTCAACCAAAATGTCATATACAGCGTTTGCAATTACATAATTCTCAATTTTTGCTTTTTACGCCTGTACGGACCGTAACGCTAATATTTTTTTGAAAAGCGACACCCTTAGCGTACGTTCATATCTAAAGTTCCACACCCTGTTAAGCGCTTCTAAGATTATAAAACTTTCCTATATTATTTTGTGAAATTTTACCGTTGCTTGAATATGGTAGAATTTCACCTACCTGCAAATACAATGACGAAACTTAACCAACTGAATATTGATTTAAGTCGTCTGATAAAGTAAGAGAGATGGCACTTTACGGTTCAATACTTGTTGAAAGCGTGGTCAAAGTTCTTCAATTCCTAGTTAAATAAATGTATGGCGGAGTATCTCAACACTTGTTGTAAATGCGGATATACAGCAAGAGGGTTCTGTTTCTAAGTAAGCCGGTAATATATTCGTTGCAATTAGTTCCATTGAAAAATTGTTATTTCCACTAATTTTATTGAGTCCGTTTCCAGTTAAAAGCAATTAGTCAAACAACATTTATCAAAACGCAAAATTGCCGAAATTGAAGATGCTAATTTTAAGCAATGGAGAACATTTAAAGATACGTTTCACACATTAATTCATAATAACCCTGTTTTGTCCAACGTCGAGAAATTTATATATTTATTGTCATCTGTTTCTCGATTATTTCCTGAAATTAATCCTGAAATTATTTATTTTACACTTATGTCTTGTTCAATTAACTTCATATCAGAAGGAGCCTTATATTTGAAATAATAAATTTCAGATTTGTTACAAAATAGCGTAGGTCCTGAAAATAATGCAACAAAAAATAAGCTGTAAACAAAACAATTGGGGTGGCTTCTTCAAGAGGTTTGTTTGTGTTTTTGCAACCTGCCCCAAAATAAGTTATTTCTGTGTGTTAATAAATACCCAAGTTAACGGAAAGTAGTGTTTCATTGAGTGACTAGCTGAAACCCGCGGCATATGCCGCAATTAAAATGTACGACGAATTTAATAACTTTTGTTGCACTAAAGAAAGTTTTAAAAGCACGCTAGAGATTGGCAGTAAGGAAAAGTTCCAAAAAATATATTTTCAAATGGAAAGTCTCTGGAAAGGAAACGCTCGCCCCTGGAAGGCGTCCTAATTAATACGACGTTGTTGGAACGCAGTAAAAAAAAATTATGAAAAGAATTGTTCTACAAGTTAAGAAAAGTGAGAGTTTTCCAGTGAATGTAAAAGTTTTACGTGAGCATGGAAGAATGACGTAGCCCACGGCACATGCCGCATTTAAAGTTTTGGGCGTTAGATAGATATACTTTGTTTGCGACATTACAAACAAAAATCTTTTACACACGTCTACTATGGCAAATGCTACACCAAATACATACAATATATACAGTTCACATTTAATTATATATATTTATTGCTAATTCAGTACGTAAAACATGCTTAGAGCCATGTTTATGATAACGGTGATAAAACTTAGATTACATTTAGATTTTAGTTTATTGGCATACATGTTTAACGTCAGTGTACAAACAATTTCTAGAATATTTTATACCACATTGAATATTATGTATCATCGGATGAAAAATTTTATTATTTGGCCTGAACGAGATCAGCTGATTAAATCAATGCCAGAATGCTTCAAGGTAGCATTTGGCAACAAGATTTCAGTAATAATCAATTGTTTTGAGATGAGAGTGGAAAAATCAAGTAGCCTTGAAGTACAATGTACTACATGATCTATGTACAAACAACATAATACGGTAAAGGTACTAATAGGCATCACTCCTCCTGGATCAATATCATTTGTATCACATGGATATGGTGGCAGAATAAGCGATAAAGGTCTAACAGAGGATTGTGGGATTTTAAACAATCTCTTGCCAGAAGATTTTGTATTGGCAGAGGCTTTTTAATAAAAGACTCCGTAGGACTACATATGGCCACAGTGATTACGCCTCTGCTTTTCTAAAAGGGAAACGGCAGCTCGATCCAAGGGATATAGCATCAACCAGGAATATAGCAAGCGTGAGGTAGTGCAAGTATATTGTTACAATAATTATCTTAATTATATCTTTTTTTCAGAATACACGTCCAACGCGTTATTGGTGTCCTTCGTCAAAAAAATACAGTTCTTCACGAAACAATGCCTATGTCCTGGCGAAAAAGAAAACTGACGATGTTGCTGTGGTAGATCAGATATTAACAGTTTCTTCTGCACTCGTAAATTTATGCTCTCCTATAATTGTATAAATATGAAATAAATTGTATTAACAAAGTTAATCTAATTATTTTTACTTAATAATAATAATAATATCTACAAAATTATTAAAATTAGTTAATTAAGGATCTAACGTTAATACTATCCACCACCATTTATTATATAATGTAAAATTATTTTATTATCTTTTTCTGCATGTGGCAATTAATAAAAAGCCAAATTACAATATCACATAGCAAAAATTATTAAATAGTAGGTACCTATACGATAAGAACATAAGGATATTTTAAAACTATGTAAGCTACATTAACAATCAATAAAATTACACATGCTGTCTACACAACATAAAAGAATAAGAAAAATCATTTTTTCGTTGACCGCTTCTTAATTTCAATATTAATGAATTATTTTTCCTAAAAAAGGATGGATTAATAGAAGTCATTAATACACTGTTTTTGATTAATCCACTCTTTTTCATTAATTAACTGTTTTTGTGATTTTGATGTTTTGATGATATTTTGCATGGAGGTTAGTTGTATTAATCAAATTTTTCGTCACAAAAAAAGATTTTGAGGTCAACGAAAAATTTTTGTAATCAACTTGTTTGTTAATGGGTTATTAATAATCTCAACTATTAAAGGCACTCACTCGATTATTAATCGCCTTCATTAACACACTTGTTGGTTAAATAACTATTAATGCATAAAGAATAACGGATATTTTGAAGCTATTTAATATTTATTTATTGTGGCATCTCTAACAAATAACTATTAATGCATAAAGAATAACGGATATTTTGAAGCTATTTAATATTTATTTATTGTGGCATCTCTAACAAGTGTTACCCTTATTACAAGAGATGCAGTGTAGATATATTCTGCTATATGCAGGTATGAGCGTTATAGCATGTAAATTAAAATTAAAATAATCATCCTAACTAAAATAAACTTTAATCATGGTTGCAGGAGATGGATCGATGCCGTAACTTGCTACTATGACTTCCCGTACTGATTGGTAAATTTAAGTCTTAAAAATTTGTTACATCAATAGTTCATTTTGTTTCATTTTAGTTATAATAATACTTTTTTACAACAGATGCAAACATACGGTATGGAGCTGACAAATCAATGTTGAGCAGTATGTAAATTTGATTCACAAGCTTTAATATATCAGTAATCGGAATTCTGGTATAAAAAGAAGGTACAAAGAATAACCGTGAGAAACGAACAAGCCTAGCGGGTACTCTTAAAGTTAATAGCAAAAGCAGCTTGCTATCATTAATCTTATTATTCCATAACTTATAACAAAATTTTAATGAATTTAAGGTACATAAACAATCAAAATATTTACATAACAGTACAAAATAACAGAATAACTAATGTCTAAATTAAGTATGAAAAAGAATTGCAATGGATAAAGTATAAAGGATCAACATATTTACAAATTCTATCAACATAGAATAACAAAATAATTCTATTTATATACTGCTCCACAAATGTACTGGACCACCCATAAAAATGTATTTATTACATTACGTCACAATATATATACCGTCTGTTCTATAAAAAAGGCCCCGCCTTCTAGCTACTTTATTAATTATTTTAGACCCAATAACCTTATATCAAATCAAATGGCACATAAAAACCTACATTTTAACACTATCAAATTTTTTTTATCTTCAATTGTTTCAGAGTGGTGACGTCACGTGCAATTTTTTTAAATGACACTGTATATTTTTTGACATTTTCTGGTAGAGGTTTTTTTTCTCTTTTCAATACGACAAAAAGTTATAAAGAAAAGTTGTTTAGAATCAACATCTAGGCCCCTATACCAAATTTCAAAATCCGCGGCCAACTTTGATTTCTCACATTTTCTTTCAAGTTTATTTCCCAAATCAAAGAATTTTATTTTTAACAAAGTTTTTTTATTATGAAATAAAAAACTTTGTTAAAAGTAAAATTCTTTGATTTGGGCCTAAACATTAAAAGAAATTGAGAGATCAAAGTTGGCTGAGGATTTTGAAATTTGGTATAGAGGCCTATGTGTTGATTCTAAACAACTTTTTTAATAACTTTTTGTCGTATTTGCCACATATAAGGTACTTTACCTCACAGAAAAATAGGTTTTTTAAAATTTCCAAGGCATACTTGATCTCTCAGAACTAAAATTATGTTGGAAATTCGCCTTTAACCAAGCAGGGCTGAACCCCAAAAAATGAAAATTTAAATCGAGAATTTTTTACCTTTCACAAGAGTCGTTTCACCTATCCGGGGACACACTGTATATAAAAGCTTTTGTTTTATAGTATACTCATATTAAGCATATTTAATTTCACTATTCTCAAATATCAACTGAAGAATTAACAAAATCATATTAATAAAATTATGAAACTATAAAAAACTATATTTCACAAAAATAAGACGAATCACAAAAAAAGGTTTAATTAATAGTTCTTTGAGTCTCTCCAGAACGTTTAAAAATCTTTGGCAACAATTCGGCATACTTTGTATGCAATGTGCTATCAATATTTGGGCAAAATTCAAAATTTTAAAATGATATTTTATTAATGGACTTCGTTTTCTTTAAACAGAATTATGAAAAGAAATGCTTTTTATAGTGACACAATCATGAAAGGTTACCAAAAATTTCATGACTGCCCTTTTGGAAAATATTTTTAAAAATTGCACCAATATATGCAAATGGTCCAGTTCATTTGTGGAGCAGTATATTTACAGAGTTCACATAACCACTTTCCTTTAGGAATTTTTTTAATTGTAGGCATGCTGAATGGTACCATTTTATTCTACATTTTCTGTCATAACATTTTACCATTTGTTCGCCGTCGTCTGGTTTCCTACAGTGACACCATAGCTGCAATCCATAATTAAAATAGGTACATAACATTGTAACAGATAATTCACAAAATTACAAACCTCTTCATCATATATGCCTATTACGATGTCACTGGAAATTGAACCGACACCTATAGCTCACATGTCCATGGGGATGTCGTCTGAACTTGGACCAGCACTCGTAGATGGCATATCCATGGCGATGTCACTACAACTTGAATCCAAACCAGTGGTCATAGATGGCAGAACTAATGTTAGAATCTAGTAATTTCCAAGTTTTGTATTGGTAACACTTTTGACATCTATCATATTGACATTAAATCGTTAACCTTATTTAAGCTAAACGACTCAATAAATCGGAGGCGTACTCATCATTGTGGTATGGCGCATTTCAAAACAGAATTAATAACACACACAAAAATAGCGACAATAGCAATAACAAAATAACAGATTTAACAAAATCAACAGCAATTTTCACACTTTGACTTGCACAATATCGCAAGATAGTCCAGTTACATTAGACGGACAACCGCAGCATCTGCCGAAAAAATCCAAGTGAGCTGAAATTTTGCATACACCTTTATTTTGAAATTACAAATAATGTCTCAAAAGTCCCCATCGATATGGCGCTTGCGTTTTGAGTTATTCAAGGTCAAAGGTCACAGAAATAAGTTTTTCGCAAATATCTCGCTTTCTATGGGTCGTATCACCAGTTCTTTTATCGGAGGTTATGCAAATTGCCTGCGACTTTTTGGCGTTTAATCTAAGACCATTATTGCTAAACCAGACAGTAAGATTATGTAAATCCTCATTTATCTTACGAATAGCCATGTTTAAATTTGATACTTCCGTTGTTATATATATCTGAAGATCATCAGCGTACATATGTATCCGGCAGTGCAAGTGCTCCGTTTTTCGTGCCGGTGAGTGTATAAAAGTTACGCCTATGCATACTACGTTGTTTTACATTGAGCTCTTGGTATTTAACGTTACAGACAAATCTTACGCAAGCGTTTTGTACTCGCTGTAGTTTAGTTTTGTTGTATTCTGTGAGATTTGGAAAATACCCAATTTTTTGAATAAATCTTGACATGAAGTTGTGCATGGGACTCTCATGATTGCCCTAATAATTCTCTTTTGCGCTAGAAACACTCGTTTTGCATTCACCGCATTGTACCAATAGAGAATACTGTATTGTAATACGCTTTGCACCGCTGCGAAGTAATAAACCCGTAATGCGTTGAGACTAAGGCTGTCCCGAAGGTACCTAACTGCAAAGCAAGCCGAGTTTAGTTTATTTACAATTTCGTCGATTTGGACAGACCATTTCAAATTTGAGTCAACAGAAACCCCTAGAAACTTAGTGACTTCAGATTGGTTGATTGATTTAACGCTCATTTTTACTAAAAGAGATTTGTCATTAAAGTCTTTAAAAGACAGTAAAGTAGTTTTTTTAGAGTTCAAAATTAAGTTATTATTTCTACACCAATTTGTCATTTTATCGTTTATCTCAGACAAGCCACTTGACAGGTCGAGCAGATTATCTTTTGCAAGTATGCACAATGTGTCATCGGCAAACTGTATTAAGGCAGGGACCCGCAGATCTGTTGAGAGATCGTTTACAAAAATTATGAAAAGAAGAGGACCTAAAATTGATCCTTGAGGGACACCTTTTTTTAAACTAACTGCATCAGAAAAAACCACTGCACCACAGGTATTGGGGTCTGTACTTTTAATACAAATTTGCTGGGTTCTGTTTTCCAAATAAGAAGTGAATAGATTTAAACAAAGTCCACGGATGCCGTAATGTTCTAGTTTTTGTAAGAGTAAGGCATGGTCTATTATTTCGAAGGCTTTGGATAGATCAAAAAAAATTCCAGAAACAAATTGTTTTCTATCGAGTTGTTGTATTATGGCATTTAGGGAATAGCACAACGCATCAGTAGTGGACTTCTGTGGCAAAAACCCATATTGGTTTGATGATATTAATTTGTTTTTTAAAAAGTAGGACAGCAGTCTGTTAAAAATTACTCTTTCATAGACCTTAGAGAAGATAGGCAACAACGAAATAGGTCTGTAGTTATCAGGAAGATCCTTCCTGCCTTTTTTTAATACTGGAATTACCTTTGAAGATTTTCATTTATCTGGAAAAATTCCAGTTTGTAAACATTCATTGATACCGCAATTTTGTTGCCCACCCACTTAACAACCATAGGGGGTATATTATCCATGCCCGTGGAGAATTTTGGGGACAAGTTTTTAATGATACCCAAGATTTCGTGTTCATCTATAGGAAAGAGAAAGAAATTGAAATTTACAGCGGACCGGTTAAACTGTATTAAGCGGTTCTGGTTTGTAATTATTTTATTTGAGTCAAACTGTGTCTTAAAAATGTCAGCAATGCCTTTTGGATCCGTAATAATTTGTTGATCGTTAAGTAGTTCAGTTACGTCCGTCGTACTTTTGTTTTTTAAAGTTTTGTTAATTTGTTGCCAAACTGTTTTTGTTTTGTTCTTTGAATTTTGAATCATTTCATCATTTAACGCGATTCTGCTATCCCTTAAAAATCTCCTGATATTTCTTTTTTCTCTTTTATAGTGCTCAAGAATTTTAAGATCACTGGTTCTTTTATATAGCAAGAATAAATCTTTGATTCTTAACGACCAATTTTTAATTTGAGTGTACTTAATTTGATTTTTGATTTTTGACTGCCAGTTAGATTGATTCGAGTTCTTTTTAGCGGAAAATTTATATCGAAATAATATAGAAAGATCTCAAGAAACTTATTATATTTTTCATTCGAGCCACCCGCAGCAAAAACGTCCTGCCAAGTTTCCGAATCTAACTGATTGGCGAAATTGTTTAAATTGTTCTGGCTAAAATAACGTTTGTAGGTAAATATTGGTTTTTTCTGATCCGATTTTTTACTTAGATTACCATTATCTAAAGACAAAACTTGGGTGTAATGATCAGAAATGTGAGTCGCAATTATCTCACACTGTGGTGTACTTACAGTAAAATTTGAAAATATATTGTCTATTCTAGTAGCTGTATTTTTTGCCACTCGAGTCATGCCCTCCACGTGCGGTGATAAATTGTATGCAGCGAACAACTGTGTCAGTTCGCCTGCGCAACTGCTTGGACTCGCCTCGGATTCTGCAAAATTCAAATTGTAATCGCCACAGACAATAATTATTTTATTATTGCTAAAAATGTAGTCTAGTAAGGTATTCATTGTCTCTAAGAATATACCAACATCACCAGATGGTGACCTGTATATGCAAACAACATTAAATATTTTATCATTTATCTTAAATTGGGCACAGCAGAACTCGCAGTGCTTATCAATAGGCTTAACAGGTACCTCTAGCTTTGTCGATTGAATTTCTTTATTTACAAAGATAGCAGTACCGCCACATTTAAAAAATATTCGATACGAATAACCCACTAGATTATAGTTATCTAAGCCATAAAACGACATTTCACTATTTTGTAGGTGATGTTCCGCCAAACACACAATATTAGGTTGCACCTCCTCTAATAAGATTGACAGTTCGTTAACTTTACTACGCATACCACAGATATTTAGATTCATGACTTTGAAAACATCGTGCCTCTTTGCTAGATCGATAGTTCCCTCCGCTGCCGTTTCTGAAAAAAACGCCTTACTTGAACGTTGGGGGGCCACATGGCAGGATCCAGGGCTTTACGCAGATTATCTTGATTTATTTTTACCATAAACGAGGCATACAAGTCAGGCTTCTTTGAGTCATGTTTTTCACACACAGCTTCCGAGAACTGTTTTCTGATAAAGCCCTGTAGATTATCGGCTGTTGTTTCCGGCGATAACATGGATACATGGAGAGCTGTTAATTTCGGAATCCCTGCGATGTTATTAGTAGGGGCACCGCTTCCAATAACAACTGGGAACCTCTTGGTATGTTTTTTATACGAAACAAATTTAAAATCGTCCTTTTTTGAGGGGTGGATGTTGGTTAGTTTTTCATGGTTGTTTATTACTGGAGGTTTTGATTCTGATTTTCCTAGATTTATGATCTCACTGTATTGAACTAAGGCTGCAGCTTGATGGACAGCTACAGCAACATCCGATTTAGTGATTTGTTGATTTTTTGTCACCTCGCCAGGTTGTTTCAGTTCAGTCTTTGTTACTCCTATTTTGGTAGGCTTTTCATTAATGGTTTTATTTATCCATACGATGACAAAGTGCGTCCTTCAATTTGGTCTTTCCACTGGTGAAATGCTGGAAAGCTGAAGAAGAATTACTCCAATTCATTATTTCGAAACTTTAACCACACTTCCGCAAAGATCGGTTACGTCACCGCTGGCATCGGTAGGTCGGCACCACTCGGGTCAGAATATGCAGGGTTGCCAGACTGAATGCATGCGCGTTTTAAAAATATACTTTTGCAGAAACGGTTTCAGAATGTACCAGATTCGTAGAATTGTACCAGGTCTGGCAACGCTGCTAATATCAAGACGCCGCCCACATGTGTAACAGCACATAGACCAGGAGTTGATTTATTTGACCTTGGGAAGTGTTCTGCTTTATTATAGCGTTATGATATGTACACCGCATCGGACGTACAGGTCGTTTGGGGTATTGGGGCCCCTAAAATTTCTAGAGCCTTCGATTGTTGTACTTAATTATAATTTAATAATATATTTATATATCTGGTTAATTTATATATATACAGGGTGAGTTTTTTTTCATTATCACTATAGGGTTCTCGGAAACCGTGAAAGATAGAAGGTTGGTTAAATGGAGAAAGAATTGCAGTTTAATGGGCTTATTCGAGATGTGCTTTTGTTTCTTTGAAAAAATCCAAGGCCTACTAGATACAAGCAAACTATTAAAATTACTTAATTTCTTAAAGTCGGTCTAGCGCCGTTATTATTGAAAATAGAAAAAAAATAAGAAGAATAAAAGTTTTAGCTATTTTTACGGTGTTTATTTTACACTTATTAGTTTTCTTCTAGCTTTCATAGTTTTTGAGTTAAAACATTAAGTTACATTTTTTTAAATAGCAATCATAGTTGGCTTAGACATTTCTAAAAAGAGCACACTTTTCCGCTTAAAATGACATAAGGTTTGTTATACCTATTTTGACAAATAATACTTTTATAATAATTTTCGTAATAAGAAAATGACGAAAGCAAAAACTATGAAAGCTAGAAGAAAATTAATAAGTGTAAGATAAACACCCTAAAAATAGCTAAAACTTTTATTCTTATTATTTTTTCTATTTTCAATAATAACGGCGCTAGACAGGCTTTAAAAGATTAAGTAATTTTAATATTTTGCTTATATCTAGTAGGCCTTGGATTTTTTAAAAGAAACAAAAGCACACTTTGAATAAGCTCAGAAAACTGTAATTCTTTCTCCATTTAGCAAACGAGATATGCTCTTTTTAGAAATGTCTAAGCCAACTATGATTGCTATTAGAAAAATGTAACTTAATGTTATAACTCAAAAACTATGAAAGCTAGAAGAAAACTAATAAATGTAAGATAAACACCGTAAAAATAGCTAAAACTTTTATTCTTCTTATTTTTTGTCTATTTTCAATAATGACGGAGCTAGACCGACTTTAACAAATTAAGTAATTTTAATATTTTGCTTGTATCTAGTAGGTCTTGGATTTTTTCAAAGAAACAAAAGCACATCTCGAATAAGCTCATAAAACTGCAATTCTTTCTCCATTTAACCAACCTTCTATCATTCACGATTTCCGAGATCCCTATAGTGATAATGAAAAAAAACTCACCCTGTATATATCTTTATATAACAAAGTCCTTTTCACAGCTCGGTGGTTACTACACAAGGCGAAGAATTTGACTGGGAAAGGGGTTATAGTCAACACCAATCTCAGTACTTGGGCAACGATTACAAGAGCTATTAATGGTTTGTTGAAATAAAACCACTTGATGCTAAGGTCGACAAGTTTCGAAATATATTTATTCCATTCTCAAGACCTACGGAGAGGTTACAGATAAGAAGCGATGTTTGTACAATGTAATTAGTTATTAAGATCTTACCTAACAACTTGCGGCACAAAACCGAAAAGGCACATGTAGTTCACAAAACATGTGACTACAAAAGCAGTACAGCGAATGCAGCATATCACACAACAAAAAGTAATGCTAGATTTTCCTGTCACCAGGTTACATGTTAAAAATCCATAAATACATTTAAAATTAATTAATTACTACAATTTTTATTAGTTTTAAGCCATAATGGCCGTCAATTTGATAAAATTGTTCAAAACCGATAAGGAATGCAAAGAAGTTATAAACTTTGCAGCTGACAGTCGTGGTTCGCGCATGCGCCTTACGATCGGCGTCGGTAGTATACCAGGGACGTTCAAAATGGAAAGGTACTGTTCGCTGGCACAAGTAAGGAAATTTATGAAATTTAATTAAAGGGTAAATTATTTATTTATGGGAAGAA
Source organism: Agriotes lineatus (assembly GCA_940337035.1). Lineage (NCBI taxonomy): Eukaryota > Metazoa > Arthropoda > Insecta > Coleoptera > Elateridae > Agriotes > Agriotes lineatus. Next base: position 136,128 of record CALNHX010001851.1, on the reverse strand, counting down.
AGATATATTATAAGGAGAGTGAAACAGGTTAGGTTGAAAATTATTGACCCTCGATTCTAACCAGGTTGGGGAAAATCTAAAGAAAAATCGTTATTGGACATTGCTAACAGGAGGTGATATGAAACACTAAGGTTGTCAATGTCTGTTTTTGAATTAAGGGTGTTGTTACTGCCAAAAATGTGGCACATTTCAATAAATAAACGATGGTTACTATTAGATTCTGTTGTAATGATTTTGGTATTATCAAAATCCATCTCATGACCCGTACTGTTGACGTGACTAGCTAAAGCACAGGCCTTAGGTTTTACACGGGAATCGCTTTTGTGTTGGGTAATCCTAGCTTTCAACCTCTGTGAAGTTTGCCCAATATAGGTGGACTGGCAACCATTACAATTTATCTGATAGATGACATTTGGGGTTAACATAATTGGAGTTTTATCTTTCAATTTGGAGAAACAATCTTTTATAATATGGTGGTGTTTATCTGCTATTATTATGTGATTAAATTTGTGGAAAACCCTTTTTATTATGTGGGATAGCCCTTTGATGTAAATTAGACTTTTGTACATAGGGGGTTTGTCGTCCCCGTTTACAGACCTAACAAGAGGAGTGGCCCTGTTCATCGTATTGGAGAATAAAATGGAATTTAATAGTGAGATTGGATAATTATTTAATTTAAGAATGTTAATTAATTTATTAAGATTGGTCTTAAGGAAATCTGGGTGTGAGATCGTAAGGATTCTGTGTTTAAGACCTCTTACGACATTAAGTTTGTGTCGAATGTTATGTATCTTTAAAATCTTTATATATATAATTCTTCTGTACGTGTGTATGTGACTGAACTCCTCCTAAACGGCTGGACCGATTTTGATGAAATTTTTTGTGTGTATTTGAGTGGGTCCCTGGATGGTTTAGATTGGCAATTGGACCAGGTAGGTGGCGCTGCAATCGGGTTCTAGGATTTTTTTTAAATAATTTTTGACAATTTTTAATTTTTTTTTTTAAAAGGTTTCTCGCAAATCAGAACATATAACCCCAAAGTTTCACCCCCCCCTCCATCCCCCAATATTTTTTAAAATGAAAAAAAATCGAAAATTCGGAAATCGAATAAACCTTTGCTGAACCTGCTAATAGCGGGCAAACCAACATTCGGGCAGGACAACGTCTGTCGGGTCCTCCAAAATTTCATTTTTCTGGTGACTACCTATCTTTATATATATAATTCTTCTGTACGTGTGTATGTGACTGAACTCCTCCTAAACGGCTGGACCGATTTTGATGAAATTTATTGTGTGTTTGAGTGGGCCCCTGGATGGTTTAGATTGACAATTATACCCGGTAGGTGGCGATTTTTAAAATTTTTTTGACAATTTTTAATAAATTTTTGACGATTTTTCAAAATTTGTTTTAAGATTTCTCGCATATCAAAACATATAACCCCAAAAGTTCACCCCCCACTACCCCCAATATTTTTTAAAATGAAAAAAATCGAAAATTCGGAAATCGAATAAACTTTTGCTGAACCTGCTAATAGCAGGCAAACCCACATTCGGGCAGGACAACGTCTATCGGGTCCTCCAAAATTTAATTTTTCTGGTGAGTACCTATCTTTATATATACAATTCTTCTGTACGTGTGTATGTGACTGAACTCCTCCTAAACGGCTGGACCGATTTTGATGAAATTTTTTGTGTGGATTTGAGTGGGTCCCTGGATGGTTTAGATTGACAATTGGACCCGGTAGGTGGCGCTGCAATCGGGTTCTAGGAATTTTTTTAAATAATTTTTTGACAATATTTAATTTTTTTTTTAAAGATTTTTCGCAAATCAGAACATATAACCCCAAAGTTTCACCCCCCCTCTCCATCCCCCAATATTTTTTAAAATGAAAAAAAAATCGAAAATTCGGAAATCGAATAAACCTTTGCTGAACTGCTAATAGCGGGCAAACCAACATTCGGGCAGGACAACGTCTGTCGGGTCCTCCAAAATTTCATTTTTCTGGTGACTACCTATCTTTATATATATAATTCTTCTGTACGTGTGTATGTGACTGAACTCCTCCTAAACGGCTGGACCGATTTTGATGAAATTTATTGTGTGTTTGAGTGGGCCCCTGGATGGTTTAGATTGACAATTATACCCGGTAGGTGGCGATTTTTAAAATTTTTTTGACGATTTTAAAAAAATTTTTGACGATCTTTCAAAATTTGTTTTAAGATTTCTCGCATATCAAAACATATAACCCCAAAAGTTCACCCCCCACCACCCCCAATATTTTTTAAAATGAAAAAAATCGAAAATTCGGAAATCGAATAAACCTTTGCTGAACCTGCTAATAGCAGGCAAACCCACATTCGGGCAGGACAACGTCTGTCGGGTCCTCCAAAATTTAATTTTTCTGGTGAGTACCTATCTTTATATATATAATTCTTCTGTACGTGTGTATGTGACTGAACTCTTCCTAAACGGCTGGACCGATTTTGATGAAATTTTTTGTGTGTTTGAGTGGGCCCCTGGATGGTTTAGATTGACAATTATACCCGGTAGGTGGCGATTTTTAAAAATCTTTTGACGATTTTTAAAAAATTTTTGACGATCTTTTAAAATTTGTTTTAAGATTTCTCGCATATCAAAACATATAACCCCAAAAGTTCACCCCCCACCACCACCAATATTTTCTAAAATGAGAAAAATCGAAAATTCGGATATCGAAAAAACGTTTGCTGAACCCGCTAATACCAGGCAAACCAACGTTCGGGCAGGACAAAGTCTGTCGGGTCCGCTACCCCTTAGGGGGTGAAATGGGGAAAATAAGCATAAAAATCGATATGGGTGTAGTTATTGAGGTTGATTGCAAAAATGGCATTTATTTTCAAGTCCAAGACTATGGACATGACATAAAATTAAAACTCTATAGTGGTGAATCGGGGTTTCAGAGACAAATTATTTTTGGGCAGCACAACGTTTGCCGGGCCAGCTAGTATGTATATATTTTTTTATTTATTTTTTTTTCTGCTAATGTTTCTCCATTTAACATAATTATTATTGCTTATTTATTTTGCCCCACTTTTTGGTGCTGTGTTAGGCTGATTCCACTGTAGACATTTGACTATTTGGATATGCAGAGTTTATTGACGAAGTTGACTGAGCCAGTTGGGTCGATGGGGGTATGTTTGTAGCTTGTGGTTCTTCTGGTGCTGATGGTTTTTCTTCCTTCTTCTTGCTGCGTTGTCCCTCGATGTCCTGATCTTCTGTGTTGTTTTGTTTTTTCAAGTTGTGGTTATGTACCAACCATACTGTTAGTGTGTTCCATACGCTTGCTAGTAAGGCTAAGCCGCAACCCAATGTTTTGTATATGGCGAGTCCATTTAATACGACTCCTAAAATGTATTTAATGGTTTTTATGATTACGTAGAATCCAATTAAACCGCTCATAAATATTCCTAATTCTGTAATCCAACCCCATATGAATTTAATTGTATTTTTCGCTAACTTTTTGAACTCCTTTTCGTCGAACATCTGTGTGAATGAATATCCTTGGTTGTCCGTGGGGATCCCGGCAATTTTTAGTGAGATTGCATTTTGCACCGCTCTTCTTTCTTGGGAAAATAGAAGTGTTCTTTGGATTTTTGAGATTTCTTCTTTGGTATATATTCCGCTTATTCCTAAAGGTTGGATGGGTTTGAATTTTAATCGGTCTTCTTCTTCGATTCCTAGTAATGTAGGTGCCTCTGCTTCTAAAGGTTGAGGTAGTAGTCTAATCCATCTACCCTCTATAAAATAAAGTGCTGGTGTCGCTGTATTGCATTCGATTTGTTCTGCAAAATTTTGGATTAAATGTGTTATTGGAGCCATAAATTTTGATTCGTTGTTGAATTTGATGGGTAGTTCCTGGTAACATTGATCTGTTCTTCGTATTTCCACTTTCCTCGGGGTGCATTGCATGATATATAAGGCTTCTTCTAAAACTCTTCCTATGTATCCCATTTGGTTCTTTATAATGGAACTTAATGCGTTTGGTGATAGTGGTGCCATTAGTAGTCGGTTTCTCAAGATTTCCCTATGTGTTAGGCACCTTCGATGCACTGTGTCTACATACAGGGTGCTGATTGTTCTTTTGTAAGCCTGCTCAATGTATAATAATTTACTGTTAATATAATTTAACAGGTCGGTATTTTGTGGTGTTAGCTCCATTGTAGCCTTGATGAGGTTGGATTCCCGCATTATAACCATTAAACGAGGGTGTTCTGTCTGCCAAATTTATGTTCCGCATAGAGTGGTGGTTTTGATTAGTGATAAGGCGAAAATTGTGTCTTCTTCTTCGATTACAAGGATTTCCTCTGTTTGCTTATTGATTTGTGAAATAATTTTTGCTGACCCTTGGTATACTAGGGTAAGCCCTCTATCACACGCTGTTTCTTGTAGCCAGTCCCAAACTGTTTTTCCGTACGTGGAATCTATACAATAACTTCTTAGGTATTCGCATGTTAGTCCTGAGTTTAAGCTGATTTCGTTTTCTTCTAATTTAACTGTGGCGAAATATTCCTTTGTATTTATTTTTAATGCGGTGGTTACTATTACTTTCGACCACGAATGACCGTCTTCGTTGTATGAACCTCCTTCGCATTTGGCGTCGTCGGTCACTTGACCTACTATTGTTAAGGTTGCGGTTGTGGTTCCATTGATTAAAATTTTCCCTATCAATTGGTTGTAAATTCTTAGGGTTTGATATCTGTGGACATTTCTGCATTCTTCTTGTTCTAACGCTTTAACAAAGGTTGCTAAGCCTCCTGCTACTTCTGAAGAGTTGGAATGCATCCCGCAATGTGATATGGTCCTGGTAACTTCTACTAAACAAGCGTAAACTTTTTGTTGTTTAAATTCATTCCTTTGTATGACTTGCACTTCCGTTGATTGTTCCTTGTAGTCCTGCTGTGGGTTTGGGCAATCTGCTATGTCCTGAAGGGATATTGTTGTAATGTTGTTATTGGGGTTGTCACAGTCGTAGGCTATGATCGCGAGGTTGAAAGCGCACCATTCACTCAATATTAACATCACCCACGGTATGAGCATTTTCTTCATGTTAACCTGAACGTAATGTAATTTGTATAAGTAATCTTTCTAATTACCACTTTAAATCTTATAAGTTAAAATCAAATATTTGGTTTAACCCTTAATGTTGAAACTCTAATGAGAAACATAAAACACGTTGATAATCATTGAAAAAGAAACAATAAAAAAAAATTATTACTGTTATATTGAAAATTAAAATTGGTTTCTATTTGCCTAAGTAACCGTTTCTCTTTTTAGCTTTGCATTCATATTATTAGTGCAAAAAGATTAATTTGCAAATATTATCACTTAATTATAAATTTCATAATTCTTAGTTAAAATCATATTTTTCATTTAAACCATTCCTACTGAAACTCAGATGAGAAACATACAACAAGTTTATAATCTTTAATAAAATTAAAAATTAATGTTATATCATTGTGTTGAAAATTAAAATTATTTATATTTGGTAAAATAACTGTTTGTCTTATTAGCTTCGCTGTTTATTATTAAGAATAAAGTAATTCAGTTTAAAAATGTTCTAAATGATTATTTCCCATTATTCTATTTCCTTGTAATTCCTACTATGTTAGTAAGCTTTAAAATAGTATTATTCCTACTTAATATTAATTTCCGTTCTTTATTTTTCTTACGTAACTGTACCCACTTTTAAAAATTATTGTTAGTATTTATGTTTCGATTTGGTACCGAATAATAAAATTCTTTTATCTTCGTAGTGTGCTTTTTACTAAGCTTGACCTTGAACATTTTACCATAGACAGTGTTTATTTATTTTTATTCCATCATTATTAAAAAATCTGAAGTACTAACATCGTACTTTATATTTATTTATTTATTTACTTTATGCTTTTTCTTATTCGTTCCTGTTTTTGGACGTCTATTGGTCGCCTTTTACGACCCGCTAGACTCCTAAGCTGTGGAAATATTCTAAACCCCGTTTTCCACACAGGGAATTGAATTTGCAGTGACTTTTAATCTTTTAACGTTCGGATCTCTTACGGATCCTGGATGACTGACGTAGTCCGCCTTGATTACCAGATCCTAAATTTTGCCAATCGTCCATGGCTTGCTGATTTTGAGAAACTAGATTTCTGGTTTGTCGATTTACCTCTAATCTCCAGTTTCTCTTTTTCTTTTCTTTGTCTAACCTGTCTTGTATTTCCCTACACTGGTCTAACCCTTGTAATAATCATAAGCTCACGTCTTTAGGTGTAGGATTGTCGAAGTTTTCTTCGTCGCTACTTACCTCTGACTCACTTATCTCCCAGTCGTTTAACGGATTATTTCCGGGGAAAATTGTATGGAATTTGGTCGAATTTCTAAAATTTTATATGTGTTAAAGCCTTTGCATAACTTTAACCTATTAGCATGCACCACTTGTTCTTTATTTTTATATAATTCTTTAATTTTGAAAGTTACTGGGCCTTTTTGTTCTATAATTCGAAAAGGTCCTATCCAAGGTTTCATTAACTTTTTTGATAATCCTAGTTTTGACGTAGGATCGTATAAATACACCAAATCTCCTATTTGTAATTTAACTTCTTTTGATTTCTTATTATATTGAACTTCCCTTTGTTTTGTTGCTTTCATTAAATTTTCTTTTACTAAGTTAAAAGTAACATTTAATTTTGTCATTAATTCTGACACATAATTTTCGTCCGCATTGTATTTAACTGATTGTGGTTTTAAAATATCATCCATGGGTAATTCAGGGTCTCGGCCATGTATTAAAAAGTATGGCGAGAAGCCTGTGGTTGAATGGGTCCAAAAATTGTGTGCCATTTGAAAATATGGGATCCATTCGTCCCAATCTTGTTGACCTTTTTGATTAATGTGCATAGCTAAAAAGTCTTTTAAAACTCGATGTATTGGTTCAATGGCGCCATTACTAGCCGCATGATACGCTGTTGTTTTTGAATGATTTATTCCTAAAAATTTTCGAAGTTCTTTCATTACTAGTGATAAAAAGTTTGTGCCTCTATCTGAAATTAATTTTTGCATTGTGCCGTGACGTGCTATTACTTTAGTGAATAGGGCTTTGGCTACTGTGGTAGCTTTTTGATCCTGAATCGGAATGATTTCAATATATTTAGAAAAGTGATCTATAAAAGTTAGTAAATATTTGTTTCCATTGAATGAACTGACAAAAGGACCTGTAATGTCCATAGAACAACGTTCAAATGGTTTTGAAATTTCGCCAAAATTTTGGACAGGTGCTGGTTTTAGATGTGGTGATGTTTTCCTTTGATTACAGATGTGGCACTACTCACGTAATCAATAATTTGTTGATTCATATTTGGCCAAACACATCTGGTTTTAATATTCGAAATTGTTTTTTGTTGACCTTGGTGACCAAAAATGGGTAAATCGTGAAAGTCGTGAATAACCTTTCTTATAAATGATTTTGGAATTACTAAACAATCCGTATTTCCCGTACTTTTATACACTAACCCTTCGATGTCTATGTAAAAATTTTAATTTTCGGTATCGTTATTGATTTGCTCCCTGACACTTTGGCAAAAAGTGTCCTTTTCTTGTTCCTTTTTAATTAGTTCTCTATCCCAAACTGGAGTTAATTCTGATTCCGTTGATTTATTATATTCACTGTAATGTTATTTGGGTTTAGTTTATAAATTGTGACTGTGATTGGCGTGTAATAGAAAATATATTTGATCATTTCGTATACTATATCCCATTTTAATTTGTCGAGTCCACATGCTATTTGTGGCATAGCTAAAAATTTATCCCCATTTTCAATTACGCAATTCCTTAAATTTATTAGAGTGTGCCATAACGTTTTATACGTTGGCTTCGTAAAATGCTTAGATTTTGTGACTAGATAATAAATGTTTCTTTCTGGTAGTTTTAACGTTGCGACTAGCTAATCTGAGGAACTGGTTGCTTCCGGAGCGCAGCAAGCAAAAAAAAAGGCAAATAAAATGATCGTTATTCAGTCCCTACACCCTCGGAAACCTCTTTGGAATAACTTTCTTCCTATTATGACTACACAGTTGGGTCCATTTGATGTAAAACGTTTACTTTCGAAACTTTTCACTTAATTTTAATTAAGTGATAATTAAATGTTTAGTCCCAAATGACAAATGAGGATACTAAAAGTAGTTGCAACTCTATACTGTAATTTTATAGGAGCATTTCTTTATTGTTAAACCGAAGGAATATCTTGCGGCAACGAAACTAATATATTTGAGAAATATTTAAACCACGACAAGCAATTCAGAAACCGAACTATAAAGACGTGTGATACACAAAATAGAATAAAATTAAGTCGAATTAATATAACATCTACAAAGAATACACTGCCAAAACGTATGTACGAAGCATAACTAAAAGCAGCAGATAGAGATGATGACAATTGTAGATAGATAGTGTGAAGAATAAGGAAGACGATAAAGTCAATGAAGAAAAATATATACACTGCATGGAAGCCCCTCACGTTGTAATAACGTAAGGCGAGAACCATACAGAAGGGAAAATAAAACAGTCAGATATAACTCATTTAATTTCCACAGATCATTTTCTGAGCTAAAAATTGAAATAGTTTATCCATAAAGCCATCTACACATCCATCTATTCCTGCAACTAACTTTTGATAGCAATTTATAAACCTCGATTGCATATCTTATCTTGACAAATTGGGTCTGGTGAATGCCCCAAACTGAAGTCCGTGGTCCATACCCAAGTGGGGAGAACCTTCCCAGGGGGGCTATTTAACCACTTGATTCCCTTTCGCTGAGCGGGAGTCTTGTAAAACCAAGTGTGAGATCCCCACGTTCCACAGGGAATCATCGGAAGCCCTGTAATACCAGGTGCTGTATTCGCGTGAGGCCTCTCTGCATTGAACTGGAGTCTTGTAAATTCAGGTTCTGTTTTCTCTTGCTGCGCTTCTGCATTGAACTTCGAATGTTTTGATTACGTTACTTGTTTCGCTCGTATCATAGTTGTGCACTTATTTTTGAGTATTGAAATTGCTTGGTAGTAGTATAGAGGCACCTTGATTGTGATATCAAATTAATTCGCGGTGTAATTCGCGGTTTTATTCGCGGTTTTCGCGGTTTTATTCGCGGATTTCGCGGTTTTAATTTTAATTCGCGGTTTTAATTTTAATTCGCGGATTGACCCAATTAATTTCGCGGTTTGATCTAATTAATCACATATGAAGTTTGATATGTAATTTACATATGTGCTACTGAATAAATTACGCATTAGCTTCCGATTAAATTACGCGCGGCGGCCATCTTGGATTTCTGGCGGGAATATTTGAAATTTGAATTTTTTCCGAATTTTTCTAAGTTCCCATATTTGAATTTGAATTTCGCGGTGTGTCGGCCATCTTGGTGCGCGCGCACTTCTCACGGCGGTTGTTTTTAATTTTGAATTTTCGCGGAAATATTTGAAGTTCAAACTGGTAGATCTTCCGTCTCCCTCATCGAAGCTGCTGTCTCTCTCTTGCATTCACTAGCGGAAATATTTAAATTTAAAAAAATCTCAGGCCGACCGAGGATTTGAACGCTCTACGTTCGTGTTGCACAAATTTAGCTACATCCATTAGTGCCTCTAGACCACGGAGTGCTACGGGATTTAAAGGGTTTGAACAAAACGCCATTTCGCAGCTCTGAAGTCACGCCGCTCGACTTTTAAACAACTTATTTTTTCGAAAATTTAAATTTTAAGAAGTGAAATGTGCAGCTTGATGTGATTAAAGGTATATGCAATTTTTAAAAAATTGATTTCGCCCGTGATTTCATTAGAATTAATTATTTTAGCCTCTTATATAAATACGCGTATTCTGTCCGTTAATAATGGTTTATCGCCTAGTATATAGCTGAAAATTTCCTATCGAGTTGTTGATCAATTAAATTAATCGTTTTAGTGTTTTAAAAATTATTTATAAGACAGGCGAAAATTTTAAAACTATACGGAAAAGAGGCAAGTTCTATCGTAAAATATACGGGTTACAAATTTGAGTTTTAGCGGTTATTATCCATTTTCATATTTGAAATGCCAGAACATGACGAATTTTCGGTTGTATAAAGAGGTTTTCGCTCTAGTATTTGAATGGGTTAAATTACGCGATTTTTCTAAGTTCCCTTTTTTAAAACAGGTCGAGACATGTGCTTTGTAATTAGAATCATACATCGAATATTTAAATCAAATAATTTAAAAACGCTACAATGAAATTTATACTGTATTTATCTTGATGCTACAATGAAATTTATACTGTATTTATAGCAAATGCTCGTTTCCTGGAATAGTCTGTTGTGGATTAATTGTTAGCGGTTTAGCCTGAGGCCCTTCTCAGTACATCGTTTTAGAAAACGCCTGCCTGAACCTGTATGTTTACACGGATTGCTTTGTTCGTTGAAAACTCCAGCATTGCCAGACATGAATACAAAAGACGTTATAGCCCCGAGGGTAAACTTTCTATTTTAGTCATTCTCGACTACCTTTATGCTCAACACAGAGCTCGTAATTGCTCGTACGATTTCGTGATATCTTCGTGTTTGTATAAAGCAGTCGCCACCCTATTGCAACACCCTCATTTCGTTTGCAGTGGTTATAGTGATTGTTTTGTGCTTTACGTTTTCAACTGCAACTATGAACACATCCGAGCTAGCTGCCAGTCAAATTCTTGATTATTTCAAGAATGGGGTATATACAAATGAGGAATTTGTTTTACTAGCTTTTAAAATAATTCAGCATAAACTAACTAACGAGGGGATAGTGTTGGAACCGGCGTATTGGTCTGCTTATTTCGAGTTATGCCAAAGCGTTGGAAGGATTCGAGCCAGGCGTTCGTTTGCAATACTATCGGTGAGTAAAAATATATTTTCTATTTTAGAAAATTATGTACGATGGTTTCTTAGCTCTTGTATCCACAGCTCTAAAAAGCATTAGTTTAAAACTCATTTGTGGTTATTCATTTTAAAGCAATACATAGGTCAGTCCCTTAAAATGTTAATATAAATTACAATTTTGCAGGAGGGGCAATCTACGTCGACGTCACCAGCTGGTACTAAGCGTGTTTTGAATGCAGAAGATACGTGCCAAGTTCTACTGAGTAATTCATCAGCAAATGTAAGTTCACCCCGACATTTTTATATTTAAATTAATCATTAGAAAATTCTGGTTTTATACATGCTAAATAAAATACATGCCTGCCACTATACACATGTGATTTTACGGGAAATGTTTTGTAATATATTTCTTTTATAATTTTAGAGCCAGCTGATGAATAAGCCTGGACCGTCGAAATCAGCCGACATGTTGGAACCTGTAAAAAGTATGCAAGAAGTGAATCAGCAGGAAGTGGACCGGCAGCAACCTAGCATAAAGACGTCTACATTGGGCGGCATGTTATCAGATGTAAGTTTTCCCAGACATTTTTTATATTTAAATCAACCATTAGAGAATTCTGGTTTTATGCAAACTAAAATAAAAAACCCCATATTGGACCGCTATACACAGTCAATTTACGGGGAAATGTTTTGTAATATATTTCTTTTATAATTTTACAGCAAATACGTATTTTTTGTAAACAAGTGATTAATTATCGTTGCTTTTCAGTCAAAGCTCTAATGAAAATGTTTAAATTGAAATTTTCATTACAGAATGCACACGACGAACCGCGAACTTCGGCTCAACCTCCAACAACTCATGAGATGAAGTATTTCACCATACTACGCGAGTATCAGAAGGAGCTTAAAAAGTTTAACACTACGTCGGCCAGTGTGACATTTAAGTTCAAACCATTAGAAAAAGAAAATCAAAACCCTATGATTTGGCTTGAGGTAATATAAGAATAAATTTTCATTGGTCCTAGTTATTAAAAAATATTTCTTACAGGATGCATTCCAGGAACTTCTGGAGTATATTCTGCAAAATACGCAGTCTACCGATCGTGTGGGCATTATGTTGCAAAATCATAATTTCCCTGAAAAGCCCCTTGGGATCTCTTTTAGAAAAGTCGATCAACTATCAGTTGCTGTTATCCTAAACGTGGTTGAAAAGGTGATTCAAAGCAACGCGCAGTTCTTTGCTCAAGATGCGATGACGGTCAACATTGATAAGGTCAGTTTGCCTGTAGGCCGAGGTCGAAGTCGTTTAATAGGTAGTAGTTTTGACGATTTTTGCAAACTAAAAAAACAAGGCATAATAGTGGTGCCCACTAAAGATAACATGTGTCTTGCATCGGCTCTTGTGATTGCGATTGCTTTTAGAGATAAAGATGAAAAGTTGCAAGAATTAACATTAGGCTCCCCTATCTTGTTTCATAGAGCTCTACGGCTCTGTAGGGTTAGCGGTGTCGATTTAACTGATGGGGGTAATTACGAAGACATTCAAAAATTTCAAGTATATTTAGCAAACTATACAATAGTAGTGTATAATTCAAGAATTGGTAAAACAACGTATTTTGAAGGCCCTCGCACTAGGGATAGAGTAGTACTAAATTTAATTTTAGAAGAAAATCACTACAATGTAATTACAAGTTTAACTAGTGCATTCACAGCGAGTTATTTTTGTGAACTTTGCAAAATTAAATTTAATAATAAAACTCGACACACTAAGTGCATTTACACATGTCCTTGCTGTCATGATACCCCACCGTGTAATATTATGCTAGATAGCGTGAAGTGTTCTGATTGTAATAGGGAGTTCAGGGGCGCAGAGTGCTTTGCTAGCCATAAAAGATCAGGACTGTGTAGCAAACTTTACCGCTGCTCTATTTGTCTACAGACTATCTGGAAAAACGAAAAGGGTAGAAAGCATAAATGTGGTCACAAATTTTGTCAGATATGTAAAAAGTCACAACCAACGAGGCATTTTTGTTACATGTCGCGGGATATTAAAAAAACAAAAACACCTCAAAAGTTTTTATTTATTTTCTACGACTTCGAATGTAGGCAGGAAACTGAAATCTTAGGTAAACCAGGTAATTACGTTCACGAACCGAACCTTTGCGTAGCGGCTCATGTTTGTTTAACCTGTTCAAATAACGAGAATTTAAAACAAAATTGTCAAAATTGTGGCGAAAGGTTGCATGTTTTTCGGGAGGATCCTGTGAATTCATTTTTAAAATATGTTTCGAAATTAAGCAAAAAATTTAAAGTAACAGCTATCGCACATAATGCAGGGGGATATGACGCCAGTTTCCTTTTACGCGAGCTAATTAAAAATAGAAACAGTTGGGATCCTAAACTGATAACTACAGGCCGGAAAATAATTTCAATAACATGTGGATCAACTAGATTTATAGATTCCCTGAACTTTATCCCTCTACCTCTCTCCAAACTTCCCGGGGCTTTTGATTTTCCAGAAAGTAAAGGATATTTTCCGTACCTATTCAATACCGCTGAAAATCAGAAGTATGTAGGTGCTTTACCACCTATTGAATTTTATGCTCCAAACAATATGTGTACTTCTGATCGTCTAACATTTATTGATTGGTATAACAAACTAGCTGAAAGCGGTTACATTTTTGAAATGGAGAAAGAAATTGTAGAATATTGTATAATGGATGTGCAAATTTTAGTTAAAGCGTGCTTAAGATTTTGGAGGTTATTTACGATCGAAAATGGTGTAGACCCTTTTCAAGAGGCTACAACAATTGCTAGTGCATGTAATTTAGTATTTAGGAGGCGTTTTTTAACAGACAACACCATAGGTATAATACCACCTGGTGGATATAGGATGTCAGACAATCAATCGCGTGTCGCAATTAAATGGCTATCATGGGCCGAATATAGTAGCGGTATAAACATCCAACACAGTGGTAAATCTAAAGAGTTCCGATTACCTAATGGAATATTAGTAGATGGGTATTGTAGGGAAAATAACACTGTGTATGAGTTTTTAGGGTGCTTTTGGCACGGATGTGAAACTTGTTATCCTTTTCAAACTACCGATTCAGATACTGTTGGTAAAAAGTCTGACGCTATGTTTTTACGTCGCGAAAACACTGAAGCTAGGGAGTTTTATAACAGAATTTGTAAGCGGTGGGCCTAAAAATTATGCCTATAAAGTGCATTCATCTGAGAAAGATACAGAAATTGTTATATGCAAAGTTAAAGGTATCACGTTAAATTTCAAGAATTCGAATGTTATTAATTTTGAGTCTATGAAGGAAATGGTATGTAATAATGGAATTGAAAATAATGCTTTATATGTTATTAATGATCGCAAAATAGCTCGTACGTCAAACTATGAGATAATATCAAAACCAGAGCAAAAAAAGTATCAATTTAGTTATAATAAACGTCGGAGACTTGCTGATACCTTTGATACAGTACCTTACGGATTTAGAATGCCTTAAATGGGTGTGTATTTCATTATATTAGATATAAGGTTATAATTTAGTATTAGAATAGTTATAAAACTGTTTTTCCATATAATTTTGGCCCCTATTTCTCTGGTAACAGTGTAATAGAATAGTTAGTATTATTATTTCTCCATCTGTATTATTGTCATGTATTTAATTAGAGATTGTGCTTTATCAGTATGTATTAACTTTTTTTCATAATATTATAAACCATTTGTAACCAGCTTGTTTTTAATTTATGCAATAAAACGATGGATAGATGTAAAAATACATTTATTAAAATATTTTGTGTGTAATAAAAATATGTTTAATTACAAACTATTTGTGTTTTTTCTAAATAACATTAAACAAGTTTATTAAGGTAAAGTATTGGATATATAGTGCTTTTACATATGTGTCATTAGAAACTAAATTATCAGTGAACAGGTTTACAAAGCTTATCATACATGCACCATTCATTTTAAAATATAAATACATTAAACAGTATATGCCGCAAACGTTAGAGCTAAAATCTTGCAAAATTTTTGGATTATGAGACCAGCTGATTGAATTTTGTTGTAAAAATTTTAAATGATAACCGCTTGGAGGGCGGCCGTATGAATCAAAGTATTCCCCATATCCATATTGGTCTATATACACTGCATTCCAATGTTGTCCAGGTCGGTTTGCTGGATCTGTGTTGACGATGATTGCCACAGGTCTTGCAATTCTTGTAGGGAGTTGATCAGAAGCAAAAACATAGCGTTTCACATTCAACAGACTCGGGATTGTTTGCAATATTTTCTGAACTTCCAGTGTATTCATTGCGCCACCAGTCGGATAAAATTAGTATGTTTTCCAATGCACATACAGGCGAACGGATGTTGTGATTAAGGCAACGTACGGCAGCAGTAGTTTTTCGCAAAACTTTTAAAGACGGGCACTCGAGATCCTCCAAATTTACGACGATTTTATTCAGAAAACTTAGAACCTCCTTCTTTTCTTGGCCCTTAACGTACACTTTTTCAAATTTTTTGAGAACTCGTGCTAGCTCTGCTTCAAATTCATCAAAATGTATAGAACCAGAATCCCAGGTTAGACCGTGATGTCTTTGCTCCAGATAGTTTATGCCTTTTTTAACGAAATAGGGCAGAGTGTCATATTTTGCAGGAGGTTTTAAAACGAAAATTGCTAACTGATTGCCATCTGCTGAAATAACAGCCACTTCTTTCGGAATAAACTGTTTCTTATCACCACGGAACCCTTGCAGATCTACGAAGGCACTGTCCATACTGACGAAATGTTTGAGCATGACTAAATTTTAAAAAACTGTTGTTGGTTTTTAACTACTAAAATCCACCAGCACATTTCTGTGTTTGTCAATTTCTACGACGTTATCGAACTCTGCATAAACTAGACAATTAATAGTTTCTTCTAACGCGTTTTGAAAACCCACCTCTAAACGTAGAGCGCCATTTTTAAGAAGGTTCCAGTGTGTTGTTGCATTTGCAGCCAGATCGGGGGTTAAATCAAAAGCAAATAGACAGTAGCCATAAGGGTAATCTTCACGTTTTATAGCGTTGCCTTCATTGAGGAAATGTATACCGCTACCCGAGAATAGTGTGTGATATGCTTGAACGTACATGCCATTCTTAGAAAAATCAGGCTGTAGAGGTTTTGAAGGAATTTGTTGACCGTCGATGTATAGGGAGAAATAATTGATTTTGTAGTTATTAAAATTGAAAGGGTTTGCTGCATAATGGCCGTTAAATGCTTTATTCGATACAAAACCTACAATGCATCGTTTTGGTAATTGCCCCAGAAAAATATTATCTAAAGATTTTCTTTGCACACCAGCCGGAATAGTTAACACTTTAACATCGGATCTTGTAATGGGGTATTTAGCAGGCGCAGTCGCCAAAGCTTTGGTATGCGCTAGTAAAATAGATGGGTTTATTTTCATTTTTCTCACTAGTAAGCTGGCATCACTAATTTTCACTTTGAATGTAGATCCTTCGTCTGCCATTAAATTGAACGAATCTCGGGATCTGATAAATTTGACTTTCATTTCAACTCCGTTTATAAGAAATTTTTCTTGATTGAATAAATCGGAATGCACATGTCCCATCATTTCGACTTGCTTACTTGCAGCAGTAAAAAATTTCCGCTTTACAAATCCTTCATTATGCGTAGTGATGTCATCCATGTTATTGGCTGTGTCGTTGTACCATAGTGTGCATGTTAAATGGGTTGATTTAGCACCATTGCCGTAATTCAGCAGAGTTTCAATGTATGAACGGTATGCGTATGTATTGTTTGGCGGGCTCACAAGCTTCTGATTCAAATACACCTCAACTTGATTAAACATAGAGTGCATCCAATTATTAACAGGGCCTACAACCTCTTTGTCGGTTAATGGTGTATCATCTTGTTTAACAATTTTAGCAGTAATGTATAACATGGTCTGACTTAAATCGATATAATCGTTACCGTTTCCAGGCACAATAAATTCAATCGGTGCATCGTCATTAAGCGAGGAAAGCGGTTTGTAAAAAATCCATTGTCCATTTTCGATACTGGTTTGAGTTGCGGGCAGAGCGAATAAATCTAACTCTGATTTAACACACTCACAAGACTGCGCATGCAAAAACGCCATTGTGAAAACTACTTGCTGGTGAAGATATCGGCGTATGCGGGTTTGACCAGCTTCTGCTTAGCGTTTTTTCTTGTAGACTGATTGTAATTCAGAGTGCGTTGCCTTTTATATCCCGATCCTTCCATTAGAGTATCTATTTTTCTGTCGGCTTTACGTTTGAGATTCTTTCCAGCCTCCTGTACACGGTTATGGAACGCTTCTTTTAGCGGTCGACTTTCACTAACATCTCCTAAAATGTTAGCGCCTGTCCTTAAAGCTTCCTTTCCAACAACTTTAGCACCGGTTTTAAAAAGAGGCAGGATACTACGAAATATTCCGCCTAAAAAGCTTCCGATACCATGACCTCTCTGGTAGGCTGCTCCTCTGTAGATAGCTCCAACGCCTTGACCTGCCTGATTGGTGTAGTATTGTTGGTAAGGACAATCCATAGCAGCTACTGTATCCTCTTAAAGTGTAGTTTTAAACTCAACGTTCCAAACTCGAATGGCATCACACCCGACGTTTCGGTCCTTATATTTATCTCGATATTCTCAAATTCCCTCTTCATGACATTTATATAATGAGTCGGCGAAAATATGGCGTCTTTGTGGCAACCGTAATTATAATTATCAGAGGTCACGTTAACAATACGAAGAAGCGGAGCCAAGACATCTCCTACAAGCTGTGGTTCCACAATATCGCAGTAAATAAACATTTGTGATGGTAAACCAACCCAGATATTTGCGGGGTGGCTTGGTACAGGTGCTTCAGCTATATTTATATCAGGTTTATAACCAAGTTGTAAGGCCAGACGTTGTGAAAATCCTAGCATTTTCAATGACGACGTTTTAATTTCAAGAGACACGCGTTTTGTTACTCTATTATATTGAAAATTCAGCAACTTTTCTAATAACCTGTGATTGTTAATTTCGGCTGTAATATGTTCAATGTTTTCATAATTGCCGGGCTGAATACAGATTACGTGCCATCCATCGCTACCATAGTAAATTTGTTCTCTATCACTTTTAAAATATGAATTAGCGTTTTGCAATACTTTTTTCAACTCAGTATACGTTTCTTCTCCGGCTTGCACTTTAGGTATTTCTGTGCGATAATAGACTAGATTTTCTGTATCTGTCACGGCCAAAAAGGAGCATGGATATTGCACTTCCGCAATACCTGTAACCCATTGCCCCGGTAACCTTATTCGTTTAGGGAGCTGCGTTATGAATTGTGCTGTGGTGTTATTTGGAAAATAGCTCATAGAACTATTGCTAAGTAATGTTAGATAAAATTCTTCATCTGTATTCATAGTTGCTGAAAATTAGCTGCAGGAATCCAAGAGTTGAACTTGTCGTTATAATTTCGCCACTTTACAAAGTACTCTTTGCGCTGACCGTGTCCTCTTTCTTTTAACACTTGTTCGACTTTAAACAAAGCGTTATCATCCAAAGTCACTGGCTGTAATTCCTCTTCATAAAAGACGCCCTCTATCGTATCGTTGCTTAAATCAACTATTTCGTACACAGGTGGTTTTCTAAGAATCACTTTTTTAATTATAAACACTTCGCCGCTCCAATTAGTTTCATATCCTTTCTCGAATGCGTCCTTCGTTCTACTAATTCTTACATGTTGGTTCACTTTATATTTAGGCTTCCTGTCGACTCCCATCCCCTTTCTGTACAGATTGTTCCACACTTCCAGTATATTACCATCATTTACTGCGGAGGGTGCCATCTTGATGCTTGAATGATAGCGGTTGTTATACGAAGTCAGTAAATTTTGTAATACGTCTATGTATTTGTATGAATTAGAGTATGTGAAATAGCGCCACATTCTGGTTTTTAATGTTCTATTGAAACGCTCAATGACTGATGCTTTAACATCAGGGTTTTGCGTCACGTAAAAGTTGATATCGTGTTGTTTGAAAAAATTCTGTACGGCTCTAGCAACAAATTCTTTGCCTTTATCGGTTTGTAAATTTATGGGCGTGTTACCGGCTTCAGCAAATATTTCACGAAATGCGTTTATTACTGAAGTAGCCGTTTTAGATTTAAGAGACCTCGCCCATGTCATTTTACTAAACACATCAATTACGGTTAGAATAAAATTATAGCCGTCGTTGTGTGAGGCTAAACTGCGCATGTCGCAGAGATCAGCCTGCCATAATTCGAAAATGTTGCTAACAATGTACTTGTTTCTAGGGAATTTTTTTCTTGCAGTTTTGTGAATAGTATAGGCGTCCTGTTTCTTTAGCCATTCCTTTACTTCACTACTGGGACGATTATTTTTCACGGAAGAAATTAATGAGTTTGCGCCTGCGAAGCCTACTGGGTTGGCCGGATCATAATAGATAGCATCCAAATTCATTTCTGCTATGTTAAAGTTTAAGACGCTCCCAGCCCGATATGCCCTTTATTTTTGGTATCGACCTCCGCGTTGTTTTCGTTATTTTTCCTGCTTTTTGCGTTGCTGTTACTGGCCTTGTTAACGGATTCGATTTAGACTCTGTTTCGGTGTCGTAGTTCTCACTTTCCACCTCAGAACTCCTCACGTCTTCAGTGTGAACTGCTAAAATTTTGCGTTTCGAGTTCCCCCGCAGCACACTTGGGAAATTTTTTTCTTTAA
The DNA here is from genome assembly GCA_940337035.1 of Agriotes lineatus. Lineage (NCBI taxonomy): Eukaryota > Metazoa > Arthropoda > Insecta > Coleoptera > Elateridae > Agriotes > Agriotes lineatus. The sequence continues at coordinate 116,473 of CALNHX010001851.1, read as the reverse complement.
TGTAATCAGCGAACTTGAGATGTCCCGATGGACTTGCAATTTTTTGAGGCCTTAGAATGGCGTGCACTAGATCGGTTATGTTAGATGATGGTAAAATTTCGCCTTTTATAGTAACTGTCCCCTTGCTATCCCAGTCCACATCCTGTGATGCCCTCAAAAAACGTAAGAAAGCTTCGCCTTTTTTCTTAAAAGTGCTAGGTAGTGTAGATAAAATATCACCGTCTGAAATACTGCTGCTGGTGTTTGATTCTATTGGTATTTTGATTGATTGTCTTGTTTGGTCGGCAAAATGCAGATAACGTTGCAAGACTTGATTGTACTGTACCCATTTATCGTGGTCAGATAATTTAGATTTTAAAACTTTCTGCATTTCGTCATCAAGCTGTGATAATATATTTTGCTCGGGATTCTCAGTAGCCTTAAAGCGGTGCATAACTTCAGGCGGCACAATCATCATCTTCTTTGCGTGGTCCATTTTATTTAAAAATAGAACTCAATACACCCGTAATTAATGGGGCTAAGATCAACGGCAAGAACGCACCCCCTTTTTGAGTTAAAATTTTTCGCTTCTTTTTGATGGACTCTCCAGGTTTAATTAATTTTCTAAGTACTTTTTTATGCAGGGCTATCTGAGTCTTCTGCTTAGTCGACAAAGGTATTTTTCCTTTTAGAGTGTTATATATACACTCGCAGACACAATGGATTTGTTTATCGTTAACGGTTTTTAATAATGCGATGCGTTCTTTAGAACCTAGTTTATGTAGAGCACGCAGCAACTCTGAATTCTTAATCACCGCTCGAGACATCACTAGTGAATGATTGTAAATTGATTCGAGTTGCTGTTTTTATACCCCTTTTTAGGCATATAAATATAGCAAGACCCATCCTCTCTAAAAATAGACGTTCGGTATCTTGCAATGTCGGGGGTACTTTGTTTTAAATCGAATAATAAATACCCGTGTGGCTTAGATGTGGCGTTTTCATATGCCTCCTGTAGAAAACGAGGATTTTCTGGACATATCTGCCTGGTTAAGTGCTTTATTTGAGCTCTATCTCGCGGATTTTTGAAAAGAATAATGTAATGAGCATTTAGGGAAATATCCCGCTGTCCTTTTCCTTGGTGAAAAATGTTTTGCGTAATAAAAAAAACACTGAGATTGTGGTGATGGCTCCCCTTGGTGAATAGGTCAACGACCGAGTTATTTGTCTCCCTCATTAAATCGTCGATTATTAAAAGTTTGGGTTCAGACCCCTCAAAAGATGTCATGTCTGGCAGACCTTGTTGAAATTCGACTAAAGATTTTAAATCTTCGTACAATTTTTGCCACTCGCCATAACACCAGATAACTTTAGCGAAATTTACACTGCAGAGTTTTTTCATATTTTTCAAGAAATTTATTACAAAAAACGATTTGCCCGATCCTGAGGGGCCTGCTATGATAGCAGAAAACGGATGTGAAAACTGATGCTCCATTTTATACAGTGAGCGATTATTACAGTAGGGCCGTCGTGAATAAACTAACTTAAAAAATAAACACGCTCATAATAAATACATTAAAAATATGGTAAGTGCGGGAATCGAACCCACGACCTCTTTCGAGATCAGATCTTAAGTCTGACGCCTTAACCACTCGGCCAACCTACCTCATGTATAAACCAACACTCGCCGCATAATTAAAAAAGAAATACAGTTTAAAACATTTTTATTCACATTTTCATACAATATTTCATATAAACTAGGACATGTACGATTTCATGCGCTCATCTGCATCAATCAGCTTCTGCAATTCTATAATAACATACATTTTAAATTTGAACACAAGTTCCCACAATAAAATATCGTTAGCGAAAGTCCAGCGCAGAGTATTAAAAATGATTGAATCATCAAGACACAAATTTTCTGTATGTATTACTTTGTCAACGATCACTTCACCAAAATTTTGGAAATTGCACTTTACACGTTTCAAGTCATTTATTTTCACAACCATCAAGTTGTACATCGGCAATAAATTTGATAGTGTTTCATACGTTACGTAAAGAGTAAACTTGTTCTCGGGGTCCTTTGTAATAATCCTGCAGGTATCATTGTTCACGTACTCCACTGTGTGCTCAGTTAATTCATATCTGAAAGTCCCCTGCTTGGCCATCACAAATATGTCCGGTAGCGCTTCCACAAAAGCCATGAACGACTCGGCTGTGAAGGAAATACCAGCACCAATGTCGGTCTTCAGAATTCTTGCAACAGGCGAAAATTGTTTATAAGGATCCAGACCCAAATGAACAACCTTGCTGGCGCTATTGTTTAAAGGCACAGTGAGGTCGCATAATAACCGTTTCTTTTCCCGTCGGGTTTGGCGGATCTCAGGCGTCACGATCGGTGCTACGTCATAGGAAGGCATCGTCTCCTCAATGAACACCCGCAGGTCCTCCTCGGTGGCATCTAGACGTGGTGAATACCCCTTGGCCTCCACGTTCATGGCTGGAGGCTGTGGCGGTGCATCGTGTTGTTTTTTATTTAAAAGATGCGTTTTCTTACTTGTTTTTTCTGCTGCCGGTCTCCTGGTGTAGGGGCCTGGTTTTTCTTGGCACTTATTAACACTTCGAGGATCCATCTTAGTTACACTGGTGGCGTTGACACGACGACTAGGAGTGAAGCAATTCGATGCGTTATAGAGACCGCAGACACTTTTATACAGGTACTAAAAGCATTACGTCAGAGGCACCCCACTCTCGAGCCGGAGCATGTCGGTGCCTGTGTTTTGCAGTGCAACCTCTGACAGACAAAGCACTGTTAGTCACAAAGCACATGTCTCGACCTGTTTTAAAAAAGGGAACTTAGAAAAATCGCGTAATTTAACCCATTCAAATACTAGAGCGAAAACCTCTTTATACAACCGAAAATTCGTCATGTTCTGGCATTTCAAATATGAAAATGGATAATAACCGCTAAAACTCAAATTTGTAACCCGTATATTTTACGATAGAACTTGCCTCTTTTCCGTATAGTTTTAAAATTTTCGCCTGTCTTATAAATAATTTTTAAAACACTAAAACGATTAATTTAATTGATCAACAACTCGATAGGAAATTTTCAGCTATATACTAGGCGATAAACCATTATTAACGGACAGAATACGCGTATTTATATAAGAGGCTAAAATAATTAATTCTAATGAAATCACGGGCGAAATCAATTTTTTAAAAATTGCATATACCTTTAATCACATCAAGCTGCACATTTCACTTCTTAAAATTTAAATTTTCGAAAAGATAAGTTGTTTAAAAGTCGAGCGGCGTGACTTCAGAGCTGCGAAATGGCGTTTTGTTCAAACCCTTTAAATCCCGTAGCACTCCGTGGTCTAGAGGCACTAATGGATGTAGCTAAATTTGTGCAACACGAACGTAGAGCGTTCAAATCCTCGGTCGGCCTGAGATTTTTTTAAATTTAAATATTTCCGCTAGTGAATGCAAGAGAGAGACAGCAGCTTCGATGAGGGAGACGGAAGATCTACCAGTTTGAACTTCAAATATTTCCGCGAAAATTCAAAATTAAAAACAACCGCCGTGAGAAGTGCGCGCGCACCAAGATGGCCGACACACCGCGAAATTCAAATTCAAATATGGGAACTTAGAAAAATTCGGAAAAAATTCAAATTTCAAATATTCCCGCCAGAAATCCAAGATGGCCGCCGCGCGTAATTTAATCGGAAGCTAATGCGTAATTTATTCAGTAGCACATATGTAAATTACATATCAAACTTCATATGTGATTAATTAGATCAAACCGCGAAATTAATTGGGTCAATCCGCGAATTAAAATTAAAACCGCGAATTAAAATTAAAACCGCGAAATCCGCGAATAAAACCGCGAAAACCGCGAATAAAACCGCGAATTACACCGCGAATTAATTTGATATCACAATCAAGGTGCCTCTATACTACTCTTGGTTTTTATTATAGCTGTACGGATGTTTCAAAGAGTTAAACCTGCTTACATTTAATTATTGGACTAAACTTAAATGTCGATGTAAATTTTATCGCCGATTTAAATGTAATTAGTGATGTACACTCTGAATTCCATATTCAGATTGGTTATTAATTATTGATTGTGAACTTGAACGGGATTCAAGCTGCCACACTTCCGAGTCATTGTGGAGAACGTTGGCTCTATTGGATAATGGATAATACCCATATATACAGATCTGTCTAATGCGGGTCACGCGGTGTTGTACGCATTCATGGGGTAGCTAATGAGACTACTCATGGCTACCATTGTCGTGTGCCGCTTAACACTGTTTGGGTGTGGATATACCCACGGTTTTACATTCTACATTGAACATTTAACTTAAATTTAATTGAGTAAACATTTACTCAATCTTAAATTTGAAATCGGGAATTATTCAAAACTTAATTGCATAATTATTTGTTTTTTTTTAAATTTATCTAATATCATCACGCATAAAGTTTACTGAACCACTCATCAATTATACTTGAAGTAATATTCTCTGCTGTTTTATTTATTTCTGCGTATTGTGTACTGTTCTACGGACTCGCTCTCTGTTGTTATTCGATCTTATCTAGATTCGCCGTTACAAGTTTCATCTGGGAGTACTATTTCTAAAGCTAGAAAACGGCGCCCTTTTTGGATTATCATTCGCAAATAATCTAATTTTTTAGTCGGAACCCACTCCAGACTTCGACTTAAGCTGTCGCGAGCGTATGATCCCATGCTCCTGAAATAGTCAACTAAGAATTATTTTACAGGTACCCAGCATTGTTTAGCGCAGGGGTAACTTTATGATTATTATATGCATATATGGAGAAAACGGTAGCAACCCGGATAGTGGTTCTATCATACTAACACCTTTAGTGGTCGTGACCCCTGTGAAAGGGCATCGTTTTTTATCAGTGGGTTATGCTAGCCGCCTATCCAGCAAGCAGGCGAAGATAGCTTATAAAACCACATCTTATGTGTGGTAGTAACATGCCATCAGCCTATACTAAGAGGAAAAATAAGATGTATTTCTCACAATCAATATAACATTTTCTAGTGTTGAATATATACTACACAGTACACCCTACATGCGCCAAATATTAAATACAGGAAAATGGGTGCAGAAACACTAAAACTCATAAAATAAAGAATTCCCACTAGAGAAATAGATGAACACAATTATGAAGTGGAAATATCAGGCAGAAGATACATACAGATATGAGACACTATAACACAAATCAAATTAAAAAAAACGATAGAGAATAACAAAAACATAAGCTCAACTAGTAAATGGAAAATCGAGGATAATTAAAATGAAAGATCACAACGGTATTATAGTAAGAGAAACAATATAAGCTTGGGAGTGGTCGAAAACTTATAGAAAGCTCTATACTAACGTGCCTTAAAAAAACCCTATCGAGAGGGCTTTGAACTAGATTTTGTCTTACGATTGCATGTTGGTGATGATTACATCGCTCTACCCAGAATTCAGCGCGCTGAGTCACTTGAGTTGCCAGTTTTCTACGTGTGGTTATGTGTTTACACGCAAATTATTACGGCGCTCTATCCGAAATTCAAAGCGCTCGGTCACTTGAGTTGTTAATTATTATCTAAATGAGGCTGTGTTCGTACGCAGTAGGATAAGTAAAATGAAAGATCACAACGGTATTATAGTAAGAGGAACAATATAAGCTGTGGGAGTGGTCGAAAACTTATAGAAAGCTCTATACTAACGTGCCTTTAAAAAAACCTTATCGAGACGGCTTTGAACTAGATTTTGTCTTACGATTGCATGTTGGTGATGATTACATCGCTCTACCCAGAATTCAGCGCGCTCAGTCACTTGAGTTACCAATTTTCTACGTGTGGTTATGTGTTTATACGCAAATTATTACGGCGCTCTATCCGAAACTTAAAGCGCTCGGTCACTTGAGTTGTTAATTATTATCAAAATGAGGCTGTGTTCGTACGCAATCCATAATAGTATATTATATCATGAGGGACTAAAGTGCACCCGGGGATCCCGCGAGTGGAGTTTGTTGCCTCGAGGGGGAAGCCCGAGAGCAACAACCACTCAAAGGATTTAGGCACTTTAGTACCGAGGTATATACGCTATCTTTTGCACTTTTGGGAACATTATCATCAAACATTTCCAAAATTTGGAATCTGTCAATTTGGAAACTGACATTTACAATTTATTAAAAATTGAATTGCAGCAAGTCCTGGATAGTCTGAATCAGTTTGCAGTACTGAAGTGTATTGTCAGTATATGTCAAATTCGAGATTTGCAGGTTACGTTTTGCGTCAGTGTGTGTCAAAGGACAAACAAAACCTAACCTACTAACCTCGTGTGTACATAAATTTACCATAGTTACGGTATCATTTTTACATTAGTCCCTAGGGATTAAATGAGCTACTTTAGTCCCTGTTTACGGGGACTAAAGTATCAACTTTAGTCCCGGAAGTGCAAAAAATAAGTTACTACATGACTTTAAAAAATTATTGTTTGGCGCAAGACTACTTGATAACGGTTTTTAACGCACTTTACAAGATTGCGAAGATTAAATGCAGCAGCTGCTGCTCTTAAATAAATGAAAAATGACAGGCCTCATGGTGGAGACCGAGTCACGTCCGAAATGCTGAAACTACGAAAAGAGACAACCTTTTAGAAGCTCTAAAATTGCTTTTAGATATGTGTTTGAAGGAAAAGAAAATACAATTGGCTTGTCAAATCCCAGAGGTGATCTTGTTATTTAAAAAAGTGTACACTTTAGATATTAGTAACTGTTAGCCTTTTGTCACAGATGTACAAGTTATTAACTAAAATTCTATCTAAACCAGTAACGAGTAAACTGGTAGACTATAAAAACGAGGATTGAAAAGTATACCGAGTATAATATACCCTTAAAGCATTAAATGATGCTAGAATAAATGTACGTTATGCCGAGCTTATATGAAAGCACAACGCTGCAGATGAACATTAACGAAGACATAAAGGCCAAAAAAATCCTATACAAAGAGGAGTTGGACAGGGGGGCGCAATGTCTCCAAAACCTGTTACTTTAACACTGGGATGAGAGAGGTGTAAATGTTGACCGTAAATATTTGAATCAACTTTGATATGCTGACCATATAGTACTTATGAGCTGATGCTAATGAACGCCACGAAAGTTGCTAACTCGATGAACACTTCAAAACGGATAGGCTCAAAAATGAATTTAAATAAAATGAAGATTATATCGAACTAGAACAGACAATTTGCAGTAGAACAATGCGCCAGAGGGACTGTAAATAAATATGTGTACATGAGCCACATTATAAAAATGGGAAAAGAGAATCAAACATCAGAGATTCATAGGCGCATTCGTTTGGGATGGGTCGGATTTGGAAGATTTGGTACAACTCTGAAATACCAATCTACCTTAAGCGACAAGTGTTCGACATGTGTACACTACCAGTCTTAATTTACAGCCTAGAAGCTGATACATTAACAGGAATTATTGTAAAAATCCATCTTACAACTGGTGTAACGGATGTGATCTATATAGTTGCATGTGGCGTTCAGCTGGCCACGTTGCTTGTAAAATTAAAAATTACTGGCCTAATAGAAACATCCATTGGCGTCAAAGAATTACAAAGAGAAGCTTGGGCAGACCACAAAAAGGATGGGTGGACGCTATTAGAGGAATTTTCCGAAAAATCTAGTATCCAACTGCCCAAAACAGAATATTTTGGAAAAAACTACGGGAGACCTACATCCAGCAGTGAATGATAAATAGCTGAAAAGAAGAACGAAGAACAATATTCCAACATTAACATAAATTATCTCCAAGAATTAATTTCAAAAGTCTTTTTACAGCTAAAATTGTAAGAGATATAGCTGCCTAAACATGTTCGTTATAGAAATTGACTAATTCATAACTATCGGGTAAAATAAATCACACGGACCTACGATCTTTGGTGAGCTTTTGAGAAAAGCAACTACAATAATCCCTTTTTTTGCAATCGTTATAAGAAAGATTTTGTATCCGTTTGTAAAAGATATTATATTCACACTGAGAATTTTACTTAGATTAAAATCAATTTTAGTGAGTCTATTCAGTAGCTTAATTTGGCAGGGAAGTAGAAAGTCAATTCCTAATAGGTTTACGGGCGCCACTAAGTTATGAAATATTGCTTAAGGTAACGATAAGTTTCTGTAACCCGGAAGAGAACGACTTCGGCATAGATAATGTTTTGGAAATCAGGCAGTTGCATACATACCATGCTTTCTATTATTAATGCTTAATGTATTATTATATTATCTACTATTACGATCATTTAATGTTAAAAATTTATTGATAATTATAACAATACCTTAGTTTTTTTTTAATAACTCCATTTGTATACAATCTGCTCTTGCTGAGGGCAATAAGTAATATATATGGTTAAAGTTAACTTATGACAGTCTAAGCTACCTTACAAGAGTCTTGTGGAAAAGGGTACCAGCGAACCCTCTCCATACAGAAGTTTTTCAGGTAAAGAACAATTACTTTAACGGTTTTGACATAATAAGTGTTATACAGGATTAATCAAATCGAGTCGGCAAATCTGAAGGTTTAAATCTTTTTAGCCTTCTTGTTTCGTTGTTTTCAAGCATTAAAGTATGAACGAGTTCGTTTGGATAAGCACTAAGTCTGTCTTTGTACTTTTTTGCGTAGTTTTGTATTTCGTTTTTCACTGTCAGAACACTCAGATCACTCAGTATAACTGTATTAGGCACGTACCACGGCGCGTTAACAATCACACGAAGCACTTTATTTTGGAAGCGTTCCAAGATCTCTACGTTGGACTTGCTCGCGGTTCCCCATAGGGATATTCCGTATGTCCATATGGGCTTGAGGGCGACTTTATAAACTAGCGGTTTATTATGTAGTGACAGCTTAGAGCTTCTTCCAATTAGCCAGTAGAGTTTGGTAAGTTTGAGTCCCAGTTGTTTGCGCTTGGTAAAGATGTGGATTCTCCAATTCGGTTTTCGATCCAGTTGGAGGCCAAGGTATTTAACAGTTTTGGTGTGTTTCAGTTGCTGGCCATTGAGAAATACCGGTGGACAGTTACTCCATTTCATCGTGAAAGTACTATGGTGAGATTTAGATTCATTAACTTGTATTCTCCAGAGTTTGAGCCATTGTTGGATTTTGTTTAGATGAGTTTGTAAGTATTTGGATGCAGCTTCATGCTGAACATGGGATGCTAGTACTGCTATGTCGTCAGCGAAGGTTGCTGTAGTGGTTCGTCGCGACGTTGGAAAATCAGCTGTGTACAGAAAGTAAAGTAAAGGGCCCAAAACACTGCCTTGAGGCACTCCAGAGAGAATCGGTTGAAGATAGGTAGCTTCGTCTTTATATTTAATGAAGAACTATCTCTCAGTCAGGTAGGACTTGATGATAACGTATATTTGATGGGGGAATATTTTTTTCAATTTGTAACATAATCCTTGATGCCAGACCTTATCGAATGCCAGCGAGGAGTCTAGGAATGCAGCAGAGCAGAATCTATTGCCTTCAAGATTACAGGCTATCTTGTTTACTAGCCGGTGAATTTGCTCAATTGTTCCGTGTTGGTTTTGGAAGCCAAATTGGTGATTTGGAATAATCTCTTGTTCGTCCAATATAGGCTAAATTCTCAGCAGGATTAATTTTTCAGAAATTTTCGACAGTATAGGGAGAAGACTAATGGGCCTATATGGCGTTACTTCTCCAGGGGGTTTACCTGGTTTGGAGACCATAACTATCTGGGCTATTTTCCAAAGGCTTGGGAAGTGTCCTATTCTCAGTACAGCATTATATGTATTGTAGTGACAACAATGCACCACATTAAACAGCTAATATTTATATAATAGCTTCTTTTTTTAGCCCTTATTTAATTTTAAGATGAATTATGTATTTTGAATAATTATTTTAATCGAGTACACTTATCAGGGAGGTTCGCCAATCTAGTGATCTGTTAATTGAATTTTAAATGGTATTCTTAAAATCTTTGACTACTAAATGACATTTAATGTCAACTTGACTTTTACACGTTTTCAAACCAGGTATTGACAATTATACTTTACATTGAAACACATATCAATCAATTCACTTACGTAAGTACTGTATTAAGTTTATTCTTTTACTGATTGTTATTCAAATAGCTTTTATAAATTCTTTACATAAACCTTAAAACGTCTCTAGCTTTCACTGTAAAAATCCAACCAACAGCTTCCGATGTCGACAGTCTGCAACGCCTACCGCTTATTCCTCAAACAGTAACAACGATGATAGTCCGCCAACCGTCGAACTGCATCTATTCTATCAATAACTCCTACTGTTCTTTGAATCCAGTCCTGCTCCCTTTTAAACGTCACCGTCACACCAATCGACTTCAGGTAAGTTTTAGTATTATTGATGATTCAAATCTAACCTTGTTTATTCTGCAGATAGTCCCATGTCTCCAGCAACACCCAATAAAATTATCCAAATCAATCAGCTAATTATGACAACCTCCTTTCAAATGCTTGACTTGTCTTCCATGCAACCACCCATGTCACCAATGAATTCTTATTATGTCTTGTATACATCAACAAACCCAAATGCCATTCAAATAATATAATTTTCTGTGTTATTTATTTCCGATTCACTATTACACCACGTAGATTTGTTTATAGCCCCTTTTAATTTGCATTTACCAGACAATGATACAAATTAAGACATTAATTTCCCCTTTTTCTATTTACCAAAATTCGTTATTTTAAAAATACATGTACATCTTTCATGAGTTGTTTCAGTAACTATTTAAACAAAATTTTTATTCCTGTTAGATACAATTCTTATTGCACACTTATTTATTTTAAATATCCTATTATTACATGCCATTAATTCTTATCATTCTAACAAATACACTTGTCAATTGTAACCTTGGCTTGAACTTTATTAAAATTAAACTCAACCATCAAGTTTGTATACTCCAATGTTATTTCATTATCAAATTACCTCACTCATTGTCTCAATTAAATTTCATTATTCATTTCAAAATTAACACCCAATTCTATCCAAACACTTCCAGATTTGATTGTAGTAATCTTCCAAATTTATTAGTTTTATATCTTTATCTTTCAACCACCTTTAGTGTATCACAACAGTATATTTGACTAGCAAGATGCCCGTTCTTCGTATGAACTACAAATGTTTGTTTCTTCTTCTAAATCTTAAATGAATTCTGGAGTCCCCCCTACCCCTCACTCAATACGCTAAACTAACAAAGGCTGGAAAACAATATTGTAGGTAAAAAAACAATATTCTTTCGAAAAAAGTTCTCCTTAACTCTTATATTCTTCACATCTCCCTGGATATGTTTATATAATTGTCGTTACCCTTATATAGGTTAATAAAACTATAGTTTTAGTATAGCAATTAGATAAAATCAAAAATCTATGTACTTATTAAATGTTGTATTTATAAATCATAGCAGGATACCCGTTTCCACCACTTGGGGATGGAATTTCAGAAATTCTCCTATTTTATTATAAGCGTTATTGAGAAATTCGTGAAAACACAGTTTACCCCTTTTCACCCCTCACGGGTAAAATTTCTAAAAATTATTTCAGCCCGCTTTAAGGGTGTAATGTAAAAACACCCTAAAACCTCTTTCTAAAGATTTGACAAACACATCTATATGCCAGAAAAGATTGCTCTAACTCAACAAGCACAGGAGATGCAAAGGGTTCCATAATTCACCTCGAATACAGATTCGTACCTTTAAGGGTTGATTAGGGCAAAATCCTTAAATATGTTTTTAGACATTTGCCTTGGATGCCTATGCAAGCACACACCAAGTCGATATCTTATCGGGTCTAAAAGATATTGAAGAATTCGCGAAAACACAGTCTACCCCCTTAGGGGTAAATTTTTAAAATCTTTTAAATCACTTTTTAAATATTTTAAAAATACATCTATATGCCAGAAAAAGAATGTTCTAACTCAATAAACATAGGAGATACGATGGGTTCTTTAATTCACCCCGAATCCATATTTGCACCTTTAGGGGTTGATTAGGGCAAAATCCTCAAAAACGTTTCTAGGTATTTGCATTGAAAATCTTTGCAAGTACACACCAAGTCGGTATCTCATCTGGTGTAAAAGATATTGAGGAATTCGTGAAAACATATTTTACCCCGTTTCACCCCGGGGGGGGAGGGGTGGTCGAATTTCTATAAATCCCTTCTTAGCACTACCTTACTTACTTACTTACTTAATCCTAATGTCTTTCTACCCTTTCGGGTGTAAGACGTGGGTGGCGTTGAGTTATTGTCTAGGTTCTCGTTTCCAAATTTCTTTCCAGGATTTCCTGTCTTGCGCCCTTTGCTTCACTTCGTTCCACTGTACGTCTCTCCTTTCTGCTGCTTCCCTTATTACTTCTAACCATGTTCTTCTGGGTCTTTCCCTCATTTTCTTTCTCATGGGTTTGGCTTCTGCTACTCGTTTGACTATTTTATCGTCTTTTCTTCTTATGACATGTCCATACCATCTTAGGTTTCCTTCTTCAATTGATTGTAGTACCGGCTTTGTTTTTAAGTTTTTCCTGAAGGTTGAGTTCTTAATTTTGTCTATCTTTGTTTTTCCCTCGATTTTTCTGAGAAACCTCATTTCCGCACTTTGGATTCTGCTTTTCTGGCTTTGTGTAAGCGTCCATGTTTCGGAACCGTAGGTAAGGATCGGTGTTGCTATTTTTTTAAACACTTCTGTTTTAGCCGATTTTGGGATTTCTTTTTTCGCCAAGAATTTGCTCTTTATCGCATTAAATAGCCTTCCTGCTGATGCTGTTCTTTCCTTTACTTCTTCATCTAGTCTCCCGTCCTGCGTTATTGTCGAGCCAAGGTATTTTAAGCTTGGTACCTGTTCTAATTGTATTTCTCCTATCTTTATTTCATGCTTTTTGTCTTTCCTACTGGCTATCATCGTTTTCGTTTTTTGTTTATTTATTGTCATATTGAAAGTTTCTAAGTTGTTTTTATATCTTTCTAAGTTCTTGTTGAGCGTTTTTTCATCTTTTGCTACTACTACCATATCATCTGCGTATAGGAGTTCTGAGATTTGTATATTCTCCATTTTCCGGTAGCCCACTGGGTAAGGTATTACCTCGCTTTTCGCTTGTTTAACCCCTTCATCTAACACTAAGGTAAATAGCAGAGGGCTTAGTATGCAACCTTGTCTTACACCTTAGGAGATTCAAACATTTGTGATCTTTCTTGCCTGACCCTTACAAAATTTTTGGTCCGTGAGTATAATGCCTTAACACCCTTAACCAGTTTTTCTTCTACTCCTCGTTTTTCTAATATTCTCCAAATGTCTTCTCTGTTAACTTTATCGAAGGCTTTCTCAAAGTCGATGAAACAAAGGTGTACCTCTCCGTCTTCTCTGATGGCTTTTTCTATTATTTGTGGGATTATAAATATTGCATCCATTGTACCTCTGTTCTTCCTAAATCCCTGCTGCGTGTCTTCGATAGTTTCTTCTAAAGTTTCTCTTAATCTTTTCTCTAAAATCCTTGCGTATAGTTTGCCTACTGTACTTAGTAGCGTAATACCCCTATAGTTATTGCAATTCTTTCTGTCCCCTTTCTTGTATATTGGGATTATTATCCCGATTTTCCAGTCTTCTGGAGCTTCCCCATTGTTCATTACCTTGTTCATTAGGGTTTTTAATATTTCAGGTATTTGCGCTTCTCCTGCCTTTATCAAGTCTCCAGTTAGTTCATCATATCCTGGCGCTTTGCCTATTTTCATTTTCTTTATTGCCTCTTCAATTTCTTCCTTAGTTATGTCTTGTTCTGATGTTTGCCTTACTATTTCTGTAGGGTTATTGCTTTTCCGCATGTTTTCTTCCGTGTTTATGTCATCTGCACCCTCTAATAAATCCCTAAAATATCGTCTCCATCTCTCCATTATTTTTTGCTCCTCTGTGATTATTTCCTCTTCTTCGTCTTTGATGTTCATGAGTGTGTCTCCTGTGCTTTTCCTTGCATTTTTTATTGCCCCGAAGAAAAGCTTTTGGTTTTCGTTATATGCCTTCTCCATTTTTTCTCCAAATTTTACCCAGGCTTTTTGTTTTTCTTCTTTCACTAATCTTTTGACCTCTCCTCTCTCTCTTTTATAGCGATCATAATTTGTTTGCGTTTTTGTGCTTAAGTATTTTTTCCAACTTAATTTTTTCTTTTTAATAGCTTCTTTGACCTCCTTAGTCCACCAGTGTGTTCTTTTTGTCTGAGTATTTACTATCTTTGTAGTTCCACATATCTCTTCTGCTGTGCTTAGAATCGCTTCTTTCAATATAGTCCATATGTCCTCAGTAGTACCGTGTGTTGGGATGTTTTTACACTTTTTTTCTAGTTTCTCTTGGTATCTGATTTTGTATTGGTTCTCTCTTAGTTTGTGACATCTAATCTTTCTGTTTACTATCTTTCTTTTCCTGTCTTTTATAGTTCTATCGTTACCCATGTCTAATTTCATCACTAGTAGGTAGTGGTCGCTTCCAATTTCCGAACCTCTTTTAACTTTTACGTCTCTGACTTTGTTCCACCAATTTTTACTAACCAGGAAATAATCTATTATAGATCTTTCGTTTCTATTTTAGACTTCCCTTGTGATTTTATGGATTTCTTTATGTTGGAAATGGGAGTTGGTAATTACTAGTTCATTGTCCAGACACAAATTTATTATTCTTTCTCCGTTTGAGTTCTTTATTCTTTCTGCTTGTTTTCCTAGACACCATTCTATTCCTGTGTTGTTATTTCCCACTCTTCCGTTTAAGTCTCCCATTAATATGACGCTACTGTTGCTGTTGTCTAGTTCTTCCTGTAGTTGTTGGTAGAATTTGTCTTTTTCGTCTTTGATGTCATCTTGATTGGGTCCGTAGGCTACTATGACAAGGTATTCTTCTTTCCCGTTTCCTTCCTTGAACGTAACTGAGAGTATTCTTTCGCTTACAAAATTCTCATTCTTTACATACATCATTTTGTCTTCTTTGAGTATTAAGGCAACTCCAGCCCTTGCATGCTCTTCTGTTTGCACTCCCGACCATATCATCCAGTAGTCATTTGTTAGTTTCTTGGTTCCTTTTCCTTTCTTCTTAGTTTCAGTAATCCCTAGGTAGTCTATTTTTGTGTTCTGTATTTCTGTGATTAGTTCCTCTTCTTTCCCGGTAATACTTTTCGTGTTCCATGTTCCTATCTTACTGTATTTTTCCTCTTTTTTCTCTTTACGCTTTTTAGTTCTTCTTTCCAAATCCTTCTTCAATCCGTTTTCTTTGCCTGTTTCGTCATCGTTAAACCATCCTTGTTTAATGTATTTCGTTTTTTGGAGCTGCATTTTCACTGTTTTTTAAGCTTCCTCCATCCTCATCACTCCAGAAAAAGTTCTTTCCATCTATTTCCATTTTCTGATACCCCACTTTTGTTTTTTTTTCCTTTGCTTTTTTCCTCCCTTGCAACTTTTCTGATAGCTGCTTGAATTTTTTGTTCTTCTTTTGTCAAGTCACTATCTATATGTATATATTTCCTTTCTCCCAAGTTTATATTTTTCTTAAGTATTTCTATTTTCTCTTCAAAATTCGTTAATTTGACTAATATCATTTTGTTTTCCTCTTTCCCAATTCTGTATGCTTCCTCTACAGTTACTTCTGTTTCTAGTTCCTTCTTTATAAACTCTTGTATTTCTTGCTTAATATTCATTTTGTTTGGGGCTACACCTTTAAAGCCCTCTAGCGGCTAAACTAAGCAACTTTGTATATAGGTAGGTTGAGTTAAATCATCATATTTTTGCTCAAGGAATCTACAGTGTTCCGTTGCGACACTTATTTAGGAACACCCTGTATATGTACTAGATTAAGGCTGCGAATCGCTTTATCGGACAATTGTTTGACAAGTTCTCCAGTTATTATATCATAACCTGGGGATTTTTTGGCGATGGTCTTATAAGCTATCACTTCTAGTACTTCTTTCGCCGTAAACTGTTTTAGTGGTAAACACATTTGGAAAGGGGATTCAAGGAAGCTGTTAATTTCTTGTTCCTCTTCAGGACATTGAGAGGGATGGGGTTTGAAGACGTTGATTAAATAATTGGCAAAGGCAGCAGCTTTGTCAGAATCTCTCCGCGCCCAGGTTCCGTCTACGTTTTTGATGGGTGGAATGTGCTGAGTTGTGCTCTTCATTTTTTGCACCGCTTTCCAAAGCGAATAATCTGTGTGCTCTGTAGCAGAAAGATTTTCTAAATAAACCTGTATGTTGTCATTTTTATTTTGAAGTAATAGTTTTTAAGTTGTTTGATAGCTCTGTTTAATGCCCTCTTATCTGCGTCAGATCTAGTGAGTTGCCAACGAGCTCTTAGTCTTCGTTTTTCATTTATTTTTTCTTTAATAGCAACAAGATAGTTTGTGTTTGCAGGACGGTTTAGTGGTTCTGGAGTAGCTTCCCATGCTGCTTGTTGAACCAGTTCAGTAAAGTTCATTACATCTAGTTCAATATCATATTCGGTTTTTAGCGATTCTAGGGAATTTAGCAGGTAGTCTAGTCTGTCTCGAAAATAATCCCAGTCGGTATTTTTATACTATTGTATAATGAAGGTTGTTTGTGAGTATTTATAATATCAGAGTATATTGAAATTAAAATGGCTGAATGGTCTGCAGCTAGTTCGAAGCAAGATTTAATTTGACATTGATGGGTGGGAAAGCCTTTTATGATACCGAAATCAATTAAGTCTGGAAGTTTCCTGCTGTCAGTTGGCCAGTAGGTTGGTTCACCGGTAGATAAACACTTTAGATTATTTTCTTGAATGGCACATAGTAGCCGCCTCCCATCTGGCCTTGTAATACGTGAGTCCCACTGTTCATGCTTTGCATTGAAATCACCAGTTAAAAGAAATTTGTTTCCTAAGGTCTTGAAGAAGTGTGTGTAATCTTCTTTACTAATTATATGTTTGGGCGGACTGTAGATTGTTGAGACTGCAAAGGGGGCAGTAGTGTCTTCAATTAATACAGTAGTGGCTTGTATGTGATTTTGCTGATAATTATCCATTTCATGGTGCTTAATGTTACTACGTATTATTATGGCTGTTCCTCCGTGTGCAGTGCCATCTGGATGATTTGTGTGATATATATTATATTTAGGAAACTTGAGGTAGGTTTTGTTAGTGAAATGCGTTTCAGAGCTAAGTAGTATGCCAATATTATTATTTTCAAGGAATACTTTGACTTCATGAGCATGTTGGCATAAGCCATTGGCGTCCCATGCAGCAACTTTTAGCAGCTGAGTCATTATGAAAGCTTAGTGATTAATGTTGTGAGAAGATTCATGATTGTTCCCATCTGGGTAATGAGATTTTTCTTAGCTCTGATATGTCGCGTGGGTTTGCTGATATGGTTGAAATGTTTGGCTTTGGGGGTTTGTGGTTTCTGTCATGTTGTGAGCAGTTGTAAATGTTTGCAAATTTACTTTTGCTGCATACGAGGTTCCTGGCGACACTACATATTGGGCGCAAGGTTTACGGCCGATGTCATTTCTCAATCTCGGGTACAGTTTATCCTGTAGCTGCTTGTGGATGATGCAGCCTCTGTAATTTGCAGGGTGATTCCCATTGCAGTTGACACAAGCTACTTGGTCGTCTTTTATTTTACGTGGACAGTCAATTGTTTGGTGGTTTTTTGTGAATTTAACACATCTCGGAGTGTGGTGACAGTAATTTTTGGTATGACCAAAGCGCTGACATTTTGTGCATTGTGGTACTATTCTTTTAGCGTGTGGGACTTCAATTACTACGCTTGTGTTCATAAATAACTTGTATTGTAAATTTCTTTGTTATTTTCCTTTTGCTTTAACTCAACGATGAACATTGGGAGAGGGTTTTTGGAGAGTTTTTGTTTGATATTCCAGACATTAGCTACATTGTGCCCTAGTTTTTCAATGTTCTGTTTGATTTCTTTAGAGTCAGTTGAATGATGGAGATTTTTAATTACTACTTTGAAGTTATTTTCCTGTTTAGGTTTATAGGTATGGAACTGGGTGTTTTTATTAGTCAATGCTTTAAAGATAACAGAGTAGATTTCGCTGGTTGTACTTTGTATTTGGACTTGTTCGTTGCCCAAAGCTTTGAGTGTAAAGTTATCCTTCGTAATCTCATTTAGAAGTATTATTAGTGGATTAATATTTTCGGCTCCGGCTACAAATATAGGTGGGGGTTGAGGAACCTTAGGGACGGGTTTGTTTTGACCGTCTTCGGTTTGTACATCTTCCATCTCAGTCGGAAGATGGTCGAAATTATTGCTTGTAGGGGCTCCTAGCCAGTATTGGGATTTTTTATTTTGTGCTAGATTTCTATTTCTATTTCTTATTTATAACTGTTTTCCAATCATTAACGGGTGGATTATGTGAATTTCTTTGTTCGCTATAAATGGTTAACTGGGTTTCTGGTTGCAAAAAAGCCACAGGTTGCGAGTAAGAAAAGGCAGGTAGTTGCGTTGCTTGATTAGGGAGTTGATACATTTGTTGAGGCATGTTTAACATGGATTGTTGCATTAATTGTTGTTGACTTACTTGGGCTGGGTAGCAGAGATTATTGGATTGGCTAAATGACATTTTCTTGCTTGTAAGATAACTACACACACTTTAAATGAACTCGTAAAGATATCGCTAACCTCTCGGTACTTCGATGTTTTGTAAATCCTCAAAGTTGAAAGATACGCTTTTCGTATTCATCATGATCGGCAAACGACATTCTTCCCGGATGATTCAGCACACATGATTTCCAAGCTGCTTAGGCCCTCCAAATTATTATTTGTGCTTGAAAATTCTATTGACTATTCAGTTCCCCTGTCATCTGTCAAAAATGGAACAATGAAAACGTCAGATTTTGAATGTGACTATTGTACTAGTACCGAATTGCAGCGACTATTGTACTAGTACTCAAGTGACTATTTTAAATAAATTAAAATGTGTATTGAAGATGTTTACACAAATTGTTTTTTAACAGGTGTAACTAAATGTTGAGTGCTTCTAATTTGAAAAATGGGTTTGGTTCACTGAGTAATCTTCTGAATACTCTTCGTAGACAAAGTTAATTACACTATTTTTGGTGTGGTATCACTCAGGTCCATTGCGTCTGCAATAGGACTCGTTGCTCCGCAGCTCGTCTTGTTTGTACACAAACGGCATGGACTTTCGTGATACCCACTACCCCAAAAATAATCGACATAAATACGAATACTTATAGTATTATATATGACTATTGTTCTCGTACTTAATTACAGCAAATATTGTACTAGTAGTCAAGTGACTATTTTTTGACTATCTATTGAAGACATTTACATTACTTGTTTTTTAAAATGTACAATTAAATGTTGAGCATTTTTAATTTGAAAAATGGATTCGGTTCACTGAATACTCGGAATACTATTCGTAGTCAAAGTTAGGTAGACTATTTTTGGGGTGGTATAACTTAGGATGCCTTGATGAATATTTGACGTATCTGTCCTATAACAGGCTACGAACAGGTTGTTGTAAGTAAGAGAAGTAAAGAATTAACTACAGAAGATAATTGGCATGTGGTAAAACTTAATGGATACAGGAATTGTTATTTACAAGTGAACAATTGAAGAGTTATATTGGAACAGCTTTATTGAGAAGAATAGATTTGACAAGTAACATAAATAGAAATGGGTTACATCAATCTATTTGTTGTTGAGTGGAGAATCGAGAAGGGAGTCGGTGAAGCGAGAGGGTACATTCCGGAAGGTAGTGGCAAAGATAGGAGGATATCTGGGATTGCTCTGTTGGCTGGTTGCTGTCAAGGATTTTGGGTTTCGTAGTGTTGGACGAAGCTGCGGACTGGTGGTCTGTTCGTGAGAGCTGCATTGCAGAGGATTGCTTAGAGGGGTCGATTGTGGCTAAAGGATAGGTTGCAGTCTTGAACATTGTGGAAGTAAAATATACAATGTGGGTGATTTCTTCGAGTATACCAATTAGAGAGCAAGTAAAGACATTTTAAAAGGTGAAGTTAATTAAGAAACAATAACTTACTGTGTTATTTAATGTTATAATGTACCATTCTAAGGTCTGGGCATTTGTCCTTGAAATTTGAAAATTGTTGTTGACATTTGGTTGACATTAGAAGTGACGTTCGATTTTAATGGATAGTTTAAAATATTTGAAAATCACTTTTTCAGAACAAAGTAGCTAGATAACCGAACCCAACCCTGTAAGAGTTTCAGGCGCTATCATATCAATATTTGAAAGTTTACATATTAAAAGGCACAATTTAAATACGGTAGCCAATGCAATACATCTGTGATTATTTATTATCTGACACACTACTTACTGAAACGTTTATGACCTGAATCGAGTTTTCTTCTAAATACTGTCTTGCAACCCTGCTTGATTCCCATCCGCCAAGTTTTTTCAGTTTAAGATGTCTCCGGCGTCAACGAGAAAAGATGCCGAAAATCTTGTACTACAATGGCCAGTGTATATAGTTGCATTTTAAAGTTTAAGGTATGTAGCCATTTTCTCAGGTGTTTTAGAAAGAAATGGGTTCCACAAGGCTGAATCGTACACTTTCCACATCTGTACGATATAAAGAGTCTTCTATGCGTAACATGAGGCTGCCGTAATCCTATAACTATATTTTTAAGTAAAGCCATGGGTTTAACATCATCTTCAGATACAACTGCAAAAAATTCTTTCTTGTAAGTTTTTGAGTCGATAATGGCCACAACTAGCTTACCCTCTAAAATCTCAGCATCATTGGTAGTAATTTTCCTTAATTCATTGGTTCGACAAGCCCCATCGATTGCAATCAAAAAAGCTATCTTTACCATTAAAAACACATCCACTGGAGTTGCTCTCTTGCTCTCTCGTGATTTTTTAACTCGATATTCAACATTCTTCTTCGTAATGAATCTTATCAAAACACTATACTTGTCGATTTCAAGCTCTCAACATAGAATATTTTGATCACAAATATGAAGGAAAATATTCATTTGTGAGTTTGACAAAGCGAGCAAGACCAGTTTCCCAACACCTTAAAATTTTTTTCTGACTCGTCACTCACAAAACTAACGATATTCTTTTTCCTAATATATTTTCGATTTCCCTGCAGCAAATCTAATCATGCACTCTTTGCTGCCGCTAAAATATTTTGAGAACATCAAAATCTTCCATGATTTATTCCAAAAACGTTCAAACTCTGACGTAATTTTTTATATATGACATTCAAAATTCTTGGTTTAGTTTAGCATCGCCATTCTGAATGATACGATTAAGCTTTGAATGTAACTGTAATATTAGCGATTTAAACACTTTTGGACGTTGTTTAGGTGACTCACTAAGGCTGGTCACCTGACAACAGGGCCGTAACTAGGTATAGGCCTAGTACTGAAAAAAGAATTCCTCTCATACTAATTAAAAAATAATAAACAAGTGGGCGATTTTACAAACAAATTCATTTATAATATTAACGATTTTAGTCTAGAAAATGGTATAAATTTTTTCGCATTGTTAAAACTTACTAATACAGCAGTGACGACAAACTACCTTACATTTTCAACAACTGTTGGAACGGTTTCACTGATTGCACATATTACATATAAATTACATTCACTGCTTTGGGCTCATCGCTGGTACAGTGGCCCGTTGTGACAATCACCAGAACATCACAGACCGATTTTGAGAGTTTACTTGTTCCACTAATATAGCATTTTTCTATATAATCACTTTCCGCTAGAATTTGTCCAATTTAAGATACTTCTGCAACCCTACACGACAGAAAAAATTATTTTAAAAAAGGGATGATCTAAAGCGGCATGATGCAAGACTCATACTAGGTGCCGATAGAAAAAGTTCCACGTTTTAAATATTATATTGATTACTACAAGACACGTGGCAGTGTGGATGCGAGTACAGAACCTTATTCTACGTTCATATGTTACTACGCATAATAATATGTAATTATTATTTGTTCATATTGTATTATTATAACATATTGACATGTCTTTACTAGCTTGTGAGAACACCACATAGGTGGTCTTATTCCAATTAAAATAATTTTTGCACAAATTGACTAGTACATAAAAAAGTTACCGAAGAAAATGTTTTCAACGTTTTTAATACAGAAAGCTTGCTGCAAGAAAAAAACTTTTGTTAGATCGAATTATCGTAAAAGGGTCTTTAAAATTATCTAGAAAATAAGTAAAAAATAGCTCAATGCTGCTAATAATACTGAAACACTTAATAATGCAAATTATATGAATTTGAAAATCGAAAAAACATTGCAGCCAGTGGGATTCGAACTCGTATTCAGTGAATACTTATGCTTATTGTTGTGTTATAAATGACCCAGCGGCGTTCTGATTTTAGCCGAAATGCGCCCTGTCGGCGCCGATGAAATGGATGAAGGGATTTGTAAAATGTTCTACTGACTACAAATTAATTTGTACATTCTAGACTACATAATAATATGTACATTCTACTTCCCTCTTTTAAAAGACGAAGGAAGTATTGTAATCGCGAAAAAAATTCTTTCCAAGATTTCTTCAGATCTGCACGTTTCAGGGTCCTTAGATGACGAAAAACAGGTTTTCTCAATTCCGCGTGTCTGTCTGTTAGCGGTATAACTCAAAAACTTGATTTTTGATGGAAGATGATACTTTGCATGCAGATTATATGCCTTCATGGCATGAAACCGAGTAAATTTCGGTTAAATATATATAGGGTGAGCACTTTAAAAAAAATAATTTTCTTTCAATTTTTGTTTTAACTCCAGAACTATTGCTTAAATGACAGTAATATCTTTCATATAACTCAGATTTTTACCCTTGAAGAAAAAGGGCATATTGTGGACCCAACATAGGGTGAGCACCATAAAAAATACATTTTTATTTTTGTTTGCTCTGCATTAGAAATTGATGAAAGTAATAATTTGCACGTAGTTCAGGCTTTACACTTGGCGAAAATGGGTCTCAACAGTTACAAGGTAAATGTAAAAAGAGTCAAAAAGGGGCAAGAGTAAGCGTGTTCAGTTCAATATAGCCGCTACCCGAGAGAACCTGGATGGTCCAGTGTTTTATTGTTTCAGTATTATTATTCTTATTTCCTTTTTAAAATTGTTTAGTGTCGCAACGTCCACTTGCAATAGAAGTTCTTAGTAAAGCTTTTTACAGATTTTTAAATTAGAATTGTGTTTTATAATCCTGTTTTCTGCTCCTATTTTGTTTGTGTTGTATTTTATTATGTTAATATTTAGCTGTTTATTTTTAAAGTTTTTGAATTAAAAATGTTGGATTTATTTCTGAATACTTACCTGTGTGTTTTGAATACATTACATCATATATCCGGAGATAAATGTAGAAGTCATACAGTAACTTTAGTATTTTTTGCCACTTCTATCGTTAGTGCACTGAGGGCCGCAAGAATGTTGGCTTGCCTACAATAAAAGTGTGTCTAGTTACGGCTCTGCCTGACAACATCATCGAATATTATAGATAGCATATCATTCGCGTTATATTAATAGCTATAAGTATAGAGTGTAGTGAATAAAACTAACATGTATATTGAACAGACAAGCTATAGATATAAACATAACACAGAAAATGGCCCCAGCACTGACGTCATGTAATTACAAGACATATTAAGCTGAACACAATCCAACCTGTATAACTGACAAGATTTACGGTCTTTGCTTGTCAGGAAATGCATAACCACAATAATGTTATAAGAACAATTACGCTTGAACTATAAAAAGGAGAGATATACACTTTGCAAGTACTTAAACATAAATAAATGTCATCCACCGTAGATACTGACATGGAAATGAGGTGTGTATCGGCGGCTATTAGATGATTACTTTAGAATAGACTCCAACTTCTCTGGGAAAGCTGCTGATGACGTGCTGACATGATCAAAATAGTTTTTAGGAAACGCCCCAATGCAGCTCAACTGTAGGTACGAATCCTTTACAAAAAAATGTGCAGCTCGAGCATGCTTTATGTCATGTCGTTTAAAGATTTTGTCGAACACGGGAGCTTCACTCAAAAATTATCCGTTGCTTATAATGCTGCGATCTGATTGCTTCTCTAACAAGAAGGTCAAATCACACAAAATAATGTGCTCATGGCGAGAGCAGTGCGGACCGCCTAGCAGTATGTTCCCTCCCATCAAGACGTTAAACGGGACTCTCGAGAGAAGGAAACTATTTTCTGAACACTGCTAGGTGTTTGACAAGACCATGTAGCTTACTCGGGGGAGATCATAGGCGTGGGCACAGAAATTTCTCTCTACGCCTTGAAATATAAATCATTATAATATATTGTACTGATAGCCCTACTAAAAAGGCATTAGTAATAATATAAATAAATAACTAGAGCCTATCACCACGATAACATACATAGAATAGTTTCGATAAAGAATTCTTGTGTAATCTCAGGGTTTATTTACTGTGGAAAATAAATGGTTTATTGCCTCTTATTATATCTGTTTAAATAATTTGCTCCGGTTTGCATGAGAAAAACTCTTGTTCAAAGAGTTAGGTTCCACAACCGGTATAACATCTACCGTTGAGTATGACTTATTAACTTGTATGGAAATTATCCGACCGCATCTGACATAAGAGTTTAACCTTCAAAGTGATAGCAAACCAGATATGGTTCACGCATACAAAAATAGCGTAATTAAATAGAAAACACCAACAATTGAGAAAAAAGCATCAGGTAAATGCAATGCAAATAATTATGACATAATCTGTTGCTAACCTGGTTTTTGTTTCAGTGACGTAAATAGACGCGCTGTTCGACTTCCTCCAAAAACGCTCCAAATCTCTGGTCCAAAATCAAAGGACTCCACCTCGATAAAAACTCTCTGGAACTAATCTGGGAACTTGAACTTGCCTCTACACCTCGTACAAACTCTATTCTTGATGCAACCCCAAGCTAGTGGGCCCACTGCAGCTACTTCCCTATGAAATTTACCTTGGAAGTACAGCTTCGTAGGCGGGACACGTTTTCTAAGAACGCCACGGCGATTGTAAACCTCGTGATAATTTTTTGCTCCCAAACTCTGGACGTAGGGCTCAATAAAGGACCCCCCTCCTACACGATGCACATAATATTTCAGCTGGCCGATGATTCAAACTATTCGAAAACTGGCCGAAAAGTGACCTCGATGCCGGACGCACTTGGTCAATTCTTGCAGAGCTTCTGCCTCTTCACCGGGAGTTTTAAATACGAAGAAACTTTACACACAAAGATGCTCTACAAAAGGGTGATCAATAAAAACAGCTTTTTGGAGCCACACAAATACTTTTAACACACACAAATTACAACTTTTCAAGAGCCCCACTTGCACACCATCAATTTTTTTCAAGGCTTGGGTCGTCAATAATGTCTAACAATTGAAAATCAGGTAACTGAGCCACTAAAATTTACAACTTTACAAGTTTTTATACAATGTTATTACTTAGGAACTAAACTGTCATTCGAATAATTCCAATTCGTAGCAGTGTGTAACATTACTCTGCTTTTAATCACTTAAGTTTTTAAATGCACTGTTTTACAAGTTTGTAATTAACACTACTCAATTGATTTTGTCCTATAGTAGGTTACCTTATTTTGCTCTTTGCAATCTTTGCTTTCCTTTGCACCGTTTCTTTACCCGCCAGCTGCGTTACCGTTTTTTGGTGATATAGAATTTAATTCCAACGTTGCCAATAATTTTTGTAACGCCACAAACCATCTCTGTATCATACTAAATTCACATTCTTGTATTGATTTTACAATATTAACTTTATCAGTCTACACAAATCAAGCGCATCTGCCATAACGAGTATATTTAATGGAAATTCAGTTAAATATAACCCCTTCGATAATAGGGAGTTTTTGCACCACGTCACGTTAAAATAGCGCAAGGATAGCTTTATGCTAGAATCGAAAAATTTTATTTTGACTGGCTGCATCGTTGTCGCCGCTAGGTAACATAAGCTTTAGCGAGCCTCTATTTTAGCGTAACGAAATTGCAAAAACTCCCTATTGTTTAATGGAATGCGAACCTATGTCAATACAATTATAGTTACTGCTAATCGTATCATGTGCATTTATTAGTGTAAAATACTGCCTGTCTCTTGCAATAAACCAAATTTAAATTCTGTGCCTGTTGGAAATATTATTTCATTTTTATGTCTTAGTTGGGCAACCAAAATTGCTGTAGGCATTAAACCACTGCAATATATACCAAATTTTGCTTTAATTGTTTAAAGTGCGAAAATTAAGTATCTCTATTAAAGATACTACGAAGGCAGTAGTAAATCAACCCACTTATCCAGCAAATAAAGATCCACTGTAAGTGCCCCAGGTTTAGTACAATTTCCAGACCTTCACTATTCACAAAAACTCGTGATTTGTTTGCACTTGACAGAATTTTATCTGGAAGTCCACTTTCTGTTATTCTTCTATTTACTTTGTTCAGTGTTCTTACGAAATAATGTCCCCTGTTCATACCAATAACGGCTTCTACTTTCATTATATATTTTGCATCTATTATATTGAAAGTATTTTCCATGTTTTTGCGAACTGCGGTTACAAGCTTCTTCGATAAGGAAACAATGAAGTTGCGATAGTGCGCAATCTTCCATAAATAATCTGACAGTTTCAGAATAGTGACGTAATTGAACTTTTCTTGAAGCTTAAACCTTAAGCTGTCATTTGTGACTGTACGTGCGGCAGTAGAAAATACGAAAAGCTTCAAATCTGATCTTGCCAGTTGTTCCTCGTTATGAATAGACTTTTCATATTTGACTAGTCAATGCACTTATCAGTTTTCCTTGAAAAACTGAACAAATGATAGAGGAGTAGACTAAGTATAATATCCAGATGAAACGGATGGTCCTGGTTGCAGGCATTACATTGGTTCCAATTCCAAACGTATAAGAGGCAATTCCAAAAATATTTCTAGAAATATTCTTGAAAATAAGCAAGTCCCCAACAAGCTTCGCTCCTATCCAACTAATAATAATAGTTAGTAAGGAAGTTGTTCCCATACTACACAGGACCTTTACATTGAAGATGTATAAAATTGTTTTTGCCGTGGAAATTCTAGCGGGTTTGGGAATAAACCATGATGTCTGGTCTTGAAAAAAAATGTCGCTGAAATCATAATCTGCAAGTAATGCGTTTGCACGTACTAATTGCAGCAGAACTATTATATCTTGGCTTGGTCTTTTGGAAATTGTTTGTTTTACGTCATCCACAATGATAATGGTTATGTTGGTATTCAGTTTACTGCTTATGACGTCTAATATAGGTACGTAAAATAGTGCTTCAGGTGCTCTCCATTGAAAATCTCTGGATACGGGAATCAAACTAACAACGGTAATAGGACAACCATTAAGACTACTGATCGAGTTATTGAAAAAAAGTCATTATTGGAGCATTACATCGTTGTCGATTGTCGATATGCGCATTTTTAGCACAGTTCCCGTTCAAAAAGGGTTAGCCGTGTATAAATCCCAATCGCGCTTCTTGCTGCTTTGTGAAACGATTATAACATTGTTGATGTTATACTCCCAAAATATTTCAACAGCTTTCTCTAAATGTTTAGGCTGGCGGATGACAACCAAAAATCTTCCTCGTGGGCTAGTACTTTGATCTCAAATTCCACTTGAAGTGAGCTTTAACAGAATATCGGATATAGATGAGTAACCTTCGACAATAAAATATAACAAAATTCGTAAAGAAACTTAATGTCCCTCTAATCGTTTTGTTAGTTACTAGCATAATTCGTGGATTATGTATAAACTTGGTCATCAAGAGAGCATCATGCTCTTCAGATACAAAATATAACGTATCATCGGGCGAATAGCACTTTTGAGTTAATAAAACTAGGCAGTTAATTAATTTAGAATCAACTTCTACACCACGCTGCACGCTCCCTATGCTAACTAATATCAGGTGATATATCGCAATTAGCTGCATTTTGAAGTCTAAGAATGCATTAACGTTTCTGGATGGCAGCATTCTCACCTCTGATGTGGAAATGTTTTAGTTGCGAGGTGATTAAAGTAAAGGTCGTTGTTAGTTTACTAAAAGCACCTCCATTTATTTTTGACCTAACGAGAAGGTGTAACAATATTATAATGTAATAGTAAATCAATAGCTTCCACTAAAAATCCTATATACTCTATTTTGAGATTTACATATACAGAATCAAATTAGGTTGATAGAATGCTAGTTGGTTGTGACACAAAACGTTACACCATTCATTAACACTTTTTTAACTGTAATTTAGCGCTGGCTTCCCGAAACTGCCATGTTTTATGATAACGGTGCACACAGTGGAAGAATATTAATTAAAGACTATTACATGAAGCCGAGTAGCGCAGATGGGTAAGCGCTTGCCTTGCATTAAGCAAGTCTTCGGTTCGAATCCCGCGAGGGCCGGAATTTTCCGCAGCCTTGCGATTTGAACCGGGCTCGGTGAAACCATTCACAATTGGGCACCAAATTAACTGTGCTCTACTCAGAACCACAGACCTAAGAGATAGAGTAACAAGGTCAACATAACACACACGCACACCTCACACAATGGTTGCTGTGCAAGCACAAAAGGGCGCGTTCCAACTTTGTATCCCGAATCCGGGGCAAGTTGAGCATTGTACTGCCAGATGCAAGCACATAAAGCACCAGTCCTCTACACCGCAAGGTAAAACGAGGTTATCGATTATACATACATACACACTATTATTACAACCTGATATAAATGCAAGTAAACTCATATTTTAGTTTCTACTAAACCAACGTTTTCACTGAATACAAATAATAGCTGGTAGTCACAGGACGGCCTCCTCCAGATAAAGGATGGCGCAAAATCAATTTCTCAATATATATTTTTACTAATATTGTCTATACGGTTATACTAGCATTGACGTACTGGCGAGCTCTTTTCCATAGTGTCAGGTTTAAAGCCCAATCACTGTTAGTTTTATACGGCGGCATCTCCTGAATAATTTGTGGGTTTCTGCTACCCCAAAAAATGCTGGCTTTATTTGTTTACGGATCTATTTAGGCAGAAATGGACTTTGTCGCTTTTTCTTAATTTTTTATCAGAAAAATACACCAATTTAATTTTGAAGGTCGCGTACGCTTTACTGCCACCCAGGTACAGAATAGTTCATAATTTCCGTTAAATATATCATTGGAGTGTAATTAGAATGTTTGTAGTACACGGTTGCATATTTCTAAACGTCCAACTTAAAAAACCTTTTTAGAAAAAGGATTGGTTGTGTATATCCCCACTCTTCCTGCTGGTTGCTTTGCGAAATGATTATCTGATGATGTTATTCTTTGAAAAAGCTTGATATACTGTTTAGACAGAGAGACAAACACCAAGAATCCTCCTAGCGGGCTAGTGCTGTTATTCCAAATTCTACTTGAAGTGATAGCTTTAACATCTTGTCGGGTATAGATAAGTAACGTTTGGCAAAAGTAACGAAATTGGTGAAAGAGCTAAGTTCTCTTTTATTAGTTTTATCATTTAATACCAGAAATTGTGGGTTACATATAGTTTAGTCATCGAGAGATCATCATGCGTCTCACAAAAAGATTTTAACATATATTTGGGGGAGCAACACTTTTCAAATGAGAATGCAATTATTTAACGTTGAATCAATTTCTACACCACGTTCCATGCTCGCCTTGCAAAATTGTATATATTGTAATTAGCCACATTTAGACGTAGGCTAAAAGAGTAAGTAACAATAAAAGTACAGTGGTCGAAAAGTGATAAAAGTAAATTAAGGGTCATGTTTGTCTAAGCTAGGAGCTCGTCTATTTAAGTGGTATTAAAGGATAGCAAACTGGCTAAAGCTGTTTTTGGGCCATTACCACTGATAGCAGAGTGTTGTGTTTTAACTGTACTATAATATACCTATAATAATAGTAGCATGTAATAGAAATCAGGATACGATTTAATTGTGAGATTCACAATAATAAATGTCAAAGTAAATCGAAATAAATTTAATGAGTTGTGACAATTGAGCTTTACAGTCTTTGTCTATACATTTTTCAGCTATCATTTATGTTCACTACCCAAAATTCCGTCCTAAAGATCTAAATTATATTTATTTATGGAAACAAGCCCTAGAATGAAATAGAATCTACTCTTTTTGTTATGTATCTAATATAATTTATCGTTGATACGCAGTGGACGAGTTCTACTAGAGAAAACACTTTTACTGTTAAAAACCAGTAAAGGGCTTTACTTGGAACTTCCCTCGCAAGTGAAAATGGTGAAACTAAACATTTTGAAAATATTACAAGAGAAAAAATATTTAATTTTTAAGGTGTCCACCCTGTATGCATTTAGTCTAAAATATGCCTATTTGTCAAGCGTAAAAATCGGAGCTAAATTCAAAGTTAATATTTTTATTTATTTTATAGTTCTCGAGTTAAAGCAAAAATAGGAAAAAAAAGTTATGATACTCACCCTTCATATATCTTACCAGAAGTATATTCAGTTTTGTGTCAGATAGACATCTGATCCTCATGCCAAATATCATCTTCTTAGAACGAGTAGTTTTTGAGCTATACCGCCAACAGACGGGCAGACACATAGACAGAATGTCGGACGGACAGACAACGAGGAGAAGGCAACCGGGTGATTACGATTCCGAAGATAGGAAGAGCACTATACACTATACAGGCTGGTTGGTTTTTCCTTCTACAAGCTGTAACTTTTCTATTGTTGTGAATATTACAAAACCCCAGGGAAAAAAGTTGTTTGGTATGATGATTCCTCCCAAAATGAAAAGTAGTGAATTTTCAACAGCCTCTATTTTGCATAGCGATATTCAAATTTTCTTTTTTCAATCCAACGCTCCATATACAGAGGGGCTAGAAAAACCGCGGCCACTTTTCTGGCGGCGGTCAAGAAATAGCGCTTTAGTAAAGAAAAATTACATTAAAATACTGACAACAACGCAGAATCCCAAGTGAACTATTGAAATTAGTTCAGGTGTAGCAACAATTGTAATTATGGTACTACGAACTGGTGGTGGTAGATTCGCATTGGTTTGACGCCAACGATGTTGCACTATTTGTACCGCCATTCTGGTAGAATGACCCATTTGCGCTTGATAAAGCTATTTCACGATAGCAATACGTTGTTGGAGATTTGTATTCATATCTGCTGTTCTGTCAGTTGAACAGCAGAATAAAATTTTGAAATTGACAGTGGAAAGCAGCGTAGCTAATTTTAATTTAAATACCTAAACATCGTAAACAACAGCGACAGCTGGTGTTAATAGTTGAAAAAGTGGCCGGGGTTTTCCTAGCCACTCTGTATGTATGCTTCTTAAAAGTTACTAAATTTCTATTCATAACAATGCAATACTAAACGTACTTTTCTTATCACTTTTACTTAAAAAAATTGC
This sequence comes from Agriotes lineatus, assembly GCA_940337035.1. Classification (NCBI taxonomy): domain Eukaryota; kingdom Metazoa; phylum Arthropoda; class Insecta; order Coleoptera; family Elateridae; genus Agriotes; species Agriotes lineatus. The sequence goes on along the minus strand of CALNHX010001851.1, from coordinate 85,004 downwards.
AACTAAGGTATCGATCTACTAGCCCATGATTTGTAAAAGAAAGGGTACGTAGAAAACCAAATACCAAATCTATGATGTATTATTCTAAGAATTCACACATGGCAGATGAAATGTATTTTGTTTGCTATTTCCTACAACCCACTATTACCCAAAGATATAGGCTACTACATTATTTGTACTTTACTTCTTAAGTTTTTTAGTGTAAATTGCTGGAAAAGTAGGCGTACTATTACATTGTTGTGTAGAAAATGTCTTCAGAAATTAAAAAACTATAAGTTGAATATAGTAGGCTGTGGAAACTGCACTACTTATCAACTTGAGAGATGTGATCATACCAAACATTTATTTCTCTGAGGTTTTATCACATTCTCTACACTAAAAAAGTTACAGTTAAAAAACTAAAAATCAACCTAACTGTTACCACTATTCCACTGTACATATACTATGGGGTAACTGTGGAGATCGCTACTTGTGCATTTAAGCTAGCAGCGACATTTTTGCAGGGGTTGGAAGGTCCAGGTGGTCAGGTTAGTTTCCAAGCCACGCAAAGACGATCGAACGAATCCTCGGAGCTGGCTGCCGGTTTTAGGAAAAATGCCCGACAGAATCGTTACGACTCGAGTCGAATTAGAGTTGCAGAATATTTAAAGTTGACGTTTGGCAAGTCTTAAATTCCAAGAAACAGCTACGCTGAAGACCCGCCTATGTATTTTTTAAATTTTGTTTCGCCAAAGAAAATAGTATCAGCATATGCATGAGTCAAAGGGAGACATTATGGTACACCTTCTCTTCGATAAATTTCCTCGTGTAGTTGTAAACTCAATAAAAACCTCTACGGTAACCAATTTAAGGGTCGTGTCTAGGGAATATGAATCCGTCCAGCGCATTCGCAGGGTTTAATATATGACTTCCTGCTTACTACGACCCGTAAATTAGTTACCCTGTCAAAACGTTTTTAAAGTTTACGAACGTGCGGCTATTAGGATATTTTTCCTAAATTACGACCACCCTTGTATATGAGTTTCTCATATTTTTCCGCTTGTATTTAAGCATTCCGAATTATATTGCTTACAGTCGACGATCTAAAATGCGCTCTTTTGGTGTTACTCGGCTTATATTCATTGGCACGCTAAGTTTAGCCGTTTTTGGAAATATCGATTTTGTCTGCCAGACGTGTTCGAGAATATTCTTAGAGTTGATTTTAAAACACGCCTTTGGGTGCCTGAGAGAGAGTCGGTAGCTCCGAGTGCTCTTTATCGGTCGCTCGTCTGTGGACGCAGCATTTTTTCAAGTAGTGCCCGGCACTTTCAGTCAATTGGTCTTTGTGTTATTGCAGCCGAGCGGCGTCGCCTGTTATGGGGACGACGTCGCAAGGCAGGTGCTACGTCTTGAGTGTTTTACCGAACTGTGCCGTTGAGTTTCTATGCGAAATGCCGCCGTTTTGTTTGTCTTTGGGACTTCCGGTTAAAGCTTTTGGCCGGGCGTCACGCATTGTTTGGTAGGGGGCGTGAGTGTTCGCTGGATTGTCGAGAAACGTAAGCCTTTAGCGTCGATTAGACGAATTCCTCTTGTTGGGGGACTCATTTAGCAGTGTTTTGTACCGGCGAAGCTGTCGTGTCGTCCTGCCTCCCGTTCGCACTTCATTCGTTCGCATTACATCTCGTTGAGAGGATAAATCTCCATGTGTCCGGTTTACAGCCTCCCGTTCAGTTGTCGCAGTATTTGCTTCCCGTCTCGTCCTATGCAGTATCTGGTACGGTGGTCGTTGCAGCGGTAAAGGACATCAGTATCGCACAACCAAGCTCCGTCAGGTATGGTTTGTACTACTTATTAACGTTTATTCTTGCAGTTTAACATTTATGCAGTGTGTTGCGTCGAATTATCCAACAGTTGTGGTAACGTCTCAGTCAGTTAACTTTCATTGTGTACTTACCTCCTTGTAATTGTCAAACCGTTACAGTTGTGTTTCTGTCTGTTGCAGTTCATTTACCGTTAGTTAATATAGCTTATTTGCCTAGAATGTACTCTTCATACCGTTTCACAAAATTATTGTCGATGTACAGTTTTAATGTCAATTTATGACAATAGTTTAAGACCTTGCGCAATCATGGAACTAGCGACACCGATTCCACTTTGGCTTCGGGACCTCCGCATGCGCAAAACGTCGGGCGGTGGCGGTTGTTTACGTGACGTAACCTAACGAAAATATCTGTGCAGTTGTAGATGCGTATGTTTTAAGATTAACGTTATCTGTTTTTAGTGAGTGGGTACTGCGAAGTGAGAATTTTTTTTTCAGAAATGGATAAAACACCCACTCTACATTGTAATATTTGTAAAAGAGATTTTAGTAAGCGTTGCAATTTAAGAGCACATATCAAGGAGTTTCTTCCAGGTACGACCTCGACGTCTCATTAATACACTAGGCAAACTGGAAGAGTTAGCACCTAAAAAACTGTGTAATGTGCTGCAATATGTAATGCATGCACTAAAACATTTGTTAAATATTCCAACCTAATGTAACACGTAAAAAAGTTTCATAAAGGTAAAATATTTCTGGTCTACTTTAAAACTTCTATATAGATACATTCGGGTTGTAGATAAACAGAACGCATTTATTAAACCTAAGGAATACACTTATAAATGTGATAAATGTTAAAAACAATTTACACATTTACGGCATTTTAAAAGTAACACGAAGTATCATCAACAACATAACTCTAGTGGTCTAAAGTGCATATTGTGCAAGAATAATTCTGAATCGGATTGTTTTCAAAAGTCTGATTAATTGAAACACTTCCATAGAAGACGCGAAATACATGTGGTAACAGAACTGAAACATAAGGAAAATAAGACAAGTGATTTTTTTGTAAATGCACATGGAACTGTTAAAGCTGAAAACCATAGCAAGACGAAATATATTTGTCATAGATCTGGAAGTTACAAAAGTAAAGGAAGTGGTTTGAGACACTTAAAAACTCAAGGCTTGAAGAAGATTTGTTGACACTACCCTGCAGAAATGTGTGTTGCAGCAAGTTATGGAAAGTGTGAAGTGAAATATGTTAAAACTCATGTAGGACACAGTAATGATGATGAATTTAACTGAAACTGAAGAGTATGCATTGGCTGTGCAGATTGCTTCCAAAATTCAATTTGAAACAATTTTGGACCAAGTTAGGGAATCAGTTTGCAATGGTATTTTAGAAATATCGCACCTACTAACAAAAAAGGATCTGTTCAATATTGAACGTAGTTTCAATATTAACAATGAGGTACTAAGGCACAGAACTGTTGCAATCAGTGCAGATGCGTGGGTGAAAGAGGTTGAGGACTCCGGATGTGTCTTGTTTTACAAACCTCAAGGGGAACAGTGTGAATACCCACAACTAACAACCGACGACTTTGCCTTAATTATTATGAATCAGGGTCAAGCGGAGATATTAGTAAAATATGACAGTAACTGTATCTGCATTGACGAGACTCATGGATTAAATGCTTACCAGTTCAATCTCACTACAGTTCTTGTATTAGATGACATGCGTGAATGTTTCTCTTGCTATTTTCATATTTCAAATAGCTCGGATGAAGAAATGATGTACATCTTTTTCATATGTATAAGAAACAAATTGGGTAGACCACTGCAACTAAAGGTTTTCATGTCCGACATGGCTCATGTTTTCTACAACGCTATAGGTAAGTGTATTACGCTTGTAATCAATGGAATAAATAAATACCTATGTGTTTCCACAGGCTGTATTCCACATGGCATACCGACAGAGCCTGGCGTAATAATTTAAGTAAAGTGAATTCTAAAGAAAAACAGGTCTGGAAACATAACATCGCTAAATTTGATATTGTAGTGTTTTTTTACAGGGAGTCGTATACAAACAGCTTCGGAGAGAAGAAAGGCAAACAGACTGTGACTGTAAACTGATTTGTACTTACCGTGAAACATGTATTCATCGCTACACGTGTTCCTGCTTAGATTCGTCCATAAAATGGAACATGTGTAAGCACATCCATTTAGTTTTGAGATTTTTGAAAGCACATGAACATGCTGATGTTGGTAATAACATGGAACTTTCTGACCATTCGGGTAAATAATTTTTGTGTACATACATACATACATAATCCTTAAGCTTTCTACCTTAACGGTGTAAGGCTTGGTGTCGGTCGGTTGTCATCCTTCCCCATTTTCGTTTTTCCGGCACCTTTTCTTCCACTCCTTCCTATCTTGTGCCGTTTGTCTTGCTGTGTTCCAGTTTATTCCTATTTCTTCCGCTGCTATTCTTACACCTCCAATCCTTGTCTTCCTTGGTCTTCCTACTCGGTTTTTTCCTTCCGGTCTTGCTTCTAGTATTTGTTTTACCATTATATTCTCCCCCATTCTCTTGTTACGTTAAAATTGCGCTTTCTCTAGATTTCTCGCATGATTCTACAATTTTTGGTAACTTCATGGGAAGCGCTCTCCGAATCTTAGCTCTGTCGGAGTATTCAAATACCGCGCGCTTTCGAGTTAGAAATTATCTGCGCTGGTTGTGTCATGGCGCCCGTTGTTGATAAGATTTTTATCCTTGGCAAGTTTCCGGTTTCGAGGGGCATCTTCTTTTGGTTCTGCCTGCCTGAGGCATGTGTGTTTTGTAGCCGCTACAATTAGTAATGCCGTCCTAGAGGGTAATTTTGGGCTGTTCTGAATAGTTGCGTTTTTGCGGATTCTCCCCTAGTGACGATGAAATTTGGGCGATGTTCTTCGCCCCGCTTTTAGGCGGATTTGAGGTTGTAGCAAGCACGTGCTCGCCCGTATGGGGTAAGTTTTCGTTGGTGTTTTGAAGCTCCACTTAAGGGTTTTTAATCTTGTTAATAGCGTCACGTGTCGGGCTCAATAACAGCAATTCTGGAACTTGGCTGCTAAGAAATACTCCTCTGCGTCTTCGTGCGAGGCCGCTTTCGGCCAGTCCTGTATCATCCTAGTTCTGGGACTAATGGCTGGTGCCCAGAGCAGAGTTTTACGCTGACAAAATCGAGAGCACACCAAATGCTGGGCGCACCCATAAAGCCCCTGTGGCTGAGTTGAGCTGTTGCGTAGACGTCCACCAGGCCCCGGGTCTCCGTACGACATCTTAGGTACCCGCTGGGTCAAGCCGCACACTAGCCAAGTGAAGTGTCTAAATAACTGTACGTATCGTTTATGTATTTTTAAATGTGAAATTGAAATATTTGGGACAGCATCCCGCTGTTGGCTGGCAAAGCCTGATTTGTGGTACTCTGTACTTATTATGTACTTTGAATTGAACCAGATCGGGTTAAGTATAAGTAAACTGTGATAACTTTAACCTGTTAGTTGTTTTATTTGGTTGTTGCCCCATTTGAGCCTTTTGCAGCTATACTTTCGAGAATAATAGTAACCTAGATTGCGAATCATCTGTAGAGTGTCGAGGTTTCTGGCTGTCTTTGTGGTTCGCTGGCGCCCTTGTTTTCCATCATAACTTAATTGACCGCACGCCTTCTTCGACTTGAGCTAGTCGCCTGCCAGCCAGATACCGTATTGCAAATTGTGTAGAAATATAGCCAGCGAACGGCCGCGCTTAAATATAATAACACTCTACATATGCCCCAACCAACCTAACTGTCTTTCTGCTACCACTTCATCTACCGCTTTCACCTTCAGTTGTTCTCTATAAGTTGTATTCCTAATTCTATCCAGTTTTGGTTTTTCCTCCAAAATCTCATTTCTGTGCTTGTAATTCTCTTCTTTTGTTTGTCTGTGATTGGCCAAGATTTGCTATCGTATCCAACGCAGGGTATACTACTTTCTTCACCACTTCCACTTTTGTATCTTTTGGTATTTCTGCTTTACCCAGGAAGCTAGTTTTGATTGCATTAAAAAATTTTCCGCCTGTGGCTGTGCGTTCGTTTATTTCCTCATCAATTTTTCCGTTACTGCTAATGCATGACCCTAAATATTTAAAGTTAGTAACTTGTTCTACTGTCTTTCCTCCTATTGTTATCTCATGTTTCTTTTCTGTTGGTCCCACGATCATTGTCTTTGTCTTCTCTATATTAATTCTCATGTTTACTTTCTGCATTTTCCTGATGTATGTGTCCACATTATACTGTAGCTCTCTTTCTGATGCTGCTAAAATTACCAAGTTATCCGCGTAGAGTAACTCTGGTATTTGTACCATTTCCATTTTTCGTCTTCCTATTTTATATTTCCTCGTTACCTTTTTACATTCCTTGACTACATCGTCCATAATTATTGTGAATAATAACGGACTCAGCACACATCCTTGTCTTAAACCTCTTGTTGTTACAAATTCCGTTGATTCCTTATTTCTTGTTCTTACTACATTTGGTATTTTGTTGTACAAACTCTTGACCATGTCTATTTCTGTTGTATTTATACCTCTATTCTCTAACGTCTTCCATAAGTCCTTTCTTCTAATTCTGTCGAAGGCCTTACATAAGTCTATAAAAGGCATATGGACCTCCCTTCCCTTATTTATGGCTTTCTCTGCAATTTGTCTGAGTATAAATATGTTGTCTTACACCCCTCTTTCTTTTCTAAATCCACACTGACTATCATCTGTCGTATCTTCTAACTTATTTTTGAGTCGTGTTTCCCAGATTCTGACCCATACTTTGCTTACTATGCTTAATAACGTAATACCTCTATAATTGTTGCATTCCCTGCTATCGCCCTTTTTGTGCCAAGGTACTATTACCCCCGTTTGCCATTCTTTTGGTGCTTTTTTCTCTTTGACTATGTCATTCATTAAAGTTAAGATTGTTCCTTTTCCTACTTCTCCTATATACTTTATCATTTCCAGTGAGATCTTATCTTTTCCGGCTGCTTTCCCTAATTTTACCTTTTTTATTGCCTCTTTCAGTTCCATCTCTGATATCAACTCTGTATTTATACCTTCATTTACCTTCATTCCATTTTGATCGATTTCATTATCACTCTCTTCTTTTTCTTCGTCACTGTCTTCCAATACTCTTCAAAGTGTCTCCTCCATCGTTCCATTATGTCTTCTTCCTTCGTGACTATTTCCCCTTGTTCATTTCTGATGTTTTTCAAAGGCTTGGTTCTTTTTTGCCTCAATTGCTTTAAAGTGCCAAAGAACAGTTTTTGGTTTTCTTTATAGTTGTCCTTCATTTTTTCTCCAAATTTTACCCATTATTCCCGTTTTCCGTTCTTTATCTCATCTTTAACTTCCTTTCTTTTTTCCTTGTATTTATCATAATCTTCTTCCTGCTTTGTTTGTAAATATTTCCTCCAGTTTTCTTTCTTCTGCTTCACTTTTTCTTTTATTTCCTTTGTCCACCATGCCGTTTTCTTAGTATCCTGATTGCTCACTTTTGTTATCCCACAGCTTTCTTCTGCTGCTTTTAATATGCTTTGTTTTAGATAGTTCCAATTCTTCCACGTCTTTTTTTTCTAATCCATTACTTAGTTTCCTTTCTATAAATTTTTGTGTACATACATATTTAAATTTTGCTATCAAATATCTACGTATACACCACGATATTGACTGACATGTTTTAATTCAAGAGATGAGTCATGTTCTATGACAAGAGGTGAGAATGTAAATATATTGTATCTGATGTGGCGGTACATTTTGGTATTTGGGTTTTGTTGGTTTGTGTTGCTCAATGTATTCCTCTGGTTAATAGAAAATCGTTCTAATAATACGGGGTTATAGGTATAGTGATTTTTATGTCTATTTTGTCTTTATGAAAGATCGATGTATTTCTCCAATTTATACAGTTTAAATTACGACCATTTAGATTAGGATGTACTCTAATTTACACGGTCCTGGTTTCAGTCATTCTTTTTCTTTTGGAAATTTAGTTGCAATTTTGGATGGTGTAGGCTGTGTAAATGCGGTTCTCGGAAAAATAAAATTGAGGGCTAACATCGTTAATTTCACAAATGATTACTCTGACTTAACTATTGATGAAAACGTGGATAACCAAGAAGAATTATGCGTTATCCAAGACAAAAACCAATCGAAATGAAGCTCAATTTTCCGTCAACAAAGACAAATTTAAGCTTGAAATGTAGGACATTACTGACAACCTTACTAACGCGCAAAAATGGGATGCGGCAAAAAATATGCTAGCACGTCTTCAGCCTACTTTAACTGCTTTCAGAAATTCCAAAACAAAATTGTGTGAAAAACTAGATCGAAAGGTACCGCACAATAAAAACGTCAACCAGCAAAGGCGACTTTACAAGACCAAGAAAACAACATCAAGAGGAAAAGTTCAGATGTCGACACCAGATAGTAGAGAATCAAATAAAATTGCTTTCAATTTGTTATGTAATCCTTGATATTAATTCTTCATCTATTTATCGTTCGACGTTCTTATAACATTTGTTGCATGATCGAAATTAAAATTATACAAAAAAATATAAACAAGTTACTGAGAAATTAAAACTAGCGAAATACATCGAAATGATCGAAGTGATATGGCACACATCACTAACTAACCCATTTGTTATTTGTCAAATAAAATTTGATAAAATTGTGCATGTAAGACTAATTTTGATTGTTTTATAGAAGGGCGCCAGTAAGTATTTTTGCTGTTCAGTTTTTAGATCGGCAAGTAATTTTGTTGTGGTCGTAGTTCTAGCAACTGGTAAATTCCACTTACTGTCAAGGAAACACCCATGGTAAATAGTCAAAAATGGCCTATCGTGCAAAAATAGTTATTTATGTATCTATGCCGAAAAACTGACTTTTTATGGACGATGCCTGAAATTGCTGGCCTAGGCGATAGCCGAGGCAAGCACTCAGGCAAGGCCATAAAAAGCAGTTTTCGTCCGAGGTGCATATTAAATTTTTCCGTCGGCCGTCATAATTTGAAAAAAATTAAAGGGGAGTGCGAATTATAAGAGTTTTTGAGGACGAAAAACGTTTGCGGACAAAAAGCGTTTGCGGACGAAAACAGTTTGCGGACGAAAAGTGTTTACGGATGAAGAGCGTTTGCGGCTGTAAAGTGCGGCCCTAAAATGTTTGCGGCTGTAAAAAAATTAATGGTGTCCAAAAAAGTGGCATTTTTCGTACGTAAATGCGTCCGTAAAATCACATTTTATAGGGAGGTCGACGGAAAAGTACTTTTATTTGAAATCGGCATTAAAGTAGGTACCTCGAAATCGTCATTAAAATACGAGAAATCGGCAGTAAAGTAATCCATTGTTTTACAAACTTCGTGTAGGTGGCCAGGGGGCAGATAAATGTCAACCGACGTTAACATAACCTACAAATATTGGTTAAAATGTTGTAATTTCACGATTTCTCCGTTTTAAATAAGACATAATGTACTCCTCGGTGCGGAAGTTCCTTTTTATCCCTCAAGTGGTTTATTTGCCTTGGTCCTACGGGCCTCTACAACTAAATCCACATTCGTGATAAAAAGCTCAACTTGACTGTCTTGGTATACAAACTACTATTAATACTAGGAACTAAAAGTGTTACATAGCAACATACACTTTTTGTATCAGTAGGAAAAGGGTCAACTTCAATGACAGATTTTGGTATTAAAGGTAATGACTTTTAAGACGGTTGCGAAAAATAGTTATTTAACAAACAAGTGTGTTAATGAGACCGATTAATAATCGAGATATGTTAACGTGTTCGCTAGCGCTCACACGTTAATCTTTGAGATTATTAACCGCTGTGAAACACACGAGTTAGTTACAATACTTTATCTTTATCTTATTAATTTGAAGAAAATCCAATTTTATCATTTGTAATTTTGAAAACAGCTGTTTAAGTAATTACTATTAAAGTAGGAGAAATGTCAGCTAAGATTTGTATTTAAATTAGTTACTCGGTTAATTTTTTTAAAAGTGAGTTTTTCAAAAAATAAACAGTATTAGCCAATTCAACAATTCGTAAATTTTATTAAAACGTTACGTTTCCCTGTTTGTTAACAGCTTCATCAGACATATTAAGTTAAAAAGACGAGTATATGTGAAAAATGGATCTGTAATGAACAGGGGTTTAAATGTTAGATGAGTGAAAGAATAATAACCTCACATAGAAATGTTACCTGTTTTGTTTTTAAAAACTGTATATTTTATTTTAATCTCTGATGAAGGTGAAATTAATTGACGTTTTTTATTTTTATAAAATATTGAGTTTTGAAGAAATCAACGTAGTGGAAGAAAAAATAATTAAAAACTCGATATTTTATTTCTATGTACAGTGACCACTGTTCTTACAGTACCTTAGTTTCAAACTAGTTAGGGCTGAATTCCATTTTTTTTAAATTCAAGTGTTTTGTTCCAATAACGCACAGTGCGTTCGCGATCGAACATATCACCATCGCGCTCTTTATGATGTAGCCATAAGCAAGTACGATAGGTGAACGTTCTTGAGTGAGATATTAAAGCGTCTGACTAGCAAGCGGATTCCTCCCGGGAGCGCGGTTTTGAATCCCACTGGCTGTATTGTATTGTTTCTTTGTAAATTTTTACTAAGTGTTTACTTTTACTGTTATAATGTTATCGACAACGTTAAGATATTTTTATCTATTATGTACATAATTTTAAATACTCTTTTGTTCTTTATTAAAGACCTAAAATAATTTCTTTTTTCCATATTTTTTTAATTTCCAACTCAAGGGTAAAGATACAGAAATTATTGTAATTTGACTAAGTCCACTATGTGATGTGTTGAAACGCTACTCTTTGTATTTCGAAAACTGCCGATTTATCTGCTTGTTTTAACACAGTGCGTACTAACACTGATTCACCTATATTCAATTAGAAAAATTTGCATAATATATGGAATTCTGAGATTGGATATGTTACAGAAAACTTGTATCATTCAGTCATTTTATATAATGACTAGGCAGTTTATATCATTGCATAAATTGCTTAAAATACCGGTCCGCTTGTTTAATGTTTGCCGATATTAAACACAATGCCGGCCGAATTGTCGTCATTATATAGAATGCCTAGGCATTTTATATAATTGCTGCGCGATTGCAGGCAATATATAAATATATTTTGTCTGAAGTTGGAGGTTATGTTAAATAAACGGCATTGCTGATTCTTCTATCTTGGCTGTGTGTCGTTCTAGCTTCTTTAGGTATAGTGGCAGCCTTTGATCGTGTGTGCTATATGCATCCTTACATGAGTTGGCCTGTCTCCGATTATGAGTTCAACGGTCGTTGTATGATGTCGGTGATGAGTTTGCCTGTCACAATGTCACATACAGTATGCCCCGAATGCAAGAGGGAAAGAATTTTTATTTTTGGTTTTACATAAAAATGTTATAGGAATTTAAATTCCTGCTTGGTCTGAAACTACCATTTCAGTTATTAAAGCTTTTATTTATTTATACAGGGTGTTGGCAAAATAAAAAAAATAATTTTGACACTTATTTAGTTACTATTTGTAAAAAAAAATAAAATTACATTTAACAACATTCAAGCCTAGTACGGAACTCCTAAAAACTGTTTTGGATTTATTCAATAGCTATAGATACAACTGCCTCTCGTATGCGATTTTTTAAATTTTCAGTATTATTTTCTAGTGGTTGGCAGTAAACACTTTGTTTTTACCGTCCCCATAAATAAAAATCTAAAATTGTCAAATCAGGACTTCTGGGTGGCTATAAAATTGGTCCATTCCTGCCAATCCATCTATCTCCAAACTTTAAATTTAGCCAATCAGTAACAATGCGAGAAAAATGAGCCGGACAACCAATTTCGATATTGCTCAGGCAAATCATTTAAATTACCTTTAAAAAAATTGGTAGAATATCCAGATAACTATGTTCATTTGCATTGTTTTCGAAAAAATATGGCCCTATGATTCCATGGTACTAAATGGCACACCAAACATTAACTTTCTTAAAATATTGACTATTGAAAATGGGAAAATGGGGATTAGTATCACTCCATAATATGCTGTGATGCAACTGTCCTAATTGTACAAAATATTGCTTCGTCAGAAAACATAATATTTTTATAAAAACATCTGTGACTTAAAATGTTATTTCCCATCCACAAACAAAAATCTAACCCTTTTAAATCATCTTCTGTTTCCAAAATGTTATTAAATATAGGTTTATAGGGCCTTACTTTCTTGTTCTTCAGAATCCTTTGATTGTGCGATTTGCCCTTGGATTTTCTGCAACCGATTCCAACACTAAAAGTGTCAGCTTCTTCTTCGTTATGTACTTCTTTAACCTTTTTAAAATTGTTCACGGAACCAGTTTTTAAAAATTTTGATGCAAGTTTGTGGACACCAATTCGAGATACATCAACAGTAGGAAGTTTTTCTCTAAACATTTCAACAACATACCGATAACTATTTTTCCCCTGTACCGTAATATTCTATTAAATACATCTTTTGCTCAAATGTTGGCATTTTTTACAAGCAGAATTATTCTTTATTAGTTTTAAACGTTTGCAATGTCTTAAGTAAATCTTTTGTGTGCATTTCAAGGATAACAATACTTTTAGTTGCACTACACGTTATACATATGAAATGTTAACTTTTTACATTTTTAATAGACCCTGTATAAATACATCAAAATTTTAATAACTGAAATGGTAGTTTCAGACCAAGCAGCAATTTTAATTCCTATAACATTTTTATGTAAAACTAAAAATCAAATTTTATTCCCTCTTGTATACTCAATCTGGGGACTGTATACCTACAAAATCTGCTAGGGTGATAAGTTAGAATACACTCGCACTAAACCCATTGGCTAATGAATTGTAACTTTTTACATTAAAAAATGTGGTGTGATACACGCACACAACTTCCTTTTACAGTGATCTTATAATTAGGCAAAAATTAGCTTTTTAATTTTTAAGCATTTGTCAAAAATTCTCAAAAATTAGAAATTCTACAGATACCGTACAATATAGAGCGTTAGTTGAAGAGAATTTTTTCTAAAAATTTAAGCTGAATTCAATAATGTAATAATATACCGAGTGTTCTATTTAAATTAGGATTAAAAAAAATAAAAAAACAAAAGAAGCCCATTTGAGAAGTATTCACTGAAAAAAACACCTATCTCGTCTATACATATTAAAAATGCAATAAAAATGTAAAGTTTGAAAAAAACGTTATAGCCATTTTTGAAAATATTTTAAAAAACTGAAAAATCACAAGAGTAAACACCATACTTCCGGTTATGCGATTTTCTTCAAAAGCTTGGTGTCGCATTTAGATAGTACACAAAACTTATATATGAAGTTTCAACGTCATATCTCTTTTCGTTTTTGAGATATTCTGTTCACACACAGAAAGATATATAATAATTATAGACCACTGCCAAAAACGACATCATTCCGAGAAAACAGAAAGACACACAGATACACAGACTGACAGATAGACCAATGGACAAGAACATGCTTTTTGGGTTCAGGGGACTCTAAAACGTGAAGATCTGTTGAAAACTCAATTTCGAATTTTTGGGGTGAATCCAATGCTTTCTTTATTGCAAAAGCAAATAAAAATACGTTTTATAAAATGCTTACAGCTCATTAAGAAATATATATAATGCCTAGGCAATATATAAAAAATGGTCTTAAGAGATGCATTTCATAAACTGGCTAATTATATAAAATGATTAAATTATACAAGTTGCTAGTAACAGATATATTTATTAGAAAGGTCTGATCCTAAGATAAGAAATTACTGAGGTAGTATAGTTAAGTTTGTTCTATTTTATTTTACAGGCTTAAAATATGTACATTACAGAATAAATGGAGGAAGCTAAAACAATATTGTTACGTTCTTAAAATAAACAAAGAGTGTTAGACTTAAATGTAATTTAAAATAATTAAGAAACTAATTATATATTCGTAGGTACTTACTGCTATGTTACAACTTCTATAAACTAATTGACATAAGATATAGGTTAACTTTAATACCTGAGCATTTACAAACACCACAATTGTGCTTATTTTAATATTAAGAATTCGCTTCCCTCAAATAAGTTGACTGACAAAGCTTATTAAGTCTAAATATTACAGCACATATTTAAACAGCTGTGATATAACATCTTCCATAAGCGGATTTCCACCTAGTCTTTGAAGTTCTTGCATGGCATCATCTCGAAACTGTTTCAGTTTGTTTTTGGTGTACTCAAACGTACCACAATTTTCAATTAGGGACACGAAGTACTTTTTGGCATGCATCTCCTTTGGGCGTTTTCGAAATATGCCTGTTCAATATTAAGAAATTTTATACTCTATTTTCAATGAAAAGATTTAATGCCAAAGTGCGTAATGAGCTGCCTCATGATTTCAAAAAGGATACGGAGAAGTATTTCGTCGTTGATATGAGTCTGAATGGCATGGACAATAGCCAAGCTAAATTTTCGATCAGTAAGTTCTCCACAGAAATCCTTCTGTTCATAGTACTGTAACAATTTTATAAATGGTTCATACGAAATATTGGATTAATATTCCAAGAGAGACGGTTTTAACACCAAAATTCACACATATCGTCACAACGAACTTTACTGTAGCCATCAATGATGAGAATGGATACAGCGAGGATTTCGAACAGTTTAGTACAGTTTGTCCTGTTTGTATTATACACCTGCATCAGCTTAATGGCCAATACAAATATAGCAGCTGTTCCTAACAAAGCATGTCTGCCAGCACGTAGCACTGAAGTTTGTGCTATGCCGTTAGATGACAGCCAGAGTACTTGTAGAGTAAAATGTAGAAATGTTATAAAGTTGATAATCATACTAAAACATTAAAAGGAAATACTGAGTAATGACATTTACAACAATTTGCTAAAAAGGAACAATGCACCTGCTGGGATTCGAACCCGTGGTCACAGGTAGAATCCGCTTGCTAGTCAGACGCTTTAACCACTCGCACAAGAATCTGCCGTACTTGCTCATGACTGCATTATAAAGCACGAGGTGATGACACGGCCGATCGCGAACGAACTGCGCATTACAAACTTTGAATTCAGCTTTGTTTCGTTTGAATCTACTTTACTAATACATTGAGCTTTTAAAATCGGAACGGCTTTGCCAGCAAATAATAAAAAAGTTTTTCGTATCGGAGGCACAATATCTTTCAGAGATTTCATGGAAAAGGGAACGAACTGGCAATTCTTCTGCGATTTGGAGAAAACAGAATTAGGGTCAACTCGAACATACAGAAATTGTTCCAGCAGGTTAGTTTACATATATCGAAATGACAGAGATTTTCTTCGGTTTATTTGGAAAACGGCAGATGGAGATAAGATATCGTCTAGGGGCGACGATTGAAATCATAGTAAAATATGTTGTTTAGAAAGTTGCAAAAAAGGAAAACAGATGCTATTCTAAACAGCCAATCGATATGCTATTGAAATGTTTCTATATCAATAACTGAATAACCAGTTCACTACACACAGTAACACTAGAAGATTGTATCTCACAGGCTACCAGGTTAATGGAAGCAGGAAAGTTCGATTTGAAAGGGTAAAAGTTTACTACTTAAAGCAGCAATGGAAACAAATCATCTTCCAATTTTGGCTCTAAATTCGAACATAGGTCACGTGCAGGAAGATGAATCTGAAGTAATAACAAAAAGTGTTATATCGTACTTTCGCTAGCGCAACAAATATTCAGTCCACTAGGTTTCACCACAGCCCCGCTACGCTCTGTCTTAAGTTGTTGCTGCAGGAAATGTGTAAAAAGAAGATTGGCTGAAATATGGAAGTGAATGAAGAGAGACAGCAAATATTTGAGAACTGCAAATCTAAACTACCTTTCTTTTTAAGATTGATATTCCAAGGTGGACAAATGTTAAGCTAGATAAAGAACAGAAGCTTAGTCTACGAATTTTCTGTGATTTGAGTAAGTAGGCATATGCTGTTGCTGCGTTTTGAGAGAGTTAAAAGAATGTCTATACAAAGATTGAAATGAATGGCAGCTACCATTGGACTTCGTTTGAATTCACAGATACAGATACCGGGTATTGAACACTGATAAATTTTTATTAGTCCTAACACTATCCTCAGTTGTATTCGAAGAAAAGAGAAATGGAGATCTACGCTTGAAGAAAGTAGCCGAGACTGCAGCAAAGAAATGGTGCCATTTACCAGGCAGCCTTCATGAAGTTGCTTTCCCAAGCAACTGTTCAACTCAGGATGGCGAGATGCGTTCTTGTGGTTCCGTTCGATGACGCAAATTTTGATTCTGGGACACATTTGGTTTTATTGGTAAATTGTTGCACCCAATTCGGTCTCATACTCAGTCGAATTTACTTTCAGATCACTTTCTTTTTATATCTTCATTTTTACTCGTCTTTTCTAGTCCTCTGTTCGTTGCACTTTTGAACGCGCGTTCTTGCTCACTTATTTCCACGAGGGTCCCGGGATTCGTCGTGCTGTCTGCCGAAAATCTATGGATTGTTCTGTCTGCCTGTTGGGTTGCAGATTTGACGTTAGAAAAAGGTCAGAAATGTGCTAGCCTGTCCGACCTCACAGACCTTCCTGGATTTTCCAACACGTGTCGCATCTATTAAGAATTTTTAAGCTTCGCTTAATCGATTCCTTGCGCTTGTATGTAATCGAATGGGCGTACAACGTATGTGATTGCTCTACAAATATTTACTTAAGAATAAGTAACATGTGAGCAAATGAAAACGAAATCAAACATGACTTTTAAAAAAATAAGTCATGTGCTTTATTATTTCTGAGGTTTTTAATTTAGATATGACAGTTATTATAATAGTAGTGTCAAGTTGTTTAAATTATCAAATTCTAAATTACGCATGCAGTTCCTAACACGTAATAATTATTGATGTAGCAGTTGTAATATTGTTTATTCGCAACCATATATGTAATGTTAACATTCCTGACCTTATTTGAGTGGGGGAAGTCGTACATTTCCGCCCGCTACTTCCTGCACTCACTTCCGGCTCAAGTGCGGGAAGTGAGTGCGGGAAGTACATTCCCGACCGCTGAGTAGGTAGGGACACTGGGAATCTCGTTGATCCATTCATGCGCGTCACAACCTGTAGTATCATAATATAATAATTTTTCCAATTATTGTTTAGAATAAAGTGGTTGCGAATAAAATAGTATACAAACCTCGACAGGAAGTTTCCTTAGTCTCGAGATAATAGCTGATTTCGACGCTTCGCGTCTCAATCAGCTAACTAATCTCTCGACAGTAATGAAACACTTCCCATCTCGGGCTGTAATATACTATTAAGTGTTGGTTTTCACGTGAATTTTTGACGTGACAGCCAGTGACAGTTATGCGATGGTTTAGGTTATGTATGTGTATGTCATTCTAGAACATCAACATAATGTGAATTAATCATCGACATAGGTTTCTTTGGGTGTTCATTACCTCTTCTTAGCCTCTATTTCGCCGTATCTCGACTACTCTGTATGGTTCAGCGGAGTATGTCACGGTAGGTTGTGGAACGTGGTCCCCTTAACTATTGATTTGTTACTGCTCATGAAAATTGGTCCCCTACGCACGCCTTTTTGCCTGTGACCCAGCTTTCTGTGGTGAACTAGTTTTAAAATATTAACAAGTTATGACGTTGATATTGGGCGCTTTTTATTATTGCTACATTTTATCCAAAACCAGTATAGTTTGTTTGTTCCTTTTTTTTGTAATGGACAAGGTCTAGGCTTGCGGTGAAGGTTACTCTGAACATTTACCTTTATTCTTGGATTGTCGCTTTAGATTAGCCGTTTGTATGGAGATATAAAAGTAATATAATAGAATGGTCATTTGGTAACCTAATATAATGCCCAAAAATGTTGTAATAAATCAGCAAATTCACATTGAAGCCTAAGTATCCTCGTTCTCAAGATACTCAAACAACACGAGCCACCAAAGAGCATGGCCATCGCGCGGGTTTTTGCTCGACTTCACAAGGTACAAGACACATTAAGCCAGAAAATGCTGGGTGTTCACATACAAATACTACGCGGTCTAAGCCGAAATTCTATGCTAAGGTGTATGGACGAATACCAAAATCAAGAATGGAAAAACAGCTAAACGACTCAGAAGAACAGAGTGGCTTCAGACCTGGTAGGTTTTGTATTGATAATGCATTTTGCCTTAAGCAATTGGGAGAAAAGCGCATAGCACATGATAGAGAACTGCACTTAATATTTATAGACTTAAAAAAAAGCTTATGACAGCGTCCCAGTAAATCAGCTATAGCAGGCAGCTATAAAAAACACTATCAGCCGAGCGAAAATAGGAGATGATTATTCTGAAGAATTTATCAGTAATAATGTATTAAGGGCAAATGCTTTTGCCGGTAAAAATGTTTTACGAAAGTATTTTGTTTTGGCAATGTCACAAGACAAACTAACTTGATCAAATTCCCGAGCCGAAGGCGAGGGAATTTGTCAAAGTTAGTTTGTCGAGGGGCATTGCCAAAAAAACAACAAATCTTAAGTAAAACATTTTCCGAGCAAAATCATGAGCCCGAAATACATTTTGTGGACTATTTCCCAAATATCGGTTCATTCTGACATTTATACTGATGCGCAATGACAGTTTAAATGACGTTTCTTAAATACCACCTTGATTAAAGCAACATATTTGATGGTTGCCGTGGATGCAAGTGGCAAAAGAAACTGACAAAATCCCAAGGGAAAATTTCGATTTTTTGCCACTACAAAAACACACGATTGGTTGAATTTTGAAAAAGCATGACTTTTCATTGGATAATAAGAGATGTGGGAAATAGTCGTAGATAAAGGACTGCAACAGGGATTTTGCATGTCACCAACTTTAAATTATATATAAATCGTGTACGAAGGGAGTGAAGAAGGAAGTGCGATTTAATGAGTGTGCAAATTGGAGAAAAATATATCTATAGTTTACTATTCGCTGACGACCAGGTCATATTAGCTGAAGACGAAGACGATATCAACTACATTTTTAGGAAATTGAAAATAAAATATGAGGTGGGGTTTGGAAATTAATATGGACAAGACGCAGTACATCGTGATTGAATGACAAAAACAAGATCTAATGGTAAACAATGATGTAGTAAAATCAACAAATAAATACATATATTTAGGGGTGACATTAACATCCGATGGAAGATATTAGCTAGACATTCAAAATAAAATTAGAAAAGGAAAAACTATAACTAGAAAACTACATTCAATGCTGTGGAATGACACAATCTCAAATAAAACAAAAATACGAATGTTCAGTTCATTTGCGGAAAGTTGCCTTGCCTATGGAGAAGTGTGGACAATGACCAAAAAGATGAAAGACAGAATATTAGCAGCAGAGATGATGTACTGAAGACGGTGTTGTAAAAAAACATTACTGGATCATGTGCGGAACGAAAACATTACAAATAATGGAAATTCAAACTTCACTGGTACATACAATTGAAAGAAAACAGCTGTTGAAAGCACAGCGACTACCACAAAAAGTTTGGCAATGAAAACAAGCAAATAGAAGGAAAAGGGGAAGACCAAGAAAGAGCTGAAATACTTGAATTCAGGAAGCAATGCAAGAAAGAGGACTAGACGAAGACGGGTTCGGAAATAGAACTGCATGGAGATTGGGATGCGGCAGATGGCTGAACTAGCTGTACTTAAAGCCGTTTATATATATACACACACACACACATATATACAGGGTGATTTTTTGAAAACGATCCACTTGAGATATTTCAGAAACCAAAAGGAAATTAAAAATCTCCGAAAACAGGTCCACTTATATGTCAAGGGGGAAACGGTTTGACCTATGATTCACACTTTTGACGTTTACCCCTGCGCCCCCACGAATACCTCCCCAAAAATTTTAAATGGAATGACCCATCGCGTGGTATCTCAAATGAAAGCTTACCTTATAAGGATTATGGTGTTGTGCCACTTGCCCACGTTTTTTATTTTCTCATACATTTTATGAGAAAGTTTATCATTGCCACTTCAGGAGAACGGTAAGCGCTATCGAAACCTAATTTTAATCAGGTAGGCGTGGAAAGAAAAGAAAGCAAGGCGTTGACGTTTTGTCTAACAAACTGTCACATTAGTTGATAAGTGGACCTGTTTTCGGAAATTTTTTTTTCCTTTTGGTTTCTGAAATATCTCAGGCGGATCGTTTTCAAAAAATCACCCTGTATATATATAAACAGTGTCCATGTCCATGACGATAATGGTTTATGGAAAAGGCAGTGTTTCATAGATTCCAGTAAAATAACGCAAAAAAAATACAAGTTTAATCACACCTACAAAAATCAATCTAATCACTGAATGGCAGATTTTAACTGTATTGAAAGAGGACAACGAAATTCTAAATATAACAAGAAGAATAACATCTTTAGCACACAGAGTTGGCATTCTTTTTTTAAGCTTTTGATATAGAACTTCAAATAGTGTTTCAGTTTACACATTATTGTTTGGAAATATTAAGAGCCCTACTTTTACTTCCTAAAGCAGCGTTTTCCTCCATATTCGCCAGTCGCTGACGACTGCGATTGGGTAGCCGCGACCAATCCGTTGTGACATCTACAATGCATTTAAGCCGGTCTGTTTTCCTAGCTGCTACTAATTCGTTGCTACCAAAATCCGTTCGTAGGTCGTCAGTCGTCAGTCGCTTGACATGTTTTTGAGCAGACAAGCGACTTATTCGTCGACGAATTTGAATGTTTTTGCATCGTGTTTGTGAAGTATTGTTTTTAAATAATACATTTTAACTTGGTGAAGTCAGAAAAATATAACTATAAAACTAGCAACATTAAATTTATTGTTTTTCTATTAATATTCATTTTATAAACTGCAGTAGTCGCGAGCGAAGAGCAGTAAACCGCTGCGGGAGGAAAACAGCAGACATCCTGACGAATTGGTCGCGGCTACTTGATCGCAGTCGTCAGCGACTGGCGAATGTGGAGGAAAACGCTGCTTAGGGTATAAATCAATATATCTGCCTTTTTAAACCTCAATTTGGGTTTCCTGTCAGCAACTTGACTCTACAATTCGTCAGATAAAATTACTCGTTTTTACGGAATCGCCATTTGATCATTGACGGTTTGCATGGTCAAGTTTTCTAGAAACCCAATTTTCGTGAGAATGCCAACTATATCCGGATAAAAAACGACCGCTCGTATAATTACTTGCGATAAAATCAGGGCTATCGAAACAGCTTTTTTGACAAGGTGACTTCTGTTAAACTTCAGGGAATTAAATAAACAGTAAATCATGGAAAATTAACATAACGACTTGACATTTTGTGTATACTTAATTATTTAAAATGCATTACACGTGGCAACTCAGAGAGCATTACATAATCTTTCTAGATATATGTAAATTATTAGGTTTTCCAGTAGCCGCTAGCGTTATTCCTGTTCTTTACTTTTTTATCCCACTTAGAAATAGGTATATGAATATGCAAACATTTCGTAAAACTCCTAAACCCGCTATTGGAGTTTTTAAAACGTATGTGTTAATTTTTATTTATTTTTACAGAAGCTTCCACCTAAAAAACAAGAATGTCAGAACGCCGCAGCGAACGTGTAGCGCACATCTTAAGCATAATGTAGTTTATTATAACAAGATATTTTTTCGTCCAAGCTAGCTTTAGGTTAGTTAATCCACTTGAAAAGTATTCATAAACCGCACATTTGCCTGCTTCAATCGCTCGGGGAAAACATGAGGGGTGATTGGCTTTAGATTAGAAAAAGATGGAAAATATTTACAAACGAGAACAAATTCGATTAGTCTATTCAAATCTAAAGTTCTCAAAGTAACATAATTTGGCTATAAATTTTATGCACTGTGATTCTTGAATTATTTATGCAGGAATTGGTGCGCAGAATAACCAAGGTCAAAAACAGCTGGTTTTAGGCTAAATGTACACTGGAGTGGAGTGAGATATATTTTTCTTAAGTTTTCCTGTGTCAAATAAAAAGGCAGGCAATGGATATACGATATAGGCCTACTTGCGCTCGGCTCATTTGGGCCCACCGACATTGTTGGTCCCTTTTGCGCCCCAGAAGAATATCAACGGTAATTAAGGTGTCATTTGCGTCTACGCTTGGCTTGGCGGTCTTCTTCCTGCAAATTAGTTATTACAAAAATCTTAAATTTAGCAATTTTTTACTTAGCTAACTTCTATGCGTTTCTATTGGTACTTCAATGTTTGTGATTATTTGAGATTTATTTTAAAACTTTAGTAAGAGTTGTTACACCGGTGTCAAATT
This sequence comes from Agriotes lineatus, assembly GCA_940337035.1. Lineage (NCBI taxonomy): Eukaryota > Metazoa > Arthropoda > Insecta > Coleoptera > Elateridae > Agriotes > Agriotes lineatus. Next base: position 62,822 of record CALNHX010001851.1, on the reverse strand, counting down.
TATTGATTAATAACTCATATTATCGTACAGATCATCACATTTTATCAGCGTGTCAATGACAGCTAGTTTTCGAACACAATTTTATAGAAAATAATCAATACACTAACTAACCTAACTTTTAATACTCATATTTTATATCATTTTTCATCCACCTTTAGAAAATAAACGAGGGAGTTACTTAGTGTAAGTTGCTATCTTAACAAAGGTTGAAGCATATATAAAAATGTTTAATAGTTATTGTCAACTAAGGTCTTTCTATTCGGACGGATAAGGCTAATATGTCTGAAGTGTATTTCATTTAATTACAGTATCTTATATATTAACAAAATTATTTGCGAGTAAAGTACTAGACCATCTGATAATTTTATTGTAAAGCTGACCTTCACCTGTGTTTTATTTAGTATAAAAAGAATGTACTGTATATTTGGTAGAATAAAAGCAATATTATTATTAAATACTCCAGAGTGTGTGGTTCACTTTTTAATAGAAAACCTAATCAAAATTTTATTCTACAATTTTTTTACATTTTGCCGCCACTGTTATTGCCCTTACAGTTTTTTAGTTACTTCAAAATCTGATCAGGGTAGGTTAGGATCCAAATGATTTTTGGTGAAAATTTTAATAAATCGGTAATTACAGTAGTATTGTGGCAATCTGAGGAACAAAATCCGAGCCAAACGAAAACATTCTATACATACACCTATATACCTATATTAAGTGGGTTTTTTGAATTCGGGGAACGTGAAGAAAAGTTAACATTTGGCGGTCAGATTTTACATAATCACAATACTTTCCTTGTACTATATATACCTTATACACATATAGGAATATACGTATTGGGTAGTATGTAGCAGGAAAGTAAAAAGATTAGTATTCTTCTTTAGATTATATGTTAACTTCTCTTCGCACAAAAGAAGATATGGACAGTCGAGGCGCAGCCGAGCCTGGCCACTTTTGAGACCTGGAAAACAACTTTACCGCCATGGTTTACATATTATTTTTATCCTATACTATCAGAAAGCCAAATATGTTCAAGATAAACGTAGTTTTATTTAATCAGTAATACAAACAAAAATACATAAGAGCCGGCTGTGGAAATTCAAACGTATGAATAATATTTCGATGGCACTGTAAGTCTTTGTCAAATTCGAGGTTAGGTTTTGCTCAATTTTGACACAGACTGACGTAAAACCTAATCTGCTGACCTCAAATTTAACATAGACCTACAGTGCCATATCATTGAAAGGCTAACTGTGTCTATATAAATCTGCTCATTTTCTTGGCTAGCCAACACAATTTTGTTTCTTGGTTATCAGGGAAAAACTGCCCTTTCTCGTTTCCATAGAGCGGAGAAAATGTAGCTTTGATATTGTGTAATATAAAAATATATTAAAATTATTGCGATACAGGATCAAAAAGCTACCGCAGTAGCAAAAGCTCTATTTACTAAAGTAATAGCTCGTCATGGCACAATGCAAAAATTAATTTCCGATAGAGGCACAAACTTCTTATCACAAGTAATAAGAGAACTTTTATTTCGCAAACAACGGCGTATCATCGGGCTAGTAATGGCTCTATTAACAGCATACATCGAGTTCTTAAAGACTGGCAATACACATTAATCAAAAAGAGAAAGATTGTGACGAATGGATCCCATACTTTTAAATGCACATGGACTCATTCATCCATAGGTTTCTCACCATACTTTTAATTACATGGCCGAGACCATGATTGCCGATGGATGATATTTTAAAACCACAGTCAGTCAAATACAATTCGGACGAAAATTATGTGTCAGAACTCATGGCAAAATTAAATATAACCTTCAATTTACCTAGAGAAAATTTAAATAAAGCAACGACACAACGAGAAGTTCCATATAATAAGAAAACGAAAGAAGTTAAATTACAAATAGGAGATTTGGTTGACTTATACGATCCTTCATCAAAAATAGGGTTACCTAAAAAGTTAATGAAACCTTGGTTAGGGCCGTTTCGAATCACAGCACAAAAAGGACCAGTAACTTTCAAAATCAAGGAATTACATAAAAATAAAGAACAAGTGGTGCAAGCTAGTAAGTTAAAGCTATGCAAAGGCTATAACGCAGACATCATTTTAAAAATCCGTGGTTTTCCAATCAAAAGTTTTAAAAACATGTTCTAATAAAATAGTAAAATTCTGGGCGAGATGGTATCTCCTTGTCTAATTTCCCTTCTTACATTTACTGGGCTCGTCTTTTCGAATACCCGGACTGTCACTGTCACTGTTGAATCTTCGTATATTTTCTTGAGTATTTCTATATACCTGTAATCTCTCTAATGCACTGATCAGTGCCCACGTTTCTACCGTGTCGAAGGCCTTTTCAAAATCAATGGGTACTAAGTACAGGGGTTAGTTAATTTCATATCTTTTTTCCATAACTTACCACATGGTCTAAGGTGCTATAGCCTCTGACGCCTGCTTGATCTGGAGTTTGGGAGGCGTCTAAACGGCTTGTTATTCGAGTTGCTATAATTTTATATATTAGTAGTTTTTACGTGTGGGATAACAAGTTTGAAGGTGGTTTTTATTTTCGTTTTTAGAAATTAACACAACGTTAGCATTTCTTCATGGTATTGCTGGTATTGTTCCCGTGCCTAGCCGCTACTTAAATAATGTTTAGATATGTCCTAAAAGAGGTTTACCTCCTGCTTTCATTAGTTCTTTAACTATACGGTCCGGCCCTGCAGCTTTGTTGGTTTTCATTCGCTTGAGTGCTTATTTTATTTCGAATTTAGTAATCATAGGTATGTCTTCGGTATAATGCCTAGTCAATGGTTGTAATGTAACATACACGTGCATATAGGATATATTTAAATTTTTAATATCCAGTTGGTTAATACAGTACTTGAATAGTTGTATGAATCACTGATGGCAGTTATTGGGAAAACCAAATGAGTTTCTATTAGAAATAACAGTTATTAAAAATAACATTAAAAATATATCAGGTGAAATCACGTTGAGGGTTGAATTCCCATAAGTGTAAGCTTATAATAATTGAAAATTTGAATTAGCAGTAATGAAATAGCTTTTTCTGCAATCAAACATGATAAAGTATCACAATTAGTATTATTTTGAATATAAAAGTAAATGTTATTAAACTTGTTTGACATTGTAACGGCCAGGATAGTACCTACATACTCAACAATAAAGAAAATAAACAAACAAACACAGCAAACCCGAAGTAATTAAATCATAAATGAACAGCGTAGATAACACAGCTAAAATATCACAGAGTAGTTAAAAACTCAACAAAATATTTATATATATAACTTAATTAATTTATTTACCTGATGTAAGAATGTTTAATGCAAATAAAGAAATTACAACTTTACTATCAAATTGGCAATTTGCATTACCAAGGTTGTCGGTAACACGTATGACTACGACAAAATCATTACAGAATTAATTTTTGGTGTCGAGCTGAATTCGACCCTAAACCCACTAATGCAAGAGCATTCAGATGTTGACAGTAATTATCAAAATTGCTCTCACAGACTCAAGATCTTGTTTTTGATTGTAGGGCGCTTCATAACCCGGAATATACTTTGCAGTTGATTTAAATCTCATCGGTTTCAATGTGTCGCATAATAGTAAGTATTTAAGCAAATTCTTGCAAGTGCGGGATTAATCATAGGGTCCATTCAACCGAGTTCCATTTCACTAATCTGACGTGAAAGCCGAAATCAGATTAAGTTTTGCGCTTAATATTTTATTTTCCTAAATCCTAAAAGTTAGTCAAGCCTACGCACCAACATCTAAATATACAGAGGAGGAGACAGAAAAGTTTTACGAAGACATAGAGAGAGCAATGGATGAAAACGAAACCCACCATACACTCTTAATCGGAGATTTTAAAGCCAACATGGGAAAAGTACCAGAGAGGAGAAACATCAATAGGTATGCATGGAGTAGGAACTCGTAACGACAGAGAACAAACGTTAGTACACTTCTTTGAAAAACATCAGTTAAAGGCAATGAACACATTTTTTCTAAAAAAGGAATACCGAAAATGTAAATGGAAAGTATTGATGGAGCAACAATGAACGAGTTCGACTTCGTCATCTAAAACCGCTAGAACAATGTACGAGGTGTAACCGTCCTCAAATGAGTCATCATGAGTGACCATATAATGGTAAGAACGGAAGTAGAGATAAATACAAGAGTAGAAGGAGAAAACTAATTGAAGGCGGTGTTACAAGTATAGGCCACACGGGGTGTGGAACAAAGAGGGTAGTACAAAGATGCTATCACCCTCAAACAACCTGATTAGTGAAACGAGAGAGGTACGAGCTGCGACGTCCTCCTGAATAGACCAAGAGCCCATAACACCTAAATTACTAGTCATAGCGGCAAGCTCGGTAGGTAGTATTTTTTTTATATTGGCCAAGTAAGTTGCAAAAACGCAAATATGGCAGCCGAACTGCGGTTACAAATATTAACGGCGGCTTTTGAAAACTGTTAACAAAATTAGATATATTTGTTTAAACGGCAAGGCTAATTTTTGTTGTAATCGATAGACAAGCTCTCTAAACCTCATACGGAAAGTATGTGCCATACTGATAAGAAGGGTATAAAGGACCGTCATACTAGGTCAAACTGGTAATTTTTTTGTTGTAAAAAAATAAGGGCGGTAAGCTTAAATTTTTGTTTACTACTTCATTTAAATGACAATTATCCAAAACTATAATTGCCATACCGCTCGGATGGTTATGTGGGTATCCATACAAATATTTATTATTCTTTGGTCAAAATTTGTGATAGCGGCAAGTATGGCATATGCTTTTTTATACAGTTAACAACGACTTTAGTAAATTAATATAGTTTCCATACCAATAAATAGTATATAAAGGCTTGCCATACTCCAAAAAAAAACCTAAATCAGAATTTACAAGGACTTCGTACAATGATTTAATACTTCTTGATATAAGTCATAATGAAAAGATAACACAGATCATTCATAAGCTAAACACTAACAATACAACAAAAATAAAAGTAAACAAAAACGTAGCAAACGAGCCCCTTACTGTTCACCATAATAATGAATAAAATAATAGACCTAACAAAAGACGAGAACTATGGATACCGTTTGGGAAATAGAAAGATCAGTACAGTGTGTTACGCAGATGACGTCTCCCGAATATTCGAATCGGAAAATAACCTACAAAGACAGTTACACAGGTATAAAATAACTGCAGAAAATACAAGATGAAAATCTCCATAAATAAAACAAAATACCTTACAGTTGCCAGAGAACCTACCAAATGTAAGTTAGTAATAGACGACCAACTGAACCAACCTGTAGAACAAGTGATGTGCTTCAACTACTTGGGAGTACCGATATCAAGTTCGGGAAATACCGGAAGTACAAAATCAAATAAACAAAGCAAACCAAATATCAGGGTACCTACGAGACGTCATATGGCGGAATAGGGTTATGACAATACAAAGTAAAGCACGTATTTATAAAACATGTATTAGGTCGACTCTTACATATACAGCAGAGGCCCGACCCGACACAAGAAAGACAAAGAGAGCATTACTATGTAACAATCTCTTGGGACTAAAAGCAAATTTATCCACTTATTATCAAGCTCTTATGGAATTACTAAGGAATTTTTTGTTTCAGTTGATATGTTGCTATCGCCGCCTGCTTTGATATGTTGTACGTATACAAAGCCTGCCAATTAGGCTGTTGTGAGCGTCGTCTGCGTTGATTGTTTATAACAAGTCTGTCCATTCCATCTAAATTTACAACTAGAGGCGCTGCTATCGCGTGTCAATGGGATCTAAGATTCAGGGTTTAACACTGAGATTTCTAAGTTGTCAATCGATGTCATTGTCAAATGTTTGGTTATACACGTGTTATGGCATTGTAAAATATTAAGGAGCCGTTTTATGTCTCCTTTATTGTTAAATATAGAATGAATAGTAAGTTTAAAATATATATTCTATAAACACAAGAAACCCATAAAAACTTTAGTGTCTTTCTACTCAGTGGTTTAGAACGCAAAGTATATACTAAGTAGAAAAGTTTGTGTTTGTTCGTGTTCTGCTAAGCAGATTAACTTCTATCAACAATGGACTGATTGTGATCTCTACATTCACAATGTGATTTTGGGTGTCTGTTAATAAAGATGCAGTGATTTTCATGGAATTTCCTACTAGTGAAAAATATGCAATTATCTTTATTACAATGTTACTAATATTATATTATAAGGAAATAAAATAGCGCATTGCAAAGATCCTCTGTCTTGTAGATATATTAAGTCAGGACCGCGCCAGCATCAATGGCCGCCTGTGTGCAGAGCCACATTTGCCGCCCCAAAATTTACATTTTTGTTGTAAAATATAAATTTTATGTAGTACATACCTAGTTTAACTGTAACAAATCAAATTAATTTAAGTGAAAAACAGATATTTTAAAAAAGTTTTATTAACAATAAAATTTACAAAAAAAATAGTGGAATAAAATTAATAAAAAAACAACAAAATTTTAGAATATTATAAAAAAGCAACTTTCCAGCTTTTTTCTCCGCAAATTCTTTAATTACTAATTCTAAATCGATGGAATCCATCGTGTCGCTTTCTATTGCTATTATAGACAGATTATTTAATCTGTTTTGTGACATTGTGGATCGCATATAATTTTTAATAATTTTTAGTTTGGAGAAAGATCTCTCACCAGACGCAACTGAAACTGGTAACGTGAGTAATATTCTAGGAGCTATTGACATATTTGGAAATGATGCTATGAGCTGATTTTCAAAAATATATTCAAGAATGGACTGGGGCTCTAACTGATGCTTTTCAGCTGAAGTAGGTTTAAGATGTAATTTTAAAGATTTTATCTCTTCAAATAATTCTATTCCATCTATTCTAAAATCATCAGTTAGATGAAGATGTAAATCTTTACAACATTGTAATAGCTCGGTTTCCGTTAAATCAAACATTATAGAGAAATCCAAACATAGTATCATATCTTGTTATACCCTCAAATCAGTCTCTTAAAGACGATAAAGTTTGATCTAATATATTAAAATAAACGTTAACTTTATAATAATTTTTTGGATCAATAATTGGTTCATCACTGTGTTCATAATCAAATTGTCTGGGTTTTCTTCGTGGTCTAACAGACTGAACAGCAGGGAAATTAGGTTCAATACCGAGTTCATCCGCAAGTGTACTAGCGTCAGTAAGAACATTATTGAATTCTTCATCTGATCGAAAAGCTAAGAAAAAATCTAACAAATTTTTAAAATGCTCTAAGCAAGTTTTTATATGTATAGTAGGATTTTGCATCATCGTGCTCAAAACATTAATTTTGATTAAAATATTGTACCAAATAATTGTTGAGCACAAAAATTTATAACTCTGAATTTTTAATGCCAAAGATTTGGCTTGATGTGAAGCACTGTGGTCTTGTACGGATAAACGATCTTCAATTACTTCTACCAATGCATCATATATTTGCCCTATTTGGTAACGCAGGGGCTTCACAGCGTCTATTCTACTAGACCACCGTGTTTCACTAAGTGGTTTTAAATTTAAATTTGTTGTGTGTTTTTTCAGAATTGACCATCTTTTTACCGACGCAGAAAAAAAAACAAATAATTCTTGAACTATATCAAAATAACCAGAAGTCTCAAAAGAAACTTTAGCAGCATCGTTCACTACCAAATTTAATGTATGGGCTGTGCACGGCACAAAAAATGCTCGCAGATTTATTTTTAAAATTTTTTTTGCAAACCATTATGTTTGCCGCGCATATTTGCCCCATTATCGTACCCTTGGACACGCATGTCGTAAATATTTAAATTCAACTTTGAAAGTAAATTCATTAAAAATTCACTTAAACCCACTCCAGTTGAATCATTAATAGGACAAAATTCTATAAACTGCTCGCGTATTTCAATTTTTTTTGAGGACTCATTCAACATTGTAAATCTAAAAATTATAGTCATTTGTTCTATATGACTAATATCCGGTGTACAGTCAAGAATGATAGAATAGTATTTACATTTTCTAATTAAATCCAAAATATTATTTCTAATTTTGTTACCAATGACATCTATTATTTCATTCTGAATTTTGTCCCCTAAATAATTTACCATTCGTGTTTCATCTTTTTGTGACTTTTGAGTCCGAAGCACATGTTCTGACATAACAGAATCAAATTTTGAGATCATCTCAACAGCTTTTAAAAATTACCGTTATTGCTTTCAAATAATTTATTAGATTGCCCGCGTAAAGCAAGACACTGTCGTGACAAATACTGTATTATTAAAATTATTCTCTCAATCACAGCATGCCAGTGCTTTGCTTCTGCATTCAACAAACGTAGTTGCGTCTGGTTTACAGTTTGTTCTTTTGATAACAATTTTATAAGTTCTAACTGATTTTTACTTCCTTTTACAATAAAGGAAGTATTGGATTCACCCCAAAAATTCTAAATTGAGTTTTCAACAGATCTTCACGTTTTAGAGTCCCCTGAACCAAAAAAACATATTTTTTTTCATTGGTCTCTCTGTGTGTGTGTGTCTGGCTGTGAACAGAATATCTCAAAAACGAAAAGAGGTATGGCGTTGAAACTTCATATATAAGTTTTGTGTACTATTTAGATGAGACAGCAAGCTTTTGAAGAAAATCGCATAACCGGAAGTAGGTGTTTACTCTTGTGATTTTTCAGTTTTTTTCGATTTTTTCAAAAACGGCTCTAACGATTTTTTAAACTTTACATTTTTATTACATTTTTAATGTGTATTGATGTGAGATAGGTGATTTACCAGTTGAATACTTCTAAAGTGGGTTTTCTTTGTTTTTTTTCTAATTTTTTTTATTACCTCCTATTTTAAATAAAACACCCGGTATATTATTACATTTTTGAATTCACCTTAAAATTCTAGAGCAAATTTGTCTCTTCAACTAACGCTCTATTTTGTACCGTTTTCGTAGAATTTGTAATTTTTGAAAATTTTTGACGAATGGTTAAAAATTAAAAATGAAATTTTTTACTAATTATAAAATCACTGTAAAAGGAAGTTGTGTGAGTGGGTCACACCAGATTTTTAACATTTGCATTGTGAGTATCACTTTTTTCGTGCCTTGAAATCAATAGTGACAAATGCTGCTAGTCAGAAACACCTTCCTTTTGCGAAAATTTGTTTTTAATTTTGCCAAATATTGTACAACAAAAGCAATAAACTGCATTATTTTTTATTGAATAAACTAACCACGGTCTATTAATTTCTTCTCCATTTGGAAGAAAACGGTAGAAATATTTTTTCGAAAACCTTCGACCATTTTCATTAGTTGGGAAATTAAATTGCGTTACCTGAACAGGCCCTCTTTCTACTAAAATTTGTGTTAATGTTGTTGATATTATCTCAGGCCACTCGCCAGGATCATCTGAGGTTGCTGTGTCCTGCTGCGACTGCTGTGAATCTGATGAGCAGCCAAATTTCTTTAGTTCAGAAAGCCTTGATGAGGATGACGTGCTGGCTTCTTCAGCGTCACCAACTTCTCTTCTCTCTGGTTTTGGAGACTCCGAGTCAGATGAAGTCACCTTCTCTTCCCCAGATTCGGAATCTTCCCTCATAATTTCAATTTCGACTTCTTGGACGCACGGCTCATTAAGTGGCCCGGAAAGAGAACTAGAGCTTGATTCTAATGCTTCCGCTGACACATTTTCTGGCTTCAAATATTTTCTGAAGTATTGGCCAGTTTTTTCTTTTCTTTTTTTTTGTAGACTTTGTTTTCGATACTGAAAACCCGACAGCCTTTTCGTTTTTCTGTTCTAGAAAAATTATAACAATTTTATTACTTTTCTTCAACTTTCTTCAAAACACAATCACTAACAAAATTAATTTTCTCTACTCGATCTTCTCTGCAGCCAATTCAAAAATTAAATGACCAAATAATTATCATTGCACCCATATTACCACAGCATCAATGTAAGCATCATATAATATTATATTTCTTAAAATCAGCTTTAAACAATGAGGTACTTACCGACAAAAGAGATCGCCGACACCCCGATCAAAAATAATATAAATACCTACTTCATAAATACGATATGTTTCACAGTCAATTAAAAAGCCGCCAGCCACCAGTTTTCTGAAAAGTCACGTTTTGTTGCTTCTGATAAATATCCGGCTTTTTTGTAATCATTGCATAAAGATGCATGGAAAGCGTTCCTTCAAGTTGGCTTCGTGTAACAATTAGCCGCCACGGAATAAAAACTAACTTCGAGAATTTACATAAACAATAATCCATGTAACCATATTATCAGGTGTTCATTTACACAATAAACATTTTTTATACCTATATAGGTAGGTACATATTTTTGAACTTCTAAAATTTGTAAAGTAAAAAAATTGAACATTTTTTTTTTTTTTTTTAATTTACATATAAATTTTAAACCTTTTTGGCCGCCCCTGAATTTGGCCGCCCGTGTGCGGTGCACACATTGCACACTGGCTTGGCGCGGCCCTGTATTAAGTCTAATAGTGGCGTGCAAATGTTAACAGTAGCCAATGTTGCCAGACAAGTACAATCGATTCGTTCGTCTAAATCTAAAGTGTGAACAATATATTCTGCTAACATGGCCATTGTACCAGACATAATTAATTTCATGATATTTGTCAATTCACATAAGTTTTATGTATTCTGTTTCATTGAATTCAGTATTTTATAAGTACTGGTGAATATTTACAGGCGATTTTGGTGACATATGTTATAAAACTTCTGTTGTCAAGAGGCAAACTTTTTAGGGAATTGAACAGACTTGTTATAAACAATCAACGCAGACGACGGTTTTGACATTTATTTCAATAGTTCATATTTTGCCCATTGGCGCTAGTTCACACAATTTGACATTTCAAATTTGAAAGCTTATGCTTGGTTAATACATTTTTGAAAATGTCTCGTTGCCTTATTAATGTTGAAATAAGGATAGGAAAAATTTCTTCTATCATGAACTTCCATAAAATATTGTAATTTTTTTTTGGCTAGATAAAGGTTATCACGTAAAGGGAAAATATGTGATCTGTCAGATGGTGTCAGGCAGCGCCAATTTCATGACGTGGCTATAATTTGCGTATTACCGATATTCGGTTAGCTGACAGGCTTCATAAAGACGAAGTTTTGTTAATCAACGTAGACTACGGTTGCTATTATATAAGTTTACCGATTTCACTAAATTACGCCTTTGTTTATATATACAAAAGTAGGCTGGTAACTAAGTCATAACTGTATCTGTACGTTAATATTTCTTTACCCCACATGGCAACCATTACCATACTGCAACCGACAAAGACACACTACACTTATTTAATGCATCGAGTGTAAATAATCGAACATCTTCGCTATGTTTTTTACAAATAAAACATAACTTTAGATAGTTAAACATTTCAAACGTAATATATGTATGTATAATTTTTCGTAAAATAGCTTTTTATAAGAAGACACACTTACTGGATTTCTATTTTCAGAAGCATACAGGCTATATATTTTTTCAAGAGTCATCTCTGGTGACAAAAATTCTTGATTTGAGTTTTTACGACAATAGTGGGATTTGTACTTTAAGATTTTTTTAATAAGATGATATTACTTCAAGCACTTTCTCATCTGGAATTTTGTTTGCTCCACCTTGCAGCAATCCCCTGCGATCAACCATACTTCCAATTCTCATTTCAACTAAAGCTGTATTAATTCTTCTAGTGTTGATTTGAAGAGTTCCCATAAATATATTTTTGCATATTAATATTTTATTTAAATAAAATTTCCTTGAATACTGTCAAAGTTCAATTGTTTTTTTTAGAAAAATGTCTTTTTTTCTTATACTTATTCAGTAACACAAGAAACAATATATAATGCTTGTGCTTCGTAGGAACCTAATTCCCAGCACTTTTCAAACTCCCTCCGCCTTTCTTCTTCTGTTGACTTTTCGATGCAACGTAATAGATACTTACATTCAAAATTAAGAAAACCTTTTGCTTCTTTTATAATTCCTTTGTGTATTATATATTTTTTATTCTTGTATTTGTTGTTCTTCATTTCTATTCTTGTCTGGGCCATCTTTCGTTTTCTCCTTTTTTTGGGTCTAGGGTTAGCCACATGCTCTTCTGGATTATCGTCGTTTTTTGCTAAACTGCTATCGTTTGGTAAAGAATGACTTCGGTCAGATATTGAATCGTCATTTTGTTTTTTATCTAATTTCACTATTTCGCTATCGGAACTAGAAATATGGTGAGCTTCTTCACCGGGAGAAAAACTTGGGTCCAAATCGGAATAATCGGGTTCACTATTATTTTCGAAAAAATAACTGCTGGCTGTAGATTTTTCAATATTTATTTTTAGCAGATACACGTTAAATCCGTAAATATCTTTGGTTTTACTATTAGATAATGATGCTATGGCATTTCTGACTTCGTTGAATGTGGTTTCAGATAAGGAAAATTTGAGAGTAACTGGTGTATTAAAATAAAATAAGGATAAAGGGTCTCCTGTTTGATTATTATTCTGCAATAGCAAGTTATCAGGGACATCTCTAAAATAACGATTCCATTCATCAGGCGAAAATCTCGTTGTTTTTGATTTATGTGCAGTACTGTTATTGGCATTAATAATATTCCAAATTGTTTTAGACTTATTGCAAGAGTTTGATATTACCTTGTCGTTGGCGCTAACTTTCGCTTTTTTAGCGCCAGGCGATATATACTGCGATAACGATTATAAGCTAGTCGCGTGTCATGTGTGCCAGTCATGGTATACAGCTCTTGTAGGTGATTAAGATGATTACGCATCAATTTTAATTCTGGTGTAAACCAAGCTATACTAGCATCTTGCTTTCTAGTTGTGATCTGTTTAATAGGGAAACATTTATTTAGAATTGTCGCGATTCTGTTAATACATTTGAAAATTTGTCACAAATTGACAGGTCGCTATATAAGTAAGTAAAATCAACCTGTTCAAGGGCCTGGTAGAAAGATAAACACCCTTTTTCAGTGATAGGCCTAAAAGTATTTACATCAGAGCTTCCAGACATGTGACTGCTGGATAACATAAAAGTTAGTTTTAAAAAATTGTAATAGGAGATTAGTTAAGTCAATTTGGTGTTAAAGTTTGCATGATTAATATTATATTAAATAAAAATCATTAAGTCGTAAATAGTTTAATAAATAAGCAAAAATAAAAACGTTTCGCACAATTAAATTGGCTTCATCAGTTTATGATAATAAGAGCATTATGTTGAAATGGTTAAATGGAAAATTACAATTCTGAAAAGTTAAAGAATAGGTTAGCGAACTACAATAAAATTCCCTTAAAAATGTGTACTTACGGTTTAATTAATTTTTGTAGAACATAACTATAATCATTACGACTTTTTTATATTTTTTATAATACTATTAAAGTAAGGAGTTAAATGATTAAATTTACATTTTAAATAAATAACTGTTATAAATTATTTTAATTAATATTTTACTGGCTTTCATTTCGAAGCAAGCAAGAAGTCTGAATTATTAGATAAAACTGCAAGGTTACATACAATATTTGCAATTTATCAGTAAGTGCGCAGAGGTTTAAAACTGGACATGCATTCGTTCAATTATTGCAGGGTTGTATTAAGTGAAATTTGAAAATTGTTATTATAAAGCGATATTAGCCAAGCAAAACATATTATTTAAGAAATGTGAAAATTTTAGATATTTTATTTGAATAAATTGTGATAAATAGAACTTAGATTGTCAATATCAGTTCTATAATTAATTGCTGTTGGACTTTTTTGTATTTCAATCATTTCCAAGCATAATCTCTTTTTTAGATTTTTCTCTCTATGTAAGATTGCTGGTTTGTTAAAATTAAAATTATGATAGTTTTCGTTGGCATGGTCTGTTAATGCTGTTTTTTGGTTAGATGGTGAAACTCTATTAACTTTTATTGAGTATTTGTGTTGCATTAATCTGTTTTTCAGTAGCTGTTTTGTTTGACCGATATAAGTGAAGGTACAGTTGCTACAATCAATCTGATACACAACTTCAGATTGCATGTTTATTTGGGTTTTATCCTTAAGGTTTGTAAAAAACATTTTACCTAAAGTATTGTTGTTATTATATGCAATTTTGAAATGATATTTGTTAAGTTCTTTTTTGATTTTTTCAGCAAGCTTGGAATGTATGGGATTGAAATGTATTTATCTTGTGTTGCTATAAATGAATTGTTAAATTCATTGCCTAAACAATTAGGTTGTAATTCTATTGGTTGATTGAATTTGTTAATGTTTTTTATTTTATTGATACGTATATTAATTTTCTTTTAATAAAATCTAAAGGATAATCATTTATACATAGTATATTTGTTATTATTTCTAAGTTTTGTTTATGAAATTGTGAAGAAGAGAGCTTGATAGCTCTGTCTACTAAGTTGTTAATTACGCTTGTTTTATATTTAATTGAAGTGTTTGAATTAAAATTTAAATATCGGTTTGTTTTTATATCTTACGATACCAATTTGTTAAAATATTACCATTTGCTTGTCTGTATAAGGTTAAATCCAAAAAGTTAATAGACGCATTTTTATTTTCATTTTCTATTGTAAATTTAAGTCTTGGATGTACGTTATTAAAAAGATTAAGGAAATTTTGTTTGTTAATGGAGTCAGATGCCATTATGATATCATCAACATATCTTAAATAAAGAGAAAAATCGTTGTTTTGTTCAAGGATTTTTGTTTCGATTTGTTCCAATACAAGATTAGCAATAGTAGATGAAATAGGAGAACCCATTGCACAACCAAAAGTTTGTGAGTATGTTGTATTATTATATGTGAAATATGTAGTGTTTAGGACAAACTCAACTATTTCAATAAAATTATTAAGTGGGATATTCGTATGTTTTTAATTCTGTTCCAATTATTTTTAATTGCGTCAATTGCTAGATCAGTTGGTATGTTTGTGTACAGTGAAACAACATCTAAAGAAAAAAGGTTATGGTTTTTATTTAATTTGGTATTATCAATGTGTTGTTTGCATTTCCAAGAATCTTGAATACTAAATTTATTAAGTGTGGTGACATTCGTTAATATTTTTGAAAGATATTTAGACAATTTGTAAGTAGGGCTCATATAGGAAGCAACTATTGGTCTTAAAGGTATGTTTTCTTTATGTAACTTTGGTAATCCATATATCTTTGGTGGAAGTCCGTTATGTGATATTAATTTTTTGTATGTTACGTTGTCAATATAATTATTATCTAATAGATTTTTTACCAGTTTGTTGTTTTTATTTTGAATTGCTTGAGTGGGGTCCTTTAATTCTTTTTTATATGTGTTAGCATCACTTAATAAATTTGTCATTTTGTTATGATAATCAGTTTTTGTCATAATTACTGTTTTTTGGGTTTTATCTGCTGAAGTTATGATTAGTTCTTTATTTTTATCAAGGAAATGTTTAGTTTCTTGTATATTTTTTGTTAATTCTTTGTTATATTTTAATTGTGCAAAAGTTAAAGTATGATGTTTATTATTTTTATGATTTGTTAAAATGTTACAAATATTAGCACGTATTGAGTTTTGTTGAGTTTGTGTCATTTCTGTAATGCCATTTTCTATATTGCAAATTATATTTTCAATTGGAAGTTTGTTTTTTGGGTTACAATAATTGAAATTAGGTCCTAATTTTAAAATATTTTCAACATTTAATGGTAATACTATATTAGTCAAATTGTAAATAAATTCATTTGGGTTTTCAAAATTAGAAATTTTATTGTTGGTTTGGTTATTTGAGTTTCTGTTATTTGTATTTATTTGGTGGTTTATATTGGAAGTAATATTCATTTGATTTTTATTTAAAAGTGAGTTAATTTTTTTGGATGATTTGGTATGTAATACACTTCTTAAATTCATGTTCTGCTTAACTTTTGTTGCTAGAAAGTTTATAATTAAATTTTTATTTGCATATAAAAGTTAGTATCTGTGCCCTGTGATCGGATACAAAATTTTTAGCAGTTTTACTGGACAAAATATCATTGAGATTAATATTTGTGTAAACATTATCAATAAGTGTTTTAGAAGTACGCTGTACACGGGAATGGTCAAAAAAACATTGGCGCAAACCATGACATAGAAGCACATTTTTTACCTCAGTCGATGCATTCGAATCGTCAAGAAAATTACAATTAAAGTCACCGCACACAAGCCGAATTGTTTTATCGTTTTTGCTGTGTTTCAATAGACCATCCAATAAATCAACGAATAAATCGACTGAGGTTTTAGGAGGTTTATACAAACAAATAATATTTACGTTCACATTATTAACACGTACATTGACAGAAACAGCCTCTAAAACAGACTCGATTATACACAGGTTTACACTGTCACACAAACAACAGTCTATCGTCTTGTCGTCGATCTTTTTGACATTTTTTAATAGCTTCACACAACTAATGTGTGATATTGTCGCACATTTCACACACTTTAGTCCAGTTAGAGCAACTGTTTTACATTTACGGTACGGTTTAGCAGGAGCGTTATCCTCCACACCCGAACCGCCCGGCGCCATGTTCATATAATATCCACGGCATCTATTGGAGTTAGCGAAGCAGCAACGGCCACCCTTGCAAAAGTGAGCAGCATTAAGAGGACAATAAGGACTACGAAATAATCACGAAGCTTCCCCAGCATTGCATCTTCACCGCAGCGATATTGTGTTGCCGGATGACTACAAAAAAACCAAAAATGGTGAAGTATTTTTGCTTTTTGATTCTGGACCTACCGAAGATCGACTACTAATTTTTGGCACTAGAAGGAATCTCCAACTCTTGGCTCAGGCTGACCACTGGTATGCAGACGGCACCTTCAAAACGGTACCACATCTTTTCTATCAACTGTACACTATACATGGACTACGGCATAACATTGCAATTCTTCTGGCTTATGCATTGCTACCAGATAACACTACAGGCACCGACGTTCGACTGCAACAAAAACTGAAAGAACTACTGCCAGAGACCTCACCACTAACTGTGCTTACAGATTTTGAATCTGCCATGATAAGCGCTTTGGCACAGGAATTTCTGACATTCAAACATCGTGGATGTTTCTTTCATTTTTCGCAGTGCATATTTCGCAAAATTCAATCCGAATGGCTTAAACAGAGGTACAAAACAGATGCAGTTTTGGCATTAAAGTTACGGTTGTTATCTGCAATAGCATTTTTCCCCGCAGCAAGTGCAGTTGACGCATTTGAATGACTGTGTGATGAAAATGTATTACCTCCAGAAGCACAGAATGTGGTTGATTACTTTGAAGATACATGGATAGAACGTTCCGAAAGACGCCAGCGTCGCCGAACACCACATTTCCCTCACGATATGTCGAACTATTTTAATGGAGTAGAGGAAGACCTACCCAAAACCAACAACTCGATAGAAGGATGGCACCGAGGTTTCGAGCAACAAATTGCAGCTGATCACCCCAACATCTGGAAATTCATCGAAACCATTCAGAGAGAGCAAAGCCTATATGAGCTTCAGATAGAGCAATATATAAGTGGTCTAGAAGGTCCACCTACTCGTAAAAAATACAGAGATTGCGCAGAGAGAATAGCGCGAGTTGTTGCAAATTACAACCCAGAAAATGTGTACGAATTCTTACGTGGCTCATAACATAAGTTACTAACTTACAATTTTGAATATAAATGAAAACTTAAAAATAAAGAAAAACAACAACAAAATCAAAAAAAAAAACAAAAAAGAAAAGTGACAAAGGAATTAATTTTCGACTTTTAAACACGCTAGTATTTTGCTGCCAGTCCTAAGCCTGGAAAAGCGTAAAGGAAAGTGGAGAAAAATAACTTTAACGCATTTCATTTGGTAATGCACTACATTTCTACAGTCAATAGAAATGTGGTACTTTTCTGCATAGCAACGGCGATTTGTTTGGCAGTACTGAAGTATATTGTTGGTGGCACTGTAAATCTATGTCAAATTCGAGGTAAGCAGGTTAGATTTTCCATCAGTTTTGACACAAATTGACGCAAAACCTAACCTGCTAACCTCGAAATTGACATAGATTTACAGTGTCGCCAACAATACACTTCAGTACTGCCAAACTCATAACATCAACTGGAACTGCTTATTGTGCTTTAGTACATAGAAACAAGTTTTGCTCAGGTTGGTCATGTTTTAATATTTAGTGTCACTTTTATGTAAAAATGTAACATTTCTCATGAAATGCCATAAAATATTATAAGCAACACGTTAGAAAAGCTAACGCTCGTACTCGAAGCAGCCATACTTGTTCAGTAAAACATCACTTTTCTCAACTTGTAGAGTAATATGCTATTGTAGTTCACAAAATTTGAAAAATAATTTTGAACACCCAGTATATTTTATGTCTTACGGAATCTGCAAGTCAAATTACATATACTAGGCTCACCAAATTTTGATTGTTTCAAACAAAAAAAAAATGTTTCAACTTTTATTTTTTACGATAGAAGGCTGTGACGTGAAAAACTATATTCTAATTCACTCTAGCAACTAATGATAATAGCTATTTTATCAATGAAGCCAATAACAAACCCATAATAAAGGAACAAAATTTGCTAAACACGCTTTTTTTAAGAAAAGTAACTTTTTTAAATGGCACCTACTAAGGACCATCTTGCCATTAAACTGCAAATTGAATTATCAATCTAACGATATGCATCATGCACTGGTTTATCTTTACCTAAAATTGAAAAATAGTTAGTTAATTAATTTTTTAAGTATTTCTGTGTAATAGGTACCTAAGCAAATGCGGCAACACTGTTGTATGTAATTTGAGTCGTAGGCTGCGAAAAACATAATATATATAGTCTGTTCAGTAAACATAAAAACACAAAGTGGCCTTTGATATCCAAAATTTCATGAGTGTACTTCCAAAATTCACCTTTGTTTAAGAATGTACTTACAAAAAGTTACTAAAACAAATAGGTTAAGGGTGTGACATTTACTACCCATCTGTCATAAATGTTGTAATTAACTACTTTTAAGGATATTATACAAATACTGTGTTGGATACCATTGACGTAGCGTTTACTAAAGGGTATTTTTATTACCTTTTATGAAACTTCAGGTTAGAATTTCTAAAAAAATATCTACTTTGACACTGACAATCAGAAACATTAAATGTCATTTTTAAATTCAAACCTGCCAGTATGCAGGCGTGCAAACCTTTGCAAAACAAAATACAGAACCCCTAGTAGAAAAATTATATACACATGCCAACTTCAAAAAAATGTAAATGTTTTTGTGTTTACTGAATGCCCTATATGGGATGATCCATTTAAAAAATCAAAGTTGGTGTTATTTCTGGTGAAACTGGAAGTCGCCCATTTTGATTATACCTACTTGTATGTTAATCCGAAATTATGTCTCGTGTATCAAATTTAATCCAAATTCATTCATAAATAACGGAGGTAGAGGCATGGCCCTGGTCTCATTGTCCCCGGTATATGATCTCGTAAAAATAACACAAAGGAATACATTGCTTTCTTTTAAGGGTATTGTCATCTAGAATAAAAAGCACTTGAAATAATTGAAATTGTAAAATCAGTGTCACGCTCTATGTATATTGCAATGACCCTGTACGTATAATATTTGTAGGTTTATAATTAATTTGATAAATAAAAAGAGTCACCACACAATATTTGATTTAATTCTACCACTTGCTAAAATCAAACTAACTGATTAATTTATTTCGTTGGGTACGCCAAATTTGTGAATTACTCTTATGGTAGTTTGCCCTTTATCTAATCCATTCATCTGATTTCCTAACTTCGCTAGCTCAATTTTTAACAGAGACATGAAATTAAAACTCAAAATCTCAGGTGTTGGGTTCCTGACTTTCCTAGTTAAAAATTTTACGGTACGCCTCTGAAAAGTAGGCAGATTGACCTGAAATGTAGGCGTAATGTGCCGTTGTTAAACTGAAATGTCAATTCTATCAAACCAAGTTCGAGTTACCATCAGCTCGCGTTTGAAATTGATTTATCAACAATTAAATGAACAAATTTTACGGTAAGATTTTTAATAATTGCCTTCAAGTGGCGTCTCTGTATTCTTTTGTTTTCCAGATCGTTATTGGTGCATTTTTAAAGAGGACGCTAAAACTCGTTTGTTTCTGGGGCTCCAACTGACGATTTTAATTGCAAATCCTGGGAAAACACTTCGCCATCCACGGGAACTGTTATGATTTTCGTGTTCTCCAGGTCGTAATTTAGGTATGCTCAAATTTTCACACCGATCGCGCGAGTCGAAATTTTAAAATCCACTAACCTCACTTTGTAGTCTTATCGGGACCGCCTTTTTATGCTGATTCTGGCTAAGATCTTGCTCCCCGGGCGGCTCGTGATGCTGTGCTGTGTTCTGGCCTGATGTGTGGAGCTGCCGGAAAAATCCTGCCACTCTATGCCTTCCCACGATGCTGCTCACTGATGTCGCAGGAATTCGCCAACTGCCGAACCTGCCTCGGAACGCCAAAAACTCAAATACCTGGAATCTCTTGCCTCCAATTGTGCTGATACACTCGAATTCGCTGATTACGATGGTGCTATTTATTTTTTTATACGTTTATGCCTTCTATGAAAAAACTTGAATTAAAGTCAGAGCAAATTCAGATAGCTTTCACCAATTTATTTTAAACAATTGCTATCCCTGTTGTTATTGACAAAACACTGTCTACAGATTTGAATTGTAGGAAATCAACCAGGTACAAAAACATAACTTATAATCTAATTTTAACAAATTTTATCAGTTAATTACAATTCTTATGCACTAAAATTATTGTATTTTGGAATTGTTCATTTCTCAATGTTTTTTTAATGCGCCACTTACTTGATTTTTATAACACTTAAATGCCCATTGTTTATCACTGCACTGACTAGTTTTTTAATCCACCAACATTGTATAATTTCTTGCTTATTTGAATTCCATCTAATTTCTTGCTATTTCAATCTCTTCAAATCCCCAAGTCTTGTATTTTCATGTAATAAATGATTTGCCTGGCTTTTCTATTTTCCTTGCCTTATTTTTCTAGTCATTCTTGTTCTCACCTTTATTAAAAATGTTCATTTGCTATCCATTCTCTAATGACTTGACTTTCTACGCTTCCATTTTTAAGCTGTGTCTAACTTGAACTTTTTGTGCCAGTTCTTAATTAATTTTAGATTCGACTTTTAGTTTGTGCAAATCTATTATATTACGATTAAAATTACATTGCTAAACCCAATACACGGAATTTGAGCTTCCATATTTCTGTGCCTATTCAATTACAATCAATTTCATTGGCGAATTATACCAGTGTTAATATGATTTGGCAATTTATGTGAATTTTCTCAGATGCTTGCATTATTACAACTCTGTGCTTTAATGATTTAATTTGTCATTTGCTTGTACTGCAATCAGAGCCGATTTGAGGGCTAAATACCAACGCAATATATAGGATTTTATAATTTCGGTCAAATTTCCTTTCGGTAAACTTTCCTTTGGGTAAAATTTTCATTCGGAAAAGTTTCCTTTCGGTCAACATTGCTTTCGGTAAACTTTCCATTCGGTCAACTTTCCGTCGGTAAACCTTTCGTCGGTAAACTGATTTCGGTAAGCTTTCCTAGATCCGTAATTTAGTACCTTTCTGCAAAATAGTTAAACACTGTTAGCAAAATGTCACTTGGTCCACAAAGCTACCATCCGATTTAGAATATAGATATCACTTGGAATGTTTCGGCATAATACAATTTTGACCTTTAGGCAGATTAAAAGTGCACTAACTCGAATTTCGAATTTTTGTCGGATAGTACTTTTCTGCATAACTGCATCCATTTTGTGTTACTGTAAATCTGATGGAACTGACTCCATTTACCATATTTGTTTGACTGCTATTAAGCAGCAGGCGCTGCCTGAATTATTTTGTTATTTGACTGTTCCAGGCTCACGAGCTACCTGTAAATATTTAGATCTGTTATGGTTAATCTGTGAGAGAAATTAAAGTTGCCACTGTTACTGCTAATCGTTGTTATTTTGTTACAACCCTCCTTCAAGCTGTGCGTTTTTTCTTTCTGCTGACAATCACTATCAGTTCCGGCTGGATATCAGCACTGTAGATGACACATTCATTGATGACTCGGTCAACCCATGAGATCCTGATTATTTTTACCAGATTCCTTTTAAATGAGTTTCTGTCATAGTCCAAGGCTTGACTTTGACAGTTGGTGGTTCGTAAACGTAGCACTCTATAGCACAGTAAATTAATCATCATGCTGATTTTAATCTCGGTGGAGCTCTTTATACGTATAGGACACTATATCAGCTGCCATGCATGTTGGAGCTGATGTTTGTGAATTTGTTACGTTGTGATATGTTATCTGCAAAGAGTTCTCCCTGTGATCATGAAGTGCTGGTGGCTTCTTTTAGTGATACTTTCACGCTGAACGTTTTAGAGCGTGGACTGCCTTCTGCCTCAGTACATGTTAGTTATGATACACATGTCCTTTTTATCTATCCTATAGAGTCTAAAAAGGGTGGTAATTTTTCCATGCAGACATTTTCCAATAACCTTGGCTTAGACATCGCAATTAACTATGGTGTCTTCAATAACCTCACTACTGTAACGTTTCGCCCAGCGCAAACGCGATTTAGAAATTAAAAATTATTCTACGCGTTCTCCCTGGCGTAATTCACGTTATAAATCGAAGCGCTACATCTTTAGTCCGCGCTGCAGACGATGGGCGAAGTCATCTCGAACAGACGCAGGGACTTCTCCGCGCACCTAGGAGGGATCCTTCCTCCTCCAGCAAATCGGCTTGAGCTGCTGATTACACCAGCCCAGGCTATATAAAGCAGATCGGAAGCTATTTCAAGGAAAAATTTTCCCGAACCTCTTCCAGACCTGATTCCGCTCAGGAGAACCTCCGAACTCTTCGAAAATTTTCCTAGAATTACCCTGCTCCTTCTCCCACACCTAGTCTCACCAGGAGGGTTCCGTTGTGAGCTATCAGGTAGAAAACCTGCCAAAAATACCCCTCGTTCTTTCTCACCAAGAGGGTTTCGTTGTAGATATACGGTGGGGTACCTGTCAAAACTACCCGTTCGTTCCGTCTCACCAGGAGGGTTCCGTTGTAAGCTATCCGGTAGAAATCCCGTCGAAATACCCATTGATTTTACCGATCAGACCACCTCGAATAATTCGCCAGCTCCCGGCCACTCGGCGAACACTTTAGATCCGAGAAACTAATTCTCACTAGTCAAAACTCCTAATTAGCCGGCTTCGAAACTATTAAGCGGCCTGAAGTTCGCCTCAGAAGGTCCAGCCTGTAGGTAGGCGCAACGAAGGCACGACATCCAGGATAGGCTGCATCAATAATTTCGAAAATCCTATTTTTGAGTAATTTTCACGCCGCACATTAGCGGCAAGCCAGGGTCAAAATTCAAATTTTCCGGGTAAATCGCCGCCTGCAAGGCCCGAGCTTAAATTTAATTACAACACAGCTCACCTGGATCTTCAAGGTCCTGAAGAAAATAATCTGATATCCTCAATCCTGCCACCCACTAGCTCGCCACATTCCACACACCTTCAGACCGCGATAACGCTGATAGCACCAGGTATGCACGTTATTTAATATTATTTTGCCCGATTAAGAGTTTAGAACCGAGCTTCATGTTTACGCTCCGCTGTCAATGGCAGGCCGGGCTAATCAGATGTCATTACAGCCTTCAACTTCGACGAGCTGTCTACTTTCTTGGGTAACAAGCTTGAGACTAGCACGTGATACTTTGGCTTTTTCTGAGCTACCTGGAAGCCGGCGTTTTTGAAATCTTTTGGAAGTTCAACATAGTTAATGTTATAATTGTTTCACAAAACAGCAAAGAGAGAGAGTGGGATTTATACACAGCCAATCCTTTTTTAAACGGAACCTGTGCTAAAAATGCACACATAGAAAATAGGCAACAGTGTAATGCTCAAGTAACGATTTCTTTCAATAACACGATCAGCAGTCTTAATGGTTGCCCTATTACCGTTGTTAGTTTGACTCCCATGTCCAGAAATTTTCGATGGAGAGCAGCTGAAGCTCTTTTTTTACGTATATTAGACGTCATAAGCAATAAACTGCAAAGCAACATAACCGTTGTCATTGTGGATAACATAAAACAATCAATTTCCAAAAGTCCCAGCCAAGAAATAATAGTTATGCTGGAATTAGTGCGCGCAAACGCATTAAGTGCAGATTACGACTTCAGCGACTTTTTCTTTCAAGACCAAACATCATGGTTTATTTCCAAACCACAAAGGATTTCTACAGCAAAAACTATTCTTTATATTTTCAAAGGAGAGGTCCTGTGTGGTATGGGTACGACTTTCACGCTAGCCGTTATTGTCAGTTGGATAGGGGCGAAGCTCGTCGGGGACTTGCTCATTTTTAAGAAACTATCTAGAAATATCTTGGCCATAGCATCTTATACGTTTGGAATGTCAACCAATGCAATGCTCGTAACCGGGACTATCCGTTTCATATGGATATTGTACTTTGTTTACTCCTCTATAATAATCTCAGTTTTTCAAGGAAAATTGATAAGTGCATTGACTGGTCCTATATATGAAGAGTCAATTCATAACGAAGAGCAACTCGCAGGATCAGATTTGAAGCTTTTCGTATTTTCTCCTGTCGCCCGTACGGCCATAATTGACAGCTTGGGGTTTGAGCTTCAAAAAAAGTTCAATTACGTCCCTATCCTGAACGTCTCAGATTTTTTATGGAAGATTGCGAACTATCGCAATTTCAGCATTTCCTTATCGAAAAAGCTCGTAACCGCAGTTCGAGAAAATGTGGAAAATACTTTCAATATAATCGATGCTAAATATATATTAATTTTATTGAACAAGTAACACAAAACTAAAGATACATATCGACTAAACAACTCAAAAGTCTATTTACATCTAATCCCTTTTTCACACTGCCCCGTTCCTCTTAATAAAAGCATCTTCGCTCCAGTTCTTATATTTGCTATTAAAGCACGTCTCATAGGTAAACAAAATAAACTATGGACAATAAGATGTGGAGCCGCCGATTGGATGGCTTGTAACTCACAGGACTCCTTAAAACAGCTATAAATGTAATAATAAGAATGGCTCATACAAGCAATACATATTCTAAAGTTATATAAACAAAAATTAATTTAATATCGAATTCAACATCTTTATCTAATTACAAATTAATATTAACGTGTACAAGATGCTGAAAAGGTTCAAAACTGTAGTACCTACGTATTATTTATTAATGATCTGCTATGCAGTAGAACTTCGCAGTAACTTTTCGCTTGGCGCATAATAAACAATAATAATACATATATGAACAATTTTAAAACTTTTTTTACTTCGATCCCTCGTAAATTTTTCAGATTTTGCCAATTTTAAGCTAGACTTGAAAATTAGCAAAACTCATTTTCAATGCATTAACGAAGGTTGGTAAATTGCAACCTCTGCAAATTTTTATTTGAAGTTTTGGAACTTGCTTGTAGCTCTGCACTAAATAAACTAAAAAATAATAAAGAACAGATGCAGTTTTAGAGCGAGTACCATTACAGCTCAAGTATCACACTTAACCTACAGCACATGTTGGAAACATTTGCCAGCTCTATGCGAAATAGCTTGCAAAGCTTTGCAGCAATTTATTGCTGGAGCTGATTAAAAATATAGATAGATATTTATTAAATACTTATTATTATACAGTTTGTTTACTTGCAAAACTTTGCTAAAATACAAGCATTAGAATAGTACTGTGTATTATTATATTCACAAGTAACGGCACTGGATAAACCCTTATTTAATAAACCGCAAAATCGTAAATATATGCATAGTAAAAAAACCGTGTACTTTGAGGTGTCTGTAACTCTACTTTACAAGTTAAATAGCCTAACGTGCATACAAACTGTATTCTTAATTAATTAAATTGTGAAAATTAAACACCTCGATTAAGAACATTGAGAAGGCAATTATCAGCCCACTTATCCAACAAATATAGATCCACTGTAAGTGCCCCAGATTTAGTACAATGTCAGGATCTTCACTTGTCACAAAGTCACTTGACTTGTTTGAAATTGACAGAATTTTATCTGGTAGTCCACTTTCTATTATTCTTCTATTTAGTTTTTTCAATGTACTTATGAAGTAGTGTCCCCTGTTCATACCAATGACGGCCTCCATTTTTAAAAGGATTTGCTGTTTGTGGAGCTTTTATATTGTCTAAACTAAGTAACTTTGCATTTTCCGTACATTTAGATAGGTATATGTATTTATGTTTTTAAAGTCCCCATCAAATTTTTCTATTACAATCACGCATTAAGTTTTAGTACAAACAGCTGACATTACCATCTCAACCCTGCCAATGGCCACTACCATTCTGCGCGGCAATGACCTTAACCCACGAAATATTATTCATGTTAGAAAAAAATATAATCCGACACGCTATTTACTATTTGCTTGTAAATTTACAATTTCGCAAAGGGCCAGAATAAAAAATGCACATTTTCCTTATTTGAAAATTGAGAAAATAAGGTAATCCCCCTTCACAACCGCATCCCGAACTCTCTTAAAAAATACAATCGACCAGTAGAAAGACTCCAAACAGTGAATTTCACACAAATATTCATTTGAAGGTTTTTCTGATAATTATAACATTTTCCCCATTTTACTACCCCCAAATACACCTGGGTCGCCACATTCCCACCTTTAAAATTCTCTTAAAAAATAAAATCGACCAGTAGAAAGTCTTCTAACAGCGAATTTCATACAAATATTAATTTTACAATTTTTCTGATATTATAACGGTTTCCCCATTTTGCATCCCCTAAATCCACCTAAGCTGCAAAATTCTTAAAAACCCACTGATTCATCCACGTACTGCCAAAAACAAAATTCGACATTTTTTTCTTGCCTCCTGTTTATGCGAACATCCAATTTGCTACAAATGCATCTCAGGTTACTACCCCTGTAACTTCGCCCCCCATTCATCGCAGACCCCAAAAAACCAACCAGTAGGATGAGGGTTGGTTTATCCTCTTTCCAAC
The DNA here is from genome assembly GCA_940337035.1 of Agriotes lineatus. Classification (NCBI taxonomy): domain Eukaryota; kingdom Metazoa; phylum Arthropoda; class Insecta; order Coleoptera; family Elateridae; genus Agriotes; species Agriotes lineatus. The sequence continues at coordinate 35,685 of CALNHX010001851.1, read as the reverse complement.
TAGCCCCAAATAACATTTGAATCTTTTAAAAAGTATGCGATGTAACACCACCGAACGTTTTCGTGTCCAAAAAATTGTTTCAACACCCGTATTTTCGCCACCTCGAATCTTATATTTTAACACCCTCTCCAGAAAGTTTGACCTTGACGACATCTTCAAAATGACAACAACAACATTCACCTGCAACACGTACAACTTACAAAAATTCGGGAAGACTCCGCATTTTTCAAGCGTCACTCAAATCGATAAATCGATAGAAAAGCCCCGTACTAGCATCACATCTCCAATTCGTTAAACATTTTCAATGTTGAAATCTTGTACGTTGACCACCTTCCTAGTTGACCGATTTTTTTGATCCGCAGGTGATCAAAATAGACGGGTTTCACTGTATTTTGTAATGCGGCATTTCCACCCTTCTAAGTACAAATCAAAATCAAGTAAAAGCAATATTTTAGTATTTCACAGGTCAATTAATTTAATAATTATGATTCGATCTAACTTATATTTGTTTCAGCTAATGGAAATTACATTTGCTGATAAACTGCCAATACCATTGTAGGAAATAGAATTTTGGACGATAAAACTGTGCTATTTGTCTTAATATCTTGTTCAGTTGCTTCATAATTAAGCTGCATGTTAATTATTACACTGGCTACTCTGTTTAAAATTGAATTCTACCTTCTAATAAGTTTATAATATTAAGATGATAGCGCCCGATACTCTTTCAGGGGTTTGGGTTCAGCTATCTGAAAAAAAAAAGTTTTTCAAGTATTTTTCAACTATTCATTCAAATTGAATGTCACTTTCAATGTCAACCAAATGTCAACAGTAATTCTCAAATCTCAATGACAAATGCCCAATTCTAAGAATTGTACATTATAAATTTATATAATACGGTAAGTTATTGTTTCTTAATTAATTGCACCTTTTAAAATGTCTTTATTTGCTTCATAGTTGGTATGTTCTAAGAAATTACCCACCTTGTATATTTCACTTCGAAAATATTCAAGACTGTAATGGACCCCTTTATGCAGCTTCTTGCAATGCAGCTGTCACGACCAAATAACCAGTGTCACACCTCGTTCAATACCACGAAACTAAAAATCCCTGACAGCAACCAACTAATAGAACAATCCAAGATCTGTTCCTGTCTTTTTCACTACCTTCTGGAATGGACCCCCTCTAAACAGCTCTCTGCAATGCAGCACTCACGTATGGATCACCAGTGTCAATCTTCGTCCAATACTACGAAACTCAAAATCCTTGACAGCCAACAGCTAATAGAACAAACCAGATCTACTCCTGCCTCTGCTTCTACCTTCCGGAATGGATCCTCTCGCTTCACCGACACTTCTATGGACTTTCTACTCAACAACACTTAGATTGATGTAAACACATTTTTATGTTACTTGCCAAATGTATTCTTCTCAATAAAACTGTTCTAATTAATTCTTCAATTATTCACTTGTAAATAACAATCCTTGTATCCATTAATTTTTACCCCTTTGCCAATTATCTTCTGTAATTAAATTCTTTGCTTCTCTGACTTGAACAGATTCGCCTGGAGGCTGTAGAAATCAGGCGTCCGTTACGTTATTTTGCTGGTTCCATCCCTTATGTTAAGCGCAGAACTGAGACAGCAGTTTCCGCTTTAAGACAGCTTAGTCATGCCACTTAACGGGATGATAATTCGTCACTGTGTGAGATGCAGCCTCACATCCCTTAATTATTTATAGGCTTGGACCCACAGCGACGCAGTAAGTGAATCTAACAAGTAAATGCAGACTGGTTTATTACAAAAATAATTGTTCTATATATACAAACAAATTTGCTTAGATCATAGTAATATACAAAGTTCATTTCTAATAACAGGTGCAATGTATTATATTCAGTAGGTTAATTTACTAGTCTTGCAAAACAATACTCAGCGGTTTTGCTTCCGTGATATGATATGGACTCCATGAACTCGAGCGTCTTTTATGCTGAGCTGCGATTGTAGGCATTTAAACCTTGTCACGGCCTTGCGAGGTGTTTAAACTTGACTGTGAGTAGGTCGCCGCGCTTGCATAATGCAATATTGCGTTTTTGGTGGCTTTTAACTTTTAGAATGTTTCGTAAAATTTAAATGAATAATTATAAATTTATATCTGGTTAATCTGTTAAAGACAAGATTAAACATATTGCCAATTTTAAGCCACAAAAAAGCAAACCGATAAATTATATTGTTTCTTCGAGATTGAGCGTTTTGAGAGGATATTCTTCTGCCTGGGGTTGTGCGGGTGGTGGCTTCCTTCGTGTTATTCGTTGCCGAATGTAGTAGATAGCTCCTAGTAGGGCAGCGGTTCCCAAAAGGCTGCCTGTGACCCCAATAGACAGGTGAGAATGATGTTGGATGGCTTTCCAGGTGAAGTTTTTTATATGCTCCTGGAAATCTAACTGCGATGCTTGTAGGTCTTCGAAGTGGTCTGACTGAGTTAGTACAGGTTCCTCTGCGATTTCTGAAAATGAGTTTGTTGTGATTGGGTTGGTAATATTGATACTGATAGCCTTGGAGTATCCAGCCAGGATCTTGTATTTTCTGTTGTGCCTTGGGGTTAATGTATTCCTCGCAGTTTGGATGATGCAATCCGATGAAATTTGAATGACACCTGTAGTGTTGACGGTGACTTCTTCCCTGTTTCCACTACAAGTGATTGCTATGCGGGTTGGTTTACTGACTACAAATAGCCAGGTGTTTTCCATGTACAATTGTTTCCAAATAATGGACTGGATGCGATGTCTTCGTAGGAGACATTGACTGGTTTCTACTCGGTGATATATATCGTCAATGATGCAGTTTGGGTTGTTTTCAATTCCTTTAACTACCGTTGGACTGCAAACATAGGTAGTGGGAGAAATTTGTAGCTCTTCTTTGAATTCTTCATCTGTTTCGTGGAAGTACATTTGTAGGTTGTAATCCACAGCGAAGATTCCTTTCGGCACATCGATCATCCAGTAGGATCCATTGCTGATTTGGAGAGGAATTGGTGTCACTTTAATTAAGGAGTATTCCGTTTTTTCCACTATGATGAAATACCCTTGGACGTTGATGTAGATGTCGTCATGCCCAATGTCAACCTTTAGAATTGGCGTTGGTAATATCTCCAAATTTGGTGAAAGTTTACTGGTTGCATTAGCGAGGATCTGTTTAATTTGAGCAGGTGTTATTAGCTCGTACAGATTACCTTGCTGAAAGTGAACGTTTAAGATGTGAATATGGTAGTTGCACAGTTCACTAATTACATTTGTGGCGACTTGGTACACACTGATGATGTGAATATTTAGTCGGTTGGAGTCGGTTGCTTTATACCATTTGTCCATGTTGTTAATGGCCCGGATTCCTTGGTTTAATTTTTCTTGGAAATGTTCCAGCTTCTTGTCGATTCGTTCTTCGGTTTCATTAAACCTGGAAAGTGCTGATAGCAAGAATTTGGATTGTTGACTGTCCATTTTTATTAGTTCCTGTTGATTCTTGTCTAGCCTGTCTATATCTTGATAGACTTCATCGTTGACTCCAAAAATTGATGTTAATACTGTGCCAAGGACTCCTCTTTTTTCTCGTCTTGTTATTATTTCTTCCATACCATCTCTAATCCATTCCATTTGCTTTTTCTGTTCCAGAAGATGATGCACCAGTGTCTTGCATAATGTGTCTTCGGACAGTTCTTTTGCAGAGTCGCAGAGATTGTCGAATTTGTCTACCATGTCTGTGACTGTTTCGAAGTCTTCTTCGATCTTCCCCCTCTCGAACTGGATTTCGATCCGGAATGTTCCTCTCTCAATCTTCCCGTGTCCAATGTGTTCTACATAGTACCCGCTGTCTGGTTTTTGGATATTAAATTCTGCTTTACTTAATGTATTGGTGGTAAGAAGGGTAAAGATGAGTAACAGCAGTTTCCATTTGGACGCGACAGATTTCCTTGGTGCTGGGGATGATCGTGTCTGGATAATGTTAGTTGAAATTTTATCTTCTGCCTCTGGTTCCTGCGATTCCTCGGTAGTTGCTGGTAATGGAATGATGCTGCCTATGGATCGTTTTAGCTGATGTCCTCCTGATTTCTGGAGCGTCACTACTCGTACTGATCCATCGGCTGCTGGATGAGTTGCAGTGACTCTTGCTAAAGGCCACTTACTAGGATTGATACTATCTTCTTTGATTAACACTAAATCTCCAACTTTAGTGTTCTCCAATGGTTGCTTCCATTTGTTTCGTTGCTGTAATCCATGAAGGTAGTCCGAGCTCCATGATTTCCAAAAATCTTGCTTGATCTTTTGGATTATCCTCCAACGATTCGATAGATTTGAAGATATTGGAGTGTTGATTGGGTCTGGTGGCGATATGATTTCCCTCCCTATTAGGAAATGGCCTGGCGTCAGAGCAGTTGTGTCCTCAATATCGTTGCCTTGTGGACATAGAGGACGTGAGTTTAGGCAGGCCTCAATTTGGCAGAGAAGAGTTGTTAACTCTTCAAAGGTGAGAGTAGCGTGGCCAATAGTTCTCTTCAGATGATGCTTCATTGATTTTACCCCTGCTTCCCATATCCCTCCGAAGTGAGGGGCTATTGGAGAGATGAAGTGCCATTGGGTACCACCGGTTGCTAAGGTTTCTTGGACAACTGGGCCTTCAATTGTTTGGCGGGTTTCCTTGTCCAACACTTTTCTTGCGCCAACGAAGTTTGTTCCGTTGTCGCTGTATAGGTGTGCACAGCGTCCTCTTCGGGCAGTAAACCTCCTGAAGACTGCTAGGAAGCTGTTGGTTGTCATGTCGCTGACGGCCTCTAGGTGGATTGCCTTGGTTGATAGACAGACAAAAACAGCAATGTACCCTTTGTGCGAAGAATGCCCTCTTCCCTTGGATGTTCGGATTTGTATTGGGCCGGCGTAGTCCACTCCGGAATGGAAGAATGGAGGAGTTGAATTCACTCTGGTTGATGGAAGATTTCCCATCAGTTGCTGTGCTGCCTCTGCTTTGTATCGTAGACATCGGAAACACTTCTGGATGCTGGAGCTGACTGCTTTCTTCGCGTTGATGATCCAATATTTTCTTCGGATATATGAGAGAGTGAGTTGGGTGCCACCGTGCAGCGTGCGTAGATGCGCCTCTTGGATTATTAGTTTGGAAATATGACTGGAGTACGGGAGTATGATTGGGTGTTTTTCATTGAAGGACAAGGTGGAATTTTCTAATCTTCCTCCAACACGGATTATTCCATGCTGATCGATGAAGGGATTGAGGTTGGCAAGCTTGTTACTGGAACTCACATATTTGTTCTGCCGGAGTTGAGATCCTGTTGCCCTCAAAATAGGATCACTTCCTTGGATGACCTTAACGAGTAGGAGGATGGTGTCGTCCATTTCCTTCACTGATAGGCATCCTGATTGAGTGGGAAGTCGCTTACACTTGTTGATGAATCTTCGGCAATGTGACATGACTCGTACCATTCTTGTTAGAGAAGAAAAACGATGAACGACTTCGTTCTCGTCTTGATGAATGGTAGTTTGATGCACAGTGTAACTTCTTGCTTCTTCCTCGGTGGTTGCGGTGTCTGGTTGACACGGCCATGAACTCTTGTTAACTAGCCAGCTCGGTCCGTCCCACCATAGGAGATGATTCTTTAGTTTTTCTGGACTAGTGCCTCGGGAGATGACGTCTGCAGGATTCTCTTCGGATTTGACGTGGTTCCAATGTTGAGCCGGAATTAGATTGTTGATTTCGGCTACTCGATTCGCGACGAACGTCTTCCATCGTACCGGGTCTCCTTTTATCCATCCTAATGTAACCATTGAGTCGGTCCAGGCGAAGATAGACACCTTAGGAAGGTCTAATGCTGCAATTACCCTTTGAAGTAGATTGGAAAGGAGTACTGCTGCGCAGAGTTCCAGTCTTGGTAATGTCGTCTTGGCTCGGGCTGGTGCCACCTTGGATTTGGCGATTAATAAGGATACCTTGACTTGGCCGGATGATGTGGTGACTCTGGTATAAATCGCGGCCCCGAAAGCTCTTTCGGAGGCGTCACAGAATCCATGCAGCTCTACTAGAGATTCCCTTTTGATAAACAACCACCTTGGTAAGGTAATTTCTTCCACTGCCTTGAGTTGAGACCTGAGCGTCTCCCATTTGCCTTGGATATTTTCAGACACTGGGTCATCCCATTTGATATTTTCGAGCCATAGTTCTTGGATGAGTAGCTTGGCATTGATGATGACGGGTGCTAACCATCCCAATGGGTCGAAAATTTTGGCAACTTCGGATAGTATGGTGCGTTTGGTGGATTCCTGTTGCTTAACGTCTACCTTAAAACAGAAAACATCTTCATATGGAGACCAGTGAATGCCCAAGGACTTTTTTACGCCGTCTTCACTTATTTCGAGGTATGTTTGTTCCTTTAACTCTTCTGGGAGTTCTTGAATGATGGCTGACTCATTACTGCACCATTTATGTAGAGTAAAGCCTCCACGCTTTAGTAAGGAAATGAGCTGACCTTGTTGTTGGATCGCTTCTTCCACAGTGTCGGCCCCAGAAAGCACGTCGTCCACGTAGAAATCTTTCTTCACTGCTTCTGAAGCTAATGGAAATGAGACCTTTTCGTCCTGTGCGAGTTGATGCAAGGTTCGAATGGCAAGATAGGGAGCTGATGCGGTTCCATAAGTGACGGTGCACAGCTTATATTCCCTGATTGGCTGTGATTTGTCGAATCTCCATAGGACTCTTTGGTACTCCTGGTCTTGGTTGTTCATTCTGATTTGTCGGTACATTTTTTCAATGTCTGCAGAAAAAACAATCCTGTGTGTCCTCCATCGAAGTAGAATGTCGACCAGTTCTTGCTGAAGTTTAGGTCCAGCGTACATCATCTCATTTAAGGATTTTCCGTGAGAGGCCTTGCTAGAGGCATCGAAAACGACACGAAGCCTGGTTGATGAACTTGCTTCTCGGATGACGCCATGGTGGGGAATGTAATACTTGCCGTTATTCTCATCTTCCCTTGCCACCTTTTCCATATGTCCTAAATCCAAGTATTCTTGCATGAATTTCTTGTATTGGACTGCTAGATCTTGATCTTGTCCTAATTTCTTCTCCAGATGTATGAATCGTGCCAATGCTGAGGGTTTGGACCTTCCCATGTGTACTGGAGTTTGTTTGAATGGAATCCTTACTACGTATCTTCCATCTACGTCTCGCTGGACTGTGTCTGTGAATTTATTTTCACATACCTGATCATCTGGGGAAAGTTTCCTTTGAGGAGAAGCCTCTTCAATGTTCCAGAATTTCTGCAACTGCTCATCCTCTTCAATTTTGGCAACCATGGTGTTGACCTTAAGGCTGGTGGGAGGTCGTCTTCCCATGGTTCCTGATAAGATCCATCCCAATTCGGTATTCTGTCCTAGGATGCCATCTTTGGATTTCTTGATTCCTTCGAGAATTATTTGGGAATATTCTTCAGCGCCTAGAAGTATATCTATGGGGCCAGGTCGGTTGAAGGTTGGATCGGCGATGAAGACATGTTTCCAGGCATCCATTTTTATGTTCGGAATGGGTGATGAAGGCATGGTTTTTGTAAGTTTGGGAAGTACCAGTAAAGTAACAGGTAAGAAAAATTTACTTGGAAATCTTGGCGTAATCAAACCTGTGATTTTCCATTTTGCGACTTTTGTTTCGCTGTTCCCAATTCCGGAGATTTCTGCTCGAACCTTGGTCCTGGGTAACGCTAATAATTCGGCTGCGGCTTCGGTGATGAAGGAACCTTGAGACCCTGGATCTATCAAGACCCTCAAGAGATGAGTCATCCCGGATGCTGCCTTAACTTGAACCGTTGCTGTGGCCAGTAGCACTTGGCTCTTCTTTGCGCCTAGGTTGGCGGCAATGATTGTGGGTTTTGGCTTCTTCTCTGGAGCGTTGGAGGTCTGCATGGCTGCTGCGTGAGAAAACGTCTTCATCTTCGGAGCAGGTATCGGCTTTGATGGCGGCTGTGCCTTGTGAAGCAGAGTATGGTGTGGAAAGCGGCAGATTTTGCAGTTATAATACGAACGACATTGTATATTAGAATCGTGTCGCAAACATCGAAAGCACAATCGGTAGGTTCTTACCACTTCTTGCTTTTCGTGGGTGGAGAGCCTCTGGAATTGACCACAGTTATCGATGTAATGGTCCCCATTGCACATCTTGCAGTTGAGATATCCGGCAGCGTAATTTTTCTGTGGCTTGTCCTGAGTTGGTTTTCGAGCTCCATCAATGGATTCCAAGGATTGGAACCGCATTTGTAAGAAGGCCATTAGAGTTTGGTGATCCTGAACTTCATTTGGGCACTGAAGCGATTGCTCATATAATTTGTTAGTTTCAGGATCCCATTTTCGAGTAATAACTCGGTTAATCCACGGACCCCAGCTGTCGGTGGAAATGCCCAAATTTTTGATTGCTTCCACACATTCCTTAGTGGAGTCATGCAATCTTTTCAACCCTTGGGCTGATTCCTTGGAGAGGACCGGCTGATCGAAGATGGTGTCTAGCAATTTGGTTAGAATAAGGCGATTATTTTGATACCTTTGTTGCAGCAAATTCCAAGCGGTGTTGTAGTTGGCTTGAGTCACTGCGAGATGCTGGATTAGTCGGCTGGGCTCTCCCTTGACATGCGTTTTTAAATACTGCATTTTGATGACATCATCCATGTTTTGGTTGTCATCTACTAATTTGGTGAATAGGTCCTTAAAAGTGGCCCATTCCTCATAATTTCCCTCGTATATGGGGATTTTAACTTGAGGAAGCGAGATGGCTGATGCTTGCTCGTTCCTTGTTGGTGCTTGTAACAAATTAATTAAATTTCGGTACCTGTCTTTCAACGTAGTAAATTCAGGACTGAAGTGCGTCTGGTTTGAATCCATCTCGTTAGACATGACTTCTTCGTCCATCTCGATCACCCGGTCCCATTCTTCCTTTAATTCCCTCTTTGTGATGGCGGGCCTTCCGAGTGCTTGTTCCAGTTCGGCGTCGTCCAACGATTGCTTAAAATTCTGCATCCGAATCTGCAGTTTTCGGATACGAACCTTTTGCTCGGGATTTACAACTGTTTCCTCTCGCCTCCTAGTTTCAGAGGGGTCGGGATTTTCAGTTGCCTTTAAACAGCTCTGCAAATAACTTTTTGCTTCGCAGTAGATGGCTTTAATTTGTTCGTAATACCCTGTGGTGAAATAATTATGTGTAGGAATACTTAGCTGCACCATTTTGGCGTGATTTTTGGTCACGGCGTTCCAAGTTTCGTCCAGCGTCTTGTTTCGGCTGGCGATGTAAGCTTCTGTTTTTCGGCTGGCAGGGTCCTTTTTGCTGTTGGAAAATACCTGCGTGATCTTCTGGCCGAGTTCTTCTTGGGCGACAGCTAGCTGATTGAATTCCTCCATATTGTTTGCCATTTTCGGGGAACCGGGTGGGTTGGTAGATGTTGTTTTCTTCTCGGGATGTACCTCTTCTTAGTTGTAGACAGATCCGGCTCGAAGGACCATGAACAGATTCGCCTGGAGGCTGTAGAAATCAGGCGTCCGTTACGTTATTTTGCTGGTTCCATCCCTTATGTTAAGCGCAGAACTGAGACAGCAGTTTCCGCTTTAAGACAGCTTAGTCATGCCACTTAACGGGATGATAATTCGTCACTGTGTGAGATGCAGCCTCACATCCCTTAATTATTTATAGGCTTGGACCCACAGCGACGCAGTAAGTGAATCTAACAAGTAAATGCAGACTGGTTTATTACAAAAATAATTGTTCTATATATACAAACAAATTTGCTTAGATCATAGTAATATACAAAGTTCATTTCTAATAACAGGTGCAATGTATTATATTCAGTAGGTTAATTTACTAGTCTTGCAAAACAATACTCAGCGGTTTTGCTTCCGTGATATGATATGGACTCCATGAACTCGAGCGTCTTTTATGCTGAGCTGCGATTGTAGGCATTTAAACCTTGTCACGGCCTTGCGTAATTGTGTACGCGAAGCCGTGTAAAAATGCTGAGCGGCGACTGCGAGGTGTTTAAACTTGACTGTGAGTAGGTCGCCGCGCTTGCATAATGCAATATTGCGTTTTTGGTGGCTTTTAACTTTTAGAATGTTTCGTAAAATTTAAATGAATAATTATAAATTTATATCTGGTTAATCTGTTAAAGACAAGATTAAACAGACTTGCTTCTTAATATTTAATTTTTTTATATACACCACGTAGATTTAGATTGCCCTTCTTAAATAAGCCAAAAATTTTACATAAAAAGAGGGTTAAATTCGATATTTTTTAATTAGATCAAAACGATTTTCTTTACATGTTTTTCGAGTGGTTATTTTCTAATAATGGGAACAAACTTCCTAACTACCATATTTCCATTCTTAATGCCTCCTATATTCTATCCTTATTTGATATCTACCTACTTTAATTATATCTTTATCAGAATTTTGCATTTGTCATTACTGATACTACCTTCTCTTTTCATTACTAATTTGCCTTAACTCAAATTTATTCATAAAACTTTTATAAACATTATCGACCTTTTGTAATGGGTTAATGTAGATTGTGCTAACATCCTAATTTCTTTTATGTCATACTGATGTCAAAAATGAAATTTTTCGGATTATTTATGGTACAAAAAATGGAACATTAAAATCCTGGTACTTTAAAGCAGAATTTTTTTAAGTTCAAGTACTTTAATAGATATTTATGTATTTAGTGTGTAAAGAGAGCCATTTTGGTATGAGGATGCGAGTTTCGTGCCGAGCGGTAGCGAGGCGCGAAAAAGCAACCGAATACCAAAATGGCTCTTTACACTCGAAATACATACAACATTTTTTCTACGGTCCTAAATAAATAACAAAATTGTTAAATAATTGAAATTTCGATACATACCACTTGATGAAGTCGTTGTACCGCCGTTTATAAAGGCCGCGCGATTTGGCCGGCAACAACATTCGTTGGTTGCTGTCTGGGCCGCTTCAAATACTTCAGGCGGGGTGCAATTACCTTCAGATTCCATCTTCAACTTCACAAAAACTCACAAACTCAATAAATCTGTTGCGTGGTGATGGAGGCACCGTGATGCAATTGTCAATAATTTTAGCCAGTTCCAGAAAAATGACGAATTAAATTAATAATCAGGTTAGCCATGGCGATGCGTAAAGTAAAATAAAGTGACGCGATTATTTCATTAAGACATTGTTTACGTGGTTGCGATGCTAAAATGGTTACTAGGGAAAAAATGTGTGAATCGCTAACTTTTCGCATTGACAGTGAGCGCTTAATAGTCAGTTTTAAAGGTGACCGTAGAAAAAACTTATTTATTGTACAAAAAATGGAACATTAAAGTCCTAGTACTTTAACCCTCAGACTGCGGAAACTGGGTCTCAAGTGACCCGGACTTTCTTTTCTTTTAAATAATTCTACCGTTTTCCAATATACTGCTTTGTGTGTTTGCGTATTCCTCGAAGTTGTTATGGAGATACTGTAGAATAAATTTCGTGGAAAAATGTCTTGGTATACCTGAGATAATCCGCTCGGATCACTTGAGACCCGGTTTCCACGTTTCGCGCTCCATTGTTTTTTTTTCTTGATTTCTGGAGTATAATAACACTGTGTAAAATAATAGGCAAAAAGAATGGACCCTAATAAAATTCCCCTTACGGAACAACAATTGTATGACGAACTAATGCGTGATGATGACGAAAACGACTTTCATTTTTTGTCTGATGAGGACAGTGGCAGCGATAAAAGTGACGCAGAATATGAAGAATTTTTAGTCTGCAGGTCAATAAAAATTTAAGTTTTATGATTATATTATCATGTGCAAGCGTGTATTAGAAAAACAGACATTGTGGTGCTTTAAAACTAATTTAAAAAAATTGAATTCGATCCGGGTCACTACAGACCCATTTCCGCACTCCGCGTAACTGAAATTATTTCCGCCGGGCGAGGGTTAAAGTAAAATTTTAAAGTTCAAGTATTTTAAAATTATACGTCAGTTGTTGACATGAAATTTGAAATGATTTACAACTTTTTATTAAAAATTCATTAAACTTGCAGTATGAAATAAACCGTTGTATTCACCACGAACGAAAAGTGTTTTTAAAGGTCCTCGCAAGTAATTCTCGTCTATAAAATGCCACTTTTCGTTCTAGATAAATAAACTACTATTATACATTTTTAATTTTATCTAGGACCAACGTATGGTGTATCATAACATTATATTATATTTTAAATGCTTTGCCATTTTAAGAGAACATCAATATGTGACCTGGCAAACATATTTGCTTTTGTTTATATTTATTAATAAATAAGCTCGTGCTATAAATTAATATAAATAGTAAATTAATTTGCTCTAAAACCATAGATAATTGTGTTGAAATTCTTATCAATTAAAACAATCTTTGTTGTTATCCCGGACATGAATAATACAAGTGCTGAAAGATGTGCCTCTGATATTAAAATTGTCATTTACAGCCTAGCCAGGGACAATGCTTAGCTTATCAGAGAACCATTTATGACGCATTGAAGCGACCTCAATGGATCAACTATCCCCTGTGAAAAATCTCTACGCGTAGTTCCTCGGTAGTAAAATTTATTTGGAGTAGATATGCATGATAAGTTGTATCGTGTGTTAAAAAACTCATTTAGTGTAGGCCTTGGATAGAAAGATAGAAAATCTAGTCGTGTCTTAACTTAAGTCTGTAAGTGAATGTCAGATTGCATTTTGTTTATGAACACATCTGTCACTGTGATAGGTATAAGTTTACACTGCATTAAATTTAATTATATCAAGCAAAAATTAAAATAAGATGGCATGTACACAACAACGAGTGTGAGAATCATAACGGTAAATAAAAATTGTGTTTGTTAAGTATTTTATATATTTTTAGGAAAATCGTTCAAGGGCAAGATGTAATTTACTTCTCTTTGACTTGGTAGTTCATTTGCATCAATGGGCGTATCTCAAGTTAGGGCAAACTTCATTTTGATCATGGCATGCTGCGAATGTGTTTTTTCTTGGAACACACGATATAAGTGATTAGTTACGAACTTTCAGTAGAAATATAACAAGTTCTTGAACATTTTCCGGATATATTTGGAAATATTTTCTGCAGCTATTTCTTCAATAAGAGCATGAGTGCATGGCAACTCAAAAAATTCCGACTCCGAAGGAGGAGGGATTTTTTTTGACGTGGGAATAATGATTGTAACATGACCCTAACAAGTTGGTTTTGTAACATTCTACGGTGTTTTCTTTGCGCCATCAAATATGAAAATGCCTCTACCACCTTATACCTTAATCATATATGTGTACAGAAGCAGGTTCATTTATTCGAAAGGCCACGCGCCAACAAGTTTTTGCGTATGATTCTATTACATCACCAAACCAGCTTTTTAGCATACTTTATACAGATTGGTGGCGAAAAATGCGAACATAGGCAAGCAAATGAGTTAAAATACAGTTTATGGGCATTGTATGCGTTAGACAGAAATAGACATATACGATGTAAAATATAGTATCCTAGGATTCAGCGATTTCTGAAAACCAAACGCCTTCCTTCAGTGGATGCTAGATGTTAATCGCATATAAGTCTATTTCTGTCTAACGCATACAAAACCCATAAACTGTATTCTAGCACATTTGACTGCATATATGCGCATTACCTCCAACAATCTGTATAATTATTTAAAAGCTGTTCCTCTACCAATTTCAAAATAATTGTTGATGATAGTTCTAGCACATTAGACGATATTGGTGTTGTTTTCTAAAGAAGCCTGGAATTTAAGAAGGTAAGTTTACATTTTGGGTTAGTTGTAATTAGTATGCAGGGTTAAAAGTAGGGAAAATGTCTAACCAATACGCACTTTCAGAAATATTGTAAATAATATTCTATTAATAATTGAAAATATAAAAATTACAGAAAAATCACAAAAATAATTACTATTTATATAATTATAATAATTTTACAGGGAAATAATTTAGCGTTCACTTTGGTTTCATTTTCTTGTAGTGGATTGTTTATAAAACAGAAACCATTATTTTTCTTTCGTAGTTTTAAACCGGAACGACGGTCATTTTCAAATCATTTACCGGAAAGGTGTTCCGGAAAGTTTCGGTTTACTTTCACCCCTGTTCAGTGACTGTATAGTTATGCCATTATAATATAAACGTTGTGCATTTTTATCTTATAAATAATAATTTTCCAGCTATAAGAAAAGAATCTACAAATTGGGTGAAAATCAATAAATAAATATTGAGCAACCTTCGGATTCTAAATAATTATCAATAGAAATATAACATTTTTCCGAAACAAAATTGGGGCCTCTCCCCAATTAATGCCAAAAGTAGAAAAATCTCCAGATTTTTTAGAACTTCGTGACGTGTGAAAGAATGCTTTCGTTAACGAAAAATCACTGCGCAAAATTTTTAAAAATGTTCGCGGGAAGAAAATGTTTTGCATGTGTTGCATACAGGATATGCTTTTTGTTTGTATTAATTTGCGTGACGGTGTTGCCATTGAAACGTTACAATTTATAAATCAGGGTGGCTTTACTTTTTGTCATAATTTTTCTGATGACATTGACAGACGGGGAAAACCGCAAGCGAATTTTTCGCGGAAAATTTCTTACGTATTTTTTCGTTAGTTAAACAAGTAGCTCCTTAGAGCAGCGGTCTTCAAACTTTTTTGATCGCGTACCTCTATAACAGAAAAAATAATAGTGTGTACCTTTAATCTACAGTGTGTCCCCGGATAGGTGAAACGACTCTTGTGAAAGGTAAAAAATTTTCGATTTAAATTTTAATTTTTTGGGGTTCAGCCCTGCTTGCTTAAAGGCGAATTTCTAACATAATTTCAGTTTGGAAAAATCAAGTATGCCTTGAAAATTTAAAAAAAAAACCATTTCTCTGTAAGGTAAAGTGCCTTTTATGTGACAAATACGACAAAAAGTTGTTTAGAATCAACATTTAGGCCCCTATACCAAATTTCAAAATTCTCGGCCAACTTTGATTTCTCACATTTTCTTTCAAGTTTATTTCCCAAATCAAAGAATTCTATTTTTAACAAAGTTTTTTTATTGTGAAATAAAAAACTTTGTTAAAACTATTTGTTTTTCCAATAAAAATCTTTGTTAAAAGTAAAATTCTTTGATTTGGGACCTAAACATAAAATAAATTGTGCGAGATCAAAGTTGGCCGAGGATTTGGAAATTTGGCATAGAGGCGTAGATGTTGATTCTAAACAACTTTTATTAATAACTTTTTGCCGTCACATAAAAGGCACTTTACTTTACAGAAAAATAAGTTTTTTGAAAATTTCCAAGGCATACTTGATTTTTCAAAATTGAAATTATGTTAGAAATTCGCCTTTAACCAAGCAGGGCTGAACCCCAAAAAATGAAAATTTAAATCGAAAATTTTTTACCTTTCACAAGAGTCGTTTCACCTATCCGGGGACACACTGGTATACACTTTGTTTCATTTGAAATGAAGGCACCTACATATTTTTTTGTATTAAATCATAATGATTTGAAATTATGGTAGGTTATACAAACCCCTAATGTGACTTAGGCTACCCATTTGGATTATTTACACCTTTGCTTACCTACCTACTGTAATCGATTAAAAAAGCCAATTTTGTTAATTCTGAAACTTCCACTGGCAAACAAGGAAGGCTGGATTTGCTTTCAAATTTTTGCTTTTCCAATGTGCCAAAGGAGGTTGGACCCCTATGCATGGTGAGTGCCTAGGAGTGGCTAGAGGCGAAAGGCCTTCTATTAGCGATGAAGAAGGTTGACGCTTGAGCTTAGGCCTACACGGAAGGAATGTGTGACTCAGTAATTTGACTAATCTTCTTACAAAAATTACTTTCAATACTAGTCTTGTCATTAAAACTAATTTGTCTTTTGTTTTTGTTTTAGTTGACGTTTTACCTTGCTGTTATTTGATGGAATTCATCTACTTTCCTAAATTTACATAATTTACGCAATTCCCAGTAACTCCTAATTACATTATGCCAAGAAAATGTTCAAATATTGAACATGCAGGTGTTCACTTCATGTATGGGTACTGCAATAAGAACTTTAGAATGGCTAGAAGAGAGTACCAGAGAAGTTTTCAACAGAGAAGACATCTTGATGCTGCTGTTCTTTTATATATGCATTAGAATTATTGCTCCCCTCTTTTGTTTGTTTTATTACATCAATAAATGGTCGTATTTCTTTTCTAACGCCCGGTAACTTGTTAAGGAGTCGTTAAAAAGTATAAGTCTATATAAAAGTTATTAATCAGGATAGCATTTACTATCATCAAAAAAACAATTGCGGAAAAAAACAGGACATCCTGCAAACTCGTTTTCTTCATTGCTTTATTCCCATACTATAAACGCATTCTTTGAAAGCTTTCCGCATCTGAAATGCACTTTGATAATAGACAACGAAATAGAACTTGCTGTTCATCGCCGGTGCAAATGAACAATGGTGCATCCATGTTTGCGGTATACTGCCACAGTCAATTTTGACATAGGCTGACGCAAAATCTAACCTGCTAACCTCGAATTTGACATTGACCTGCAGTCTTGCCAATTTAAAGTTAAATTCGGGATTGCCAACTCAATCAGTTATTGCTGATCACCCTTTATAACCAGCTAGGGAGAAAACCTTTTGAAGTAGGCCATGGGCCAACGATATCAACATGAATGTTTCTGAATCTATCATCAGGAGGGGGGAATCAGATAATGGGGCTACAGTGTGCCCTACTACTTCAAACAGCTGACATTTTCACAACTTAATTTAGTCCAGTTTCTAACGTCAGTGTTCAAATTAGTTCACACAAATGTTTACGCAATTAATTTCTGCGTGCTTATAATACCGGGATGTGATATAGAATAAAGATAATGAAAATTTTTCTTGCGAAGCTGTAATGGGACCTATGGGCGACAGTTTTCTGTAGAAACATCACATATAATGTCAATATTTTCATCTGGTATTTTATTTTTTAAACACGAGATGGTTTTACAAATTATTTGACTCGGTATAATTTTTCTCAGAAAATGCCATTTTATTGTAATCCAGGTTTTCATTAAAAAACCTTAATTTCTAATTGAGAAAATGCATCAACAACTGCGATCAAGGGATTTATTTATAGGAAGTAACCTTCCGTTATAGTTGCTCCAAATGGTCTCGTTATTGACAAGACTACTTCTTTGAAGTTAGAACAGCGGCTTCCTGCTATGAATAAATTGATGCCCCGGTGTTATTTATATGGTAGTTCTAGGCTCTCGAAACTGTTTTTCAACTCAAGAATAATGAGGCGTCGGCTGCTTTTAACGTTGGCCAACACATAAACTCACAATTTCACTTTAATTCTTCGCGTGGCGTCCCATTTGCTTTGACGAAAATCACAGAGTGACCACTAGCAGGTGACTGCCTTGCCGCACTCCCTAGTGATGTCAAAATAGTAACTATTTGGACACGAGTACTCGTTACCCGACAAGATACGAAATAACTGATCAACTTGCAAAAGCATTCGTTATATTTTTAAAACAGTCACTGACGTTTAACCTTGCTTTTTATTTTATTATCATCATTCGATGAGCATAAGCGCTGAGCGCAATTCTCAATTCTGAGAAAGAAAGAAGTAAGCACTCAGTTTTGTTTGTTTACGTCAGCTGTCACAACTCCGTACATGTGCAACATACGCCTACTACTAGATAGTAGGTATATGATGCGGAGAGTACCCGCAACTCGATGTAATACAAACGGATACTCTAGCAAATATCTGAACTTTCAGATACTCAGCAAGGGCTGCGGATGTTTGCGTAATGCGCGTAGAGTAAACGAGTACTCGATAACGAATACTACAACGAAAAGTAATGAATAGTTGCAAGTACCAAAAAGTAACTAAAACTGACATCGCTAGCACTCCCGTTCGTGCTACGCTCTGCTTTAATTCTAGACGCACTCAACTACTGCTGATTTGAAAGTTGTTACTCCCAAGGAGTTCCTTAGTTTTATCCGAAGAGATTTGGATAATTTAATTGGCGAGAGAACAAAGTGGTTGAGTGAGATCGACGATTTAGGCTCACTTTTAGATGACATCTTAAAGACATATGACGATAGCGACGTGAATGCGTGAACTTGTGTAGTATTTCTTGTTATGCTGTGTTATAATTGTGTGCTACAATGAAACTATGTTGAACACACTATGTATAAATTGTAAAGCAATATGTTAGAAGCAGTACAGATTTTAAGATTGTTGCATGTAACCATCTCTTGAATATGGCGCACGAAACACTCGATTGACTCGATGCATGTTTTAAACACAGAATTCGTCTTAACCTAACTATTACAATGTAAGAAATACCAAGGTGACACGAACTAGCCCGTTACATAGTACAGTGAATAACATAATGTTTAATGATGTTGTCTCTGTTAACCCTCCAGTCTACGGGTGGCTAGAAAGTTACACCATTCGGCGGGTGGGGTCTGTGGTGTCCAACTTTTGTATGTCATTTCAAGATCAAAGTAATTAACTACTTCAAAATTTCGTTCAATATATGTCTACTTTGATATCTTTTTACTAATCTCATTACAATATATTTGTAAAAGAAACTAAATAGCAACACAGATAAACAAATAAAAACATCTTTTTGCAGTAGCAGCATAAAAAATTTATATTTAGAAAAAATAACACAAGACAAAAGCGTAACATACATATTTCTAAAATGATAATACAGTACACTTGAAAAACAGAAAAGATACTTAAAAAATCTGTACACAAAATGGCGGCACTCAAATTTGACCAACAATTTTGACAGTTAAAAACAAAAATAAATAACAATTTTGCACTATTTCAAGTAATTTTGGTAGGTACTGTATGTAAACAACTAAATATAAATTGTTAGCTATTCACCTTGTTCTATTTTTTGCTATAAGTACTTAAGTTTTTAACCTAGTATAAATAGAACATATCACAGTATGGCAAGCCTACTTAGCAATCGGGAGGTCGTGGGTTCGATTTCCTCTACTGTCTGCTCTGATTCAGGTTTTTAGATGATTTTTCTGAGTCAACAGAGTACTTTTTCTAAGGCTAATGCCGGGCAGTACTTCTCTACATTTCTTGGCCTTTCTTCCATTCTCCACTCCCCCCCCCCCGCTCCCCCTGTCTCTCGTCCATCCTATAATTTATGTTCTTAGCGGAAGAGGGACGCAAGGTCCACATAGCAGCCCGCTCCCTGTTGGGGGAATTAAAATTACCTTAAACCTTCCACCATTATGGCACATCACGACTAAATGCCTAAGATTACATTGTAACTGTAAGAAAGGACATTAATTAGGGGGTTCACCTATCAACTTAAAATAGCATAGGAATTACAAGTCGCAATACCGGTAATAGTTGTTTACTATACAAGTGGGATAAGAGCATCATTAATACGTATACGTGTGTACACACGAGTGCGTAACACGAGTTATGTAAACACATAAGTATATTAATGGTGTATATTAATTGTATCTACTACTGCCCAAAATTGAGAAGACTGCATTAAGAAAAATGTCATCTGTCATTTTGACACTATTTCAGTTATGTAATGAAGCCATTAGACCACTAGTAGTATAATGAACTTTATTACTCAAGGGAAATAGTGTCAAATGAGTGACGTAATAAGTCCTTATCCAAGCAGTTGTAATTAATAGTTATTTACTATACAAGTGGGATAAGAGCATCATTAATATACGTGTGTGTAAGTTACAAACGAGTGCGTAGCACAAGTTATGTAAGCACACAAGTATATTAATGATGCATTATCACACATGTATTGTACAAAATTTTATCTATAACTGCCTAAAATTGAGAAAAGTGCATTAAGAGAAATGTCAGATCTGTCACATTCAAAAATATTTTAGTAGGCAAATGTCATGTCATTCATTTGATACTATTTCAGTTAGGTAATAAATTCAGTACACGACTCAGCAAGATAATGAAGCTATTACAAAACTGAGTGGTGTAATGAGCTTCATTACCTAACGGAAATAGTGTCAAATGAGTTATTTATCCCACTGGAGTAGATAATAGTATATTACATAACAATCACCGCAAGTGGTGTATATCGTGCGAGTGATTTAAAATACAAGCGTATAAAAAATACACATTTTTGCAGTTTAATGAATGACAGCTTTATTGTGACAATTGATAATATCAGTAGAATTTCCGTAATTTTTAGGTCACAATGACGTATTTTCAGCAGCTTTTAGGTTAAAATGATATATTGTCAGCATTTTTATGTTAAAATGACATATTTCGCCCAATGTATAACTGTGAAATGTGATTTTTTTCATAACAAACACATTCGATATGATAACGACCGGGTGAACGATATTGTCATTTTTCGTGGCTACTTGACTGTATGGAAACTGCCACTTTCGTATGTGGGCGTGGGGAAAATACCATAATTTTACCGCTGATTATACAGACGTGTGCATATTAATATAGTTACATCATTCAACGGGTTGGGTCTGTGGCGTCCAACAAGCCCCTCTAGCTTAGATATAACGTCACTTCAGTACAATTTTTCTACTGTAGTATAACTTTAAAAATTTAGGGAGGTACAGCGAAGACCGTCCAGTAAATAACTTTAATGGAAAAGTTACAGCCGAATTTTAATTTTCCAGGTAGGTACTCCCAGACCCCACCAGTTGAATGGAGGATTAAGTAGGGGAGTTGTTGATGGACATTTAAATAATGTATGTATGTATGTATGTATGTATAATCTGTAACCTCATTTACCTTGCGGTGTAGAAGCTGGTGCTTTATGCGCTGGCATCTGGCGGTACAATGCTCAACTTGCCCCGGATTCGGGATACAGAGTTGGAGCGCGCCTTTGGTGCTTACGCAGCAACCATTGTGTGAGTTGTGTGTCTTGGTGATGTGTTGACCTTGTTACTCTATCTCTTAGGTCTGTGGTTCTGAGTAGAGCACAGTTAATTTGGTGCCCAACTGTGAATGGTCTCACTGAGCCCGATTCTAATCGCCAAGGATACGAAAAAATTCCGACCCCAGCGGGATTCGAACCGAGGACTTGCTTAATGCCTGGCGGGAACTTCATTCTATGTAGGATGGGTGATGTGGTTAGCATCACCCCTTCGACAACTGCCTTACTTTCCCTACTCCCACAACTATGGTTTTGGTACCCAAATTTTAAAGCGACTAGATGGCCCGCCCGTCAGTTGCCAGGTGTGGGGATTGAACCCCGTACCGTGGCACCGCAGCCAGAGCTCCTTAACCGCTCGGCCACGATGGCGCTTAATGCCTCTTGTAGTAGGAGAAATTGACAAAATATTTCAAGGGTAGCTTGCAATATTTTGATATGATGATGAATCAAAAACTTATTTGCTCTATACGGTTATGGTAAAAAGTAAAAAAAATCGATTATTTCAAAGCATTACAATTATAAATATGTTGGGGGAAATCCTACATTTTTTACCTAACTGTACCTAATCTTAGCTTATCTTACCTTACCTAACTTAACCTAATGCAAATTACGTTGGAGTGTTTTGTGTTCTGTTTGGTTTTGAAGCATTACAGTTATTTTCTTTAACATAACCTAACCTATTCTAACCTAATCTTACTCTGCGTAACCCAACCTACCCTAACATATCCTAATCTATCATAGTTTAAACTAACCAAACGAAAATTAAGTCGGAGTGCTACTGTTTTGTCTGGTTTTTCGGGCGCTACAGTATGTTTTTACATAATCTAATCTATCATAACCTAACCTAATGTAACAAAATTTAATCTTTAAGAAGCTAAAAGCTGATCAAATCAAGAGTTTCATTCTTCGCAAATATTTAAATTAATTTTTCGACAGAAAGACATCCATATTTTAAAAAGTATTATATTTAAACCTTGTTCTTCTCGACTAATACATTATTTTGTTATTTAAAGAAAAATAAACTTTTTTCTGTGTTATCTTCCACCTCGGGTACCACCGTAAGACGGCGTTTTCGCGGTTTGGGAGTACCACCACTAGAGTCCATTAAGAGCCCTCTATTTCCTAGTGTAACAATTGCTGCATTAAGAGACTGGGAGGGAGGTAAACTACTGCGTACTTGGTGAGCTTCTACTTTTGAACATAAAACCGAAATAGTATTTGTATTAAAATTTTTCGAAGCAAACCCTTCATATCGGGAACAAGGTTGAACACATTTTGGGAATCTTCTTCCAAAGTTCTGGTGATACCAGCAGACATCTGAATTTTTCTTTCTTCCAAAATCGGATTTATAATTTTCATTGTACTCCCTGCGAAGATTTGGGCTGCTGCTTCTACTTCTGCCTCAACATTTTGATGAAAGTTGTTGAAATGCAACTTTTATATCATCAACGTTTCTGAAAATTATACTGACAGGAGGCGGCTGCTGTAATAACTGGAAGTGAATTTTGTGATACCGCCAGCTTTTTGTCTTAACCCTCTTAAAGAAGTATTTCTCTGTAAAGGCAATAAAACCATTTCTATGTTGGCTGGTAATAGTTTAAAAGACAGTACCTTTAAAAAGGAAGAGTCGAAAGGTCTGTCTTCAATAAGCCGTTTCATTTTTGAAAGGAATTGTGAAGGAGTTCGATATCCAATTTCTGTTAAAGCTATCAAATTTTAGATCCTCTTATTTTAAGAAGGCGATGTTCTTTTCATGAGTTTGTACCGAACGTGTTACGGTTGGTTCGTAACTAGCTCTTTTAGTATGATAATAATTAAATAACAGAGGTTTATACAACTCACTTTATTCAGTAATAAAGAAAAACTTAACAATAAAAATTGAAGATGGGCTCGGTAAAGCCCCAGTCAAACCGAAGCTTGAGTTTCGTCAAAGTCGAAGAGCGGTTGTAGAAGGAGAGGGGCAAGGCTGTTGAGCCTCATTTTAAAACTTCTGCATTTGTGTGAGGATAGAAATTGAACTGCATTTTTGGCATCTCTAAAGCATGCGCCAGTAAAAGTTCTTCTTCTAGTATTTTGTACGTTGTTTCTTTTAACGCAGGTATAATTCAATCTCATATGTCCAGGGCAATATATTGACCCAGTGCAGCTACCACATGGTGAAACTTAGTGTTCTTAGATGTTATTTGCTCCGTGAAGAATAGTGGTTCTACTTCAGCAAACCAAAGCACACTATCATTTGACCAAAGTGTAGGTAACCTAACAGATATAGTTGAAACTTCAGTTTGGTCGCTATTTGTTTTAGTTTATGAGTCGAAATGCTCATTTGTCGAGAGTCACTAAATGTTAAGGGGAAAACTAGTCAAAATCTTCGAAACTATATTTTTCTCATCTGACCAAAACAATTTTCGGAAAAACTGCACAATTCGGGCCCAATCCTCACCTTGTTGTTAATATTAATTATTAGTAACCGTGTTTCGTAAGTAATCTTAACTAAAATTAGAAGGGAAGCATGTAATGGGAAGATAATTGGCCCAGGATTCTGCAGTTTAGCTTAACAGTACTATTAATATCTACATTTTCTACTTTAATGTCCATATCTTCTCACTTTTACACATATATTCACTTTTCCTGAAGTTAATCTGTAGTTTTCTTTCTTCTAATTAAGTGTTTTAGTTGTCCTATCATTATATGTACATTGTCTTATTTTTCTTTTGGAAAAATTATCATGTCATGGGCAAAAATCAGGCATGCTGCTTTGTTCGACATCGGCATCCCCTTATGAGCACATCCCCGAATCGATTTTTCTATAATTTACCCCAAAAATGTATAGAAGAGAAGAGATGATGAAATGCAGCCTTCTTTTAAAATGTTTTTGATGTTGCATTTTTGGGTTATCTATTCTTACTATTTTAAACTTTTCCTACACTTAGGGCCGGTTGCAGAAATCAATGATAAGCCTGGTGTTAACTAACGCGACGTCAAAGTGAACAAAAACGAATCAAATCTCAAATGCTTATGGTAACTAATACATTAGTAAACAAAATTTGATGCGATTTTGTTCACTTTAACGCGACGTTAGCTAACACCAGACTTAACATTGCTTTCTGCAACCGGCCCTAAATAAATAGGTTTGTTTTACTGCATTTATCCAGTTGTATTTAATCCGAAGCCGTTTCATTGTCATATTTTATTTATTGGACGTTATCATAGACCTTCAAAAGATCTATGAAGATCATGTATGGTTCAAGATTATTTTCTTTGCTTTTTTCCACTACTTTGCTGAAACAAAAGATGTTATACAGACACGATCGTCTGGCTCTAAAACCACTTTGCACTTCATTTAAGTCAGTCATTTGTTCTTTTATGTTTTTTCACCACTCTTTCCCAGATTCTGGCCATAAATGGTATAACACAAAGTTCTTGATAACTACTATCTACAATTTTTCTTGCTTGCATTTTTATAAATCGATTATGTGATTGAAATATTCCAGTCTGACCGTATTTTCTTTAGTTTCTCAGTCAATTGAAATAATTTTGTCATAAGTGTGTTTAATATATTTTCTCCGAATTGTAGCAGTTCACGTTAGGCTCCCTCTGGCTTTGCACCTCTGTTAAATTTTGTTCTTTGTGTATGTTCTGTACGCGTTTTAAGTGAATTTATGTCTGTACGTCTTCTACGTGGTCTACATTTCCTTGCAGTACCTATAAATTTGTTTCTTGTAATAGTTTTTTATATCGTGTCCTTCATTGTATTGGTGTTATTGTTAATTTTGGAGATTTTCGTTTAATATAATTTGGGGAGTTTGTAATCACTTTCCAAGCTTCCCTTGATTTACTGTAGCCTGAAGTTGCAATTATAACAAGAGATCAAATAAATTTACAATTAGAGTCGCCTGTTATATATCTTATACAATTGGCAGTAGGCCTACTGAAGTGTATTGTCAGTCTATGTCAAATTCGAGATTAGTAGGTTAGGTTTTCTTTGTTGTTTGACACAAACTGACGTAAAACTTAACCTGCAAATCTCGAATTTGACATAGACTGACAACACACTTCAGTACTGCCAAACGTATAACACATATCATAGGCAACTCTAATTGTAAATTTATTTGATCTCTTGATAGAATAGTTGCAAGTATTGTTCCAGAATTAGCATGCTTCTCTTTTAATCGTTTGTTTCTATGTTGGTAATTGCCTAATGTTTTTTGTTCTTTTTTCTTTCTTCTTTCTCCCGGTTAGGACAACCTATTCAGATTCTTCGGGTGTGTAATTAAATGATTTAATTTCTTAGGAATAAGCAATAAACATTTTTAAAAGTTATTATTATAACCAAATGAAAGGAAATGCTATTAATGCGGTAGATATCTGCGATTTTTCACTCAAGATTGCTTTTTTACTTACAGATCATACTTAGCAGAAGCCATAAAGAGCTTACAGAATGTCTAAACTGGAAGTTCGACGCCGCGGACTTATTGCTGTAGATATCTATAGCAGATCTGGAGATAAATCGCTGGACAAGGTTAGTCACTAACTTAATAAAACTTTCCAAGCCAGAATCCATTGCTTATAGATGTTGCTTCAACCATATCGACATATCGCGAATCATGTAAACGGAGGCCACCTCAGATTGTTAACACATGCGTACAATTATTGGTTCAAAAACACTCAAGAACAAATGGCTGAAATAGAAGAGATTTTTCGAATAATTTACAACTCTACTCTTTTGTAAGTTGTCTGTCTAAAGCCCGCTACATGTTGCGAAGTTAATATTTTTAGATTTGATGACATAGAGGATCGTTCTATCCTAAGACGAGGCAGCCCAGTTGCACACAGCATTTATGGAGCTCCTAGTACACTTGTTGCATCGAATTACGCGTTGACTATCGCTTTCGATCGAATATTGGACTTCACCGAACCTGAGGTAACTAAGTTCTAAAGAAGTTGATTTTAAGCATTTATTAGAGCTACATTTAGGAAAAGCCTACTATAATTGGATAAAAAGCGTTTCTGCATTGTATCGCATAAATCAATTATTGTGTTACCTATGTCAGTTTGTAGGCAAAGCTTCCCGTCCTCGCGTTTAAGTATCCCGAGTGAATACTCGTACTATGTCAAATTTGATGAGATTTATTCACCCTGAAAGCTTATGGTGGTGTGTAATCATTGAATAAAAAAGTAAACATGAATTAAATCTGAGTATTAATAGTACATCTACCTCGTCGAGTGTGTGCAATTTGCTGGAGGTTGGTTATTCTTGAGATTCAGTAAAAAAGCTACGCTAATATATTACTTGTTTTCCTTGAAGACGGAAAGCCTTTGTTTCTTGAAATGTTCGTATTTTAAAATGTTTAAATTTGTAGTGTGGCAAAATCCGAAGGAAACAGCATGCAGACATATCTACGAAGTAATTACTCCTAGTAATTTTTAAATATCTTGACGCTTTCGATCGGGAATCACTAGTGCATGTTTTACTAAGTCCATATTTATTCTCCCCCTTATGTTGTCCGGATGTTTTTCAATATTTATAGTTTGGTGCATTTATATACATACACAGCTTCACTCATTGTTTATGAATGATAATAAGGAACTCTGGGAATTAGAAATATAAACTCAATACCAAAACAATAGCAGCTGAATATGTTTGTATAGAAAGCCACATTTTACACCTTCAAAACTAAATACCAAAGCAGAAAAGATGATTTTACGCTTTGTAAATCCTGGGCTCCTGATATTCAGGATCTAAGACACCATAGATCTTCAGCCGGTTACGAACCGCCAACCACTAACAATTTCCTGTAGAAACCCGATGCATTGGTCACAAACACCGGAAATGTCATGTTATAGTATCGACTTTTATACCATAACGCATGCTATATTGTTTTGCGACTGAAATATTTTTTCGTATACGATACTCTACATTGCCTTGGTAAATCCTACCATTTTTCTTGAATACTCTATTTAGCTTCAGAATAAATTAAGTAATCCTCTCTTCACATCGTTATGCAGCACATATATATTGTTTTGACACTAATACATGGTATCGAAAGAGAATGAAAAGTTGTAGTTAACGTTCTAGAAATCGTCTTTAACGTCTTTACGATCACCCTGTTGTGATTTTACAAGACATATTTATAACATGATATATTAGTTTATATTGGTCCTTAGTTTATATTGGTCCCGGGTGGTGTAGCTTGAACAAGCATCCACATTCGATCAGCAGAGTTGAGCAACGCTCTGTCTGGTCAGAACTTGAATGGGAGTTCCACGGCTGCATCTCTCGGCGCCTCGTGATAAGGCTGTCACGGAAATAGTTGGTACCGGCGGTTATAACGACATCATGACAGTCGTTAGTGGGATTGGAACTCCCCATAAATGCACAGCGACGCTTATAATTGGCGTAACGGCTGTTGGCTGAGTGCGAAATAGATAAATAAATAAATAAATATTGCAGAATTCTTTAGAAACAACTCGTCGAGTTACTGAAGCAATCGCAGAGGGCTGCAGAGGCCAAGGGCTGGAAATATACTGGCGAGAAAATTTCATTTGCCCAACCTTAGAAGAATATTGTGATATGTGTGGATTGAGTAAGAAGCTACTTTATCAGTAAATAACTATAACTTACGAATTTTTCCTTAGAATCGAGTGGTTTGTTTAAGCTAGTCTCTACTCTGATGTCTTCGGCCAGTACAGTAATGAAAGAAGATCTTTCAAAACTTAATAAACTTTTGGCTATAGCGTTTCAAATTGGAAACGACTACGAAAATTTAGCTTCTGAGCAAGTAAGTTTCGTACTTTAAATAAAACGAAGCTCATCTATTTAATATAATTTAATAATATTTTAAAAACCAAAAAATTAAGATATTAAAATTTCTTCAAACTATGTTTATGATCTCGGATATGTCACAATTTTTATTGTGCTTTCCTGTTGCAGTGTTTCAAAAGAAAATCGTTCTGCGAAGACATTACTGAAGGAAAATTCAGCTATCCTATCATTCATGCTATTCAGAACCATCCAGAAGGTCAGCAGATTATGGGTATCCTTTCAAAATTTAAATTGAAATGCCAAACATTATATTTCTTAACAACAAATAGATATACTCCGCCTAAATACGACTGATAACACACTTAAACGGCAGTGCCTGTCTCTTATCAAGGAGGCCGGAAGTTTGGAATTCACCAAGAAGAAGGTTACGGACATTCGGGAAGAAATAGTACAAGAAGCGAAAAGATTTGGAAACAATCCACAAATGGATGTTTTTATTGCATTCGTTCTTGGTGAGAGGGAATAGACTTCACAAATATTTTAGATGTATACCCTGAAGTAATATGTCGTATTTATTATTCAGGTAATATATTACGTAAGTTTCTATTAACACAGAATAATTAATTTTGGAAATGTTATTATGTAATTTTTAGCAGATCTGAAACATCTACGTATAGGGTGCTGGTTATGGAATTTACATATCTTGATTACAATTAATTGTCAATGAGCATATAAATGTGTTTTATGAACATTAGTCAAACGTTCAAGGTTGATAATCTAACAAACGTAAATTTTAAGGTTTTTATTTAAGGTAATTGCTTTTATTTTAGCGACTTTAAAATTATGCATTAATGTAGAATTAGATACTAAATTATATTGGCATGTAAGATCAAAAATGTTATTAAAACCGTAGAGAGAAAATGTAACTATTACGAATAAAATTTTATATTTGTTCGATAAGTAGATTGTTTCATATTTATAATAGCTATATATAATACAGGCGAAGAAAACAACAATTTTTTTGCGTTTTTGTCCGTTTTTTTTTCGCAGATGACCACGAGACAAATGAAGCACGCAATAGAAAAATAATACTTTTATGCTGAGTTTTACATACAATCTCTTTGTCGACATTATGAAGTTAATAGAACAACCCTTTCTTTTAACATTAGCCTGAAAATCTAGGTTTAAAACCGTATGTCTTTGTTATCTAGGTGTTTAAACCTCGACAAGGGTTTTGTGTAGTTTCTTACTAGGCGAGGGTCTCCGACAAGAATATCGAGGGTACATGCGAAGTACTGAAGGGTGTGGCGTGATTTTCGCTGTGAAAATGTACGTAGTGCTAAATAAATTTAAAAATAATGGGAGAAGTTCGTTCGATCCATCAACAGCGAAGCAACAGCTTATTTGAGAACGACGCTAAGAAGTCCAAACTATTTCTTATGCTCTAAGATGCGCCCTCGCCAAATCGCCCTTATGTAGTTTAAAAAGATCAGTGCATTACTGCTATCGTAATCACTAAGGTTTTCAAGGTCTATGCAATAAAAATTTACATTTTGTTTTAAAATGAGAGCGTAGTTATGGGTGCAATTCGAGAAAAATACTGAAATGTCGCAATGTACACAGTCTTACAATCATTCAAAAGCTTGGCGCAGTAGACCTTAAGCGCATGTAAAGATGAAAGATCACAAAATGCCACCCTGGCTCAGAAGGTCATTAAAACAGCGCGAAATTAAGAACGCGACAAAAAGGTTGCAGAGAAAAATCAACGACACTCCAACATTTTGTGTCTTGGTCCTATCAGGTAATCATAGAGGTTGCTAACTATATATCTAGCTGCAACAATCACTTACACCACAGAGGAA
This sequence comes from Agriotes lineatus, assembly GCA_940337035.1. Taxonomy (NCBI): domain Eukaryota; kingdom Metazoa; phylum Arthropoda; class Insecta; order Coleoptera; family Elateridae; genus Agriotes; species Agriotes lineatus. Next base: position 6,096 of record CALNHX010001851.1, on the reverse strand, counting down.
GAATCATGCTAACTACAATCACATTACCTAATAACAATGCAATCTACAAGGGGAGTAGAGAATTGACCTGAAGTTTTCTACGCATTAATAACAAGAACAACACGAAGTTAATGAAAACAATTTAATTTTCGAAATTTCTCCGACTTCAACCACATTCTCATTCTACTTGAATTTGTAGCCCCCCCCCCCCCCATATAGTCTTGAAGGGGCCTAACAATATAACACCAGCAGAGCTATAAGCCAGAAGTCTAAGGCGGTGCGATGTCGTTTGGTGCTCACTGCCTCTCTGGTGCTTAAAGAAAGTTGCCACCAACTAAGAAATTTATCAAAATTGAACCGTAAATATTCCAGAATACGGTTGTTATAGCGGGTTTTGCAACATGAAGATCATTTGACACGTCTATGGCCTGATTTACGTGGTGTTTTCTGCGCCAATTAAAATCATATATATTAATATGATTTTAACCTCGTGTATTACTCTCATTTTCGGGCCGTCTTTCGGCACGAGTAACTTAGAACTATGAAATACCACTGGTGCAGATGCTATATGCTGTAAAGCTTTTTTATCTACTGTTTGCGCTGTTGAATTTCTGACAGATGGTAGAGAAGAATCCCGAGATTTGCTGCCACAGAAGTGTTCCCGACGAGCTGTAGGATTTAGCTTAGTCCTTTCATTCTGCTGTTCACGGTTTTTGGCTGCAATTATTCAACGAAAAACACGATTCAACACGATTTGGTTACGACAAAAGTTTATGCAAAGGAATACTAGATTATATTGGTTATACCACTCCCTCTAACATCAACCAATGAAAAACGAAAAAATGCATAGTTACGCATGTACTAACTTTTGATAATGTACAAAGCAACTGATAATAACATACCTTCCTGATTAATAGGTGATAATCACACTCCTTCACAAACATCACGTTACCTGCTGTCAGTACAATTGTCATACCAGCCACATTAACTGTACTTTTAATATTTAAAATACACTATTCAAACGTTGTTATTGACTCGTGATATAATCTAGCCGAATGCAACTCGTGTCTTCTTGATTATCAAATCATTTCTGTTTCCACTCCTTCGGACTCGCGTGATTGCCAAACAATATATCTCGTGTAAACAGAAATGCTTATTTGATAATCAAGAACCCACTAGTTGCATTATATATGAAAACCCTTGTAATCTTGTAATCGGTTAAACACACGACTTAAAGTGTGCAACAAACCTCGGAACGTATAGGCCTATTAATTCGGTGTTTTATGCTTCCTCGAACATGACGCTTGTACACGATTTATGTGCTTTAGGAGCTGATTGCAGAGTTATATATAGTATGGATAAACAATGTGATTCATCTTCGGACATAGGCCTCTCCCAATTCATGCCAACATTTTCGAGTTTGAGCAGTTCTAATCCATCCGAAGCCAGCAACCTTTTTCAAATAGTCATTTCATCTCATTTGAGGTCTTTCACGAGTTCTTTTGCCCAGATATGGGCTCCATTGTATTACACGATAGAACGAGATTATGACAATTTTGGGTAATAAGCCCAGCCCGCCCGGAATGGTTGTAATAAAAAAAGATTTTCCGGCAGCTAGTCGCGAGGGCTTAGGTTATTTCGAAACTCTGCTTTACACCGGGCAGGGCACGGTAACTTAAGGGGGGAAGGGGGTGAAATGCCTAAGCGCCACCACTTTTGGAATAATAATAATACTGAGTGATTTCTTAAAAGTGGAAAGAGAAAATAACCCGTAGGTGTTTTTTGATACTGTTGCAGCGACGTCCTTCCTTGCGCTATTCCGGATGGAACTTACCTTGATTTCCTATAGCTATAATCTTTTACACTTAAATACAGGAAAGAACGCATGCAACAACCGTCAAATCCAAGAAAATATAGAATGATTAAAATTCAATATATTAACGTCAAACACAAAATTATTATATAGTATAATGATATCTAATTTGATTACTTGAATTCTAAGTCCTACATGACGTCATGATGTTTTACAAAGTGCTAAATAATATTCTAGTTCGGTAGTCTTAATACAACTATTTACAAGATTAAGAATTCGTAAAAAGATAATAACGATAATATTCTCATTCGATATTCTAAATTTAACTATATACAGGGTTATTAATTTGTGAAATGATGATGACGATAAAATTCTCATTAAGTATTCTTAACTTAACTATATACAGGATTATGAATTTGTAAGATGATACTGACTACTTGTCGTTATCTGAACGCTATATAAGGTCTTTTAAACGTGCGACACTTAATTCGTTTCCGCGACACTATTTCACTTAGCGAAAATAATGGGCGTCTACATTAATTTAATTTTTACACATTACCTTCTAAGATCCTTGCTGCGGCTTGAGTTGCTTGAAATCCCTCAAGAAATGTGCTTGGACGAGTCGCTGCAGTGCTACAGAAGAATTCGGGGAAAAAATCGATAACAATGAACGCAAGCGATGAATGTTGCAGTGCGAGAACTTGATCTTTGTGTCTGGTTTCTTTTGCAGGAAAATTTCGGAGTGCGTCGATATGATGAGACGAAAATCCGGTAAACACTCCAGGTTAAATGACTCAAATCGATCCGGTTCCGTAAATTAAATCCGACAGAGCGGATTGAGAAAATATGTCAGGAATTAGAACGTTCGTGGTCAAAACACGCAAAGAACTCCGTAACAAGCTAACGCAGCTTGCTGCGATGCGGCAACTGAAGGAACTATCACTGCAGGAAGGTGAGTAAAACCTTTTTAAAAGATCTGACAGCGTTGAGACGGGGAAACAATTAGATGTTTGCTACTATTAACTTAAAAATGGAGCATGCTACTCATTCTGCAATGTCATTGGCTGAGGCGCTACTCGAGAAATGGGTTGACTAGTTTTGTGGAGAAGAAATTTACTGCTAAACACGTGTTACTTTTATGCTCATATATCAATCTTAAAATGACTTTTACGACCTTTTTAATCGCCTAACGAGCGTTTTCATTGACATCTCGAAATTATCTGCTCAACGTGTGTGTTGTCTAGCCCCTATCTTAATGTTGAAGTGACTTTTTACTGCCTTTTGACTAATTTATGAGGCAGCAGCTGGTCGTTTTGAACGGATTGAACTGCAACTGCAGACTTTTGCGCCTCTCAGTTTGAATAATTTATGAGAGAGCGATTGCTTGAACACGTGTAACGGAAAGTGCGCTGGAAAACGTTGAAATCCACTTAACAACTGCTGTAGTATTGTTTTCCATTTTTCATTACCTTGTCTTCCGTTGTGGCCTGCAAAGCTCCACTTTAGTCTTGCTACGTGATCAGCTACACACTTCATTTTCGCTTTTTTGTCGAATCTAGATGGTGGTCTTTCTAGTAGAATATGTGTGTGGAATTCCACGTTTGTCCTTTTCAAGTAATCCTGGATGTATCGCAATTCTGCCATGCTTTCGGCGTATATTCGGGCCCCCTTGTCCTGCTACTCGGATATCTACTTGCTTCTGTAGGGTGGCTTTAAGCTTTACGACGTGGGTCAGGAAGTTAACCATTCTATCCACTATAATAAGTGGTACCCTGGGTTTGGATATAGGTACAGCCGATCGAGCTCGTGTGTCGTACGCTAGTGGCTAGTTGTCTCGCTATTGCTGCGCTAAGCTGGAGGACAGTCAACATCCATGTCGCTCTCGTCACCGCTAGAGCAGCTGGTGGAGTTGCCCATCTTTCGGCGTTTGGCACCTCTGGAAGTGGTGCTGCCGGTAGTTTTGGCTTCTGGTTCCGTCTTTGGGCGAGGCTGCTGCTGATGTGCGCGAGAGTCCCTCTCCATCGTGGCTGCTTAATCCGTGTGCTGCTAGAAGAAACGCTTGAGCTGGACTATTCTGATATTACGTTCTCGGAGAACCAACCGATTTGTGCCTGTACTCTCCGGACCGCTGATGCTCTGGAACTTTCTGTTTTTGGTGAATGGATCGATGTGCTTCGCTCGCCGTTCAGGTCGGAATACTTCTGGGTTAAACCGGAGTATATGTAGTGACCACCCAAGCAGCAAAACAAGTTACTTTTACCAGATTAAAGCCAAGATAACTTAATTTAGTCAAAAGTACGTAATTTAAACTTCTACTTTTAACCTACAGCGCATATTTGCCAATTAGTAGTTTGTTTAATATTATTACGTAATTTTTCAATAAAAAACGACTATAAAGTCTAAGCGCCTTTGAGGTAATTCTGTAAGAAAATATTACGTCGTAATTCCTTAAAAACTAACAAAAAAGTTGGAGAGACTTTGAGGTTAGTCAGTAAGGAAATAATACGTAATGGTGTCCTAAATACCGACTTCATGGTCAAAGTTTTTGGCTTAGTAATAGAATAAGGACAATTTACTCAATTTTGACGTAAAAATTTTCCAAATTTGACTTAACTTTGAAGTCAAATATAAGTCAATGATAAACTTATTAAACAAATTAATTCCTATTTTACGTATGGTTGACGTAATTTTAACATAAATGATTACCAGTTATACTTTCTAGACTTAATAGTCACAATGTCTAACAAGTACGACTTCAAAGTTAATATACCTAACCAATAACATTTAGTAAATTGCCTCTTAGTTTAAATTAGGTCTTTATGTCTTTACAACTTTAGAAGGGTTTAACACTGTCGATAACGTTGCGTTGATGATATTCCATGCTTTACAATTTCGTGTGTATACATGTTGTCAGAAGAGTCGTGTTCCAAAAGTGTATTATTATTGTGAACGATTATGGAAGGACATATAAAGAAAACATTAAATAGTACGTTTAAACCATATCGACTCCCTACAGATTATTATAGCAAAATAAAACGTACGAATCCAACATTCACCCTTACAACTGTTAAATCTGTGAAATCAACAACTTTACCATCAGCAGCAACTACATCAAACATTGCACAGTCGGCAATAAATTTAAATTAAACAGCATGGATTATATGTACATATATTGCAATGATGTGAGTGTGTTATTATAATAATTATATTATATTATGAAATAAATCAAGGATCACTACAAACTAAATATTTGCCTATTTTCACTTTAATCAAATTTAACTGAGTGACCATATTTTATAGGTTCGTTGTTTACTTCAAGTTTAAAAACAGTGCTTTGCCCTTTTATTTATAATACACTAATCTGATGTAAATTGTGCTAGCTCAAAGATTTCGCATGAAACTCTAATCTCCCACAGTGTTTTACTGTGATTAAAAGCAGTTCAAATGAGCGAACTTACAGGTAATATTTGAATCTGGCGCTTCTATGACTTGGTATTCAACTTATTCTCATGCTATCAGAGTTGTTTTTTAAGGGCTAAATACCATCTCAGATTATTCCCCCAAATTTTTGAAAATTAAAGTCACTGCACATGTTTTCTATTTCATATCATACGCAGTCCAACTTGATTTTTTTCTGTTTTCTTATTCTACTTTTATTTACTAAATAATCTATCCTATTCCCTATTTTAACTAATAAACTAATCCTAAATTAACCTGAAGTGTGGTGCAACATTTATTCTTCTTTTTATCCTATCTACCTACATTTTGCTAACCGACTTTAAAATGCACTCTCTAAATATAGATGAATTGCTGATATGTGGAAACGTCCCCTTATCCTGTTGTCTACTTCACTAATTAACTCATACGTATTCTCATTACCAAATATTCTATGTACTCTATACGGCCCTTCATACGCATTCAAAAACTTCGCACAAATTTTCTCCCTTCTGTCAGCCACTCTGAGCTTTTTAATGATGACTCGGTCTCCTATTCGAAATTTCATTCGCCTTCTAATTTTGCGATTTTGCCTTTGTTCGTAGCGGTCCAACGTTTTCTTAACTCTCTCTCTCACTTTCTCCATTAACTCGTTCACCCTTGTTGTATCCTCTTCTGGCCTCCATGGTCTCGCAGGTGTAATACTTTTGCATAACGTAACTGGGCTTATTTCTGTTGTGATATTTGGCACGTTATTAATGAAATCTTCTACCTTTGGCAAGTACTGAACCCATCTATTATGATGCTCATGGGTCATTATTTTAAGATATTTTATCACTTCTTTAATGTATCTTTCAGCGATATTCGAC